>PVKB01000334.1:0-149935 GCA_004027205.1 Ctenodactylus gundi
CTGAGATCCAAGTCCACCTTGCAGAACCCTCATGTTTCTTGTCAGCTTATCCTGACACCTGAGCCTCCAGTTCTGTTCCCAAAGACTCATCATTACTTTTTAGGGTGCTGTCTCCAGAGACAACCACTACTGTCCCCTGAATTTAACCCCTCTGCTACCATTTTGCACAGAGGAAGTGGAGGGAGCTAGGGAAGCCAGAGTTAGAACTCGGGTCACTGAGAAGCCAGTTCAACTAGGGAATCTATGAAGACTTCTGCCCTGCTCAGTTACCTTGGTTGAAAAGGAGGTGGGAGGCAGGAAGCCACTATCCTAGGAGTCCTCAGCCCGCTCCCTAGGCGACTCCATCTCTTCCTTCAGGCCCTGATCATTTCTGATATAGACTCTGTCTTTTCCCTCAGGTGACTGGAGACCCCATTTCAGTTCCCTCTAGTCCAGCCTTCCACTCAGGGGATGGAATGAGACTTGATCGTGAGGTAACATGTGTCACTCAAACTGGACTTTTGAAACTTTGTTCAAAGCGGCTTCAGTCAGTGACTCAAATGGCAAAAATAAATCTAGGTCAGGATATAGTCTATGTTTTTGCCTCCTTAAGGCCAATGAAGATACAGCCTAGCCAGCTAAGACTTACACCTGGGAAGAAAAGAGGAACTGATGGAAGGGAGGCAGTGAGGGCACAGAAATGGCAGGAATAGAAGTCCCAGTTTTAGGGTAAAGTATATTGATAAGGGACAGTGAGTGGGAAGGGGACAAGTATGCAGAATCCCTGGAGACCAAGAATTAGCACAGCATCTGACGCCTCCAAGCCTTGACAGCATCTGGAATACATGAAGCAGGAAGGGATAGGAATGACGCAGAAGCACCTTGTCCAGTTTATCCCTGGGAGTATGTGCACAAGGTAGATGTTCTGTGACATTTTCCAGGTCCATGCACTACCCTTGTTTGGGCCCTGAGAGGAGCCCAAACTAGGAGTTGCAATGGTGGCTGATGGGCCAAGACCCAGGTGGCTGGGACAAGGCTTCATGGAATACTGATGTTGTGAGCCTACACCACCTCCCCCACCAGTGAGTCACATAAGCCAGACCAAACCCTGAAACCTAAGCTCTCCCCTTCTGCCCCACCACACTTGCGACCCAGCTTGAGCTGAGAGAGGACTAGAGGAATTAGGGGCTCCAGCATGGGGAAGGTATGGGTGGAAAAAAGAGAGCACTTCCTCCCAGCTGGCTTTTGGGTTCCCCCAAGACTGACATATCTTTGCCTCTATTTCTACCACCCCAACCCAACCTCATCCCTGATTTCAGCTTCATTACTCCCCTCAGGCTCCTTCTCAATTTAATCATCTCATTCTTCCTCAAGGATCCTCAAAACACCCCTACTATCTGCAGCTGACTCCCAGAGCAGGAGCACTTGACTAGTATGTGAAAGACCATGAGTTTATTCCCCAGCACAGAAACAAAATAAAACAAAGAAAAACTAAACCAAACCAGAGAACTGCTACATCCTCCAAGAGTTTAAGCCTGTCTAACCCTCACATATACACAGCAGAGTTCAACAAACACATGCATGTAATTCCGTAAGTACACACATATTTATTAATGTCTATATAAATATATCTATATATATTCACACACATATCTTAGACTAAAATATAAGCTCCATGAGTCAGAGAAAATTTGTTTCCCATGATATAGTCCCAACCTTACAACTGCCATATAACACAAGTTTGTAGAAAAAATGACACATAGTGAAGTACATTCTTGCAAATAAATACATTCATACAAACATAATAATACATTCCTACACAATGCTGATGTACACACATACAAATGTTATCAACTTACATACGTAAATAACCCACATATATAATGACACACCTACGTATGTCTATACATACACGCAAGTGTCATGGATATCTATCATATACATACTTCACATGTGTTCAGGTTCACATACATTAAGTAAACATAAACTGAAGCCCCTTTTATAAGGATTTTTCCAATCGAGTAAAAACTCTGAAGGGCACTACCACCAGAAATAACCACCAGATGGCAGCCTTTCCACACTTCCTGTACCTCAAACTTGCCAGATTGTCACCTCCCCCGACCCCCGACACCCTCCCCCCCGGCCCCCAGTCCCCCACTTCTCCATTCCCCTGCCTCGTGCATACATACTACCCTACTATTTTAGCTAAGCCGGATGTTTGTCTGTCTGTGATACTGTGATACCCGGACTGAGCCTAGTGCTTTCGCACTGAGTAACATCCCAAAACCATTTTTTATTCTTGAGACTGGGTCTCGCTAAATTGCTAAGTTGCCCAGGCTGGGCTAGAACTCGGGGTCCTCCTACCTCAGTCTCCTAAGGTGCTGTGATATACAGACCTGAGCTACCAGGACAGGTTAGGCGCAAAAAACTGATTCTGCGGGGGCCTCTGAATTCGTTCCACCTATTCACCTCCCTCCCCAGTGCTGTGAAGGGTCCAAAGTCGGTTCGTTCCCTCGGGCCTCCAGGGTTCTGTGGGAGGGGCCAACTCTGCCTTGGGCCTCTCCAGTTCTGCCCAGTCCTCAAGTCAAATCGAGCCTGTTCACCGGGGAGCCGGCGGTTGGGCCGTGCCGGGACACCGTCAGTACAGACCAGCGCCGCTGTCGCACGGACGTGCAGCCTGTGCAGTAAGGGGTAGCCAGAGGCAGCGGATCCGTATCCCAGAAGGATGTCAGAGTCGGGGCCCTGGCACACACCTGTCACTCACACACCTGTACTCACAGCCTGCCCTGAATGGAGGCGAGATGGACACCCAAATTGGGTCAGCCAAAAGCAGAGCACAAGGGCCCGGCCCTGAGACGGGGCCCTTGGCCCAGGAGCAGCTTGATTCGGTTCCGTGTTCCGCGATCGGGCCTTGACTCGGGGTCTTCAGATCGGAGTCAGCAGGAAGCGTCCTTGAAGCGTTTTAAGCAAACTACTTAATATCCCGGAGGTCAAGGAAATAGCATGAGGCAGGGCCTCGCTCCCCTTCAGGACGACCCTACTTTGGAGTCGGCTTTCCCGGAAACTCCCGCCCCGGGTGGGTGTGCGCAACCTACGGTGGAAAACGCGAGGACGGTTTGGAACCCCGTGGGGAGATGGAGCCGGGAGTTCGGCGGCCGCCCGGCTTTCCCGTCCTCCCCCCTCCTCCCCAGGGAGCGGCAGGAAATTATTTATTAAAACGCCGCCCGCGCTCTCATTTATTTGCGGTGAATAATCCTCGGCATCGCGGCGCGTTTATTAAACCTTTCCCGTCCCCGTGCCCGCATTACTTTAATAATAAATCGCGTGTCACTTTCCAGCGACGTTATTAAAGCCCGTCTGCTGCAGCGGAGGCCGGGTGCGGGGAGGAGGGGGTGGCGGGCAGCACGGGTGGGTTCCTCGCTCTCCAAGCTGCCGAACCTGAGAAAGCAGGCGTCGGAAGGGGAAACTGAGGCCTCAAGGAAGCTGCTTTCGAGCTACCCACGAAGTCTGCAAGGGCGATCTAGCAGTACGGGCTGCCTGGGGCCTCGGACCCTCCGGATGGAGCAGGCCCTCCCTCAGGCGAACAGCCTTCGCTCCGCCAGTGGGGCGCCGTCGCCCAGATGGACCCGCAGGGGGCGCTGGAGCCTTCTGGGCAAAGACAAACCTAGGGACGAAATCTAGGGCTGAAGCTGAGACCCAAGCCCACGGTCCCCTCTTGGAGCTGGGATCTGACCTTCCTTCGGTCCTGACACGGAACTCGCCTACGTCTCCGCCCAGATTCCGGCTCTTGCTTTCGCGGTCGCCCTTGAATTCGTTCCAAGCACCCAACCCGCTTTCACGGTCGCGTGCGGCGCCCGGGGCCGCCGGGGCTCCAGACAAGGCTCAGCAACGACGAGACCCGCCCTCGGGCTCCTGGCCCAGAGGCGCAGGCGGGTGGAGCGGCCGTGCAGGCGCATAGGTGCGGGAGCGGCAGCCCTGCCAGGAGGTTAGGGTTCATGAACACGCCCCTCCCAAGAGGCCCAGCTCTCAGCCTTGGGCTCCTCAAGACAGCAGTCCCTCAAAGCGGTGGCGCCAGCTCTGGGTACAGCGGAAGCACTTAGGACGTGGTGGCCACCCACACGCGGCATCTTGGTCCGCTGACTTAAGCTTTCATTTTCCCATCAATCATTCAATAATCTCCCTAGTGCCCCTGGATTTGGTAAGGAGAATACTGGCAAAGTTTTTGAGCAATCAGAATGCAGTTCTGTGACGGACTCTAAGTCAGACAGGACAGGTCACAAATGGGGCAGTTGGAAATAGCCTTGCCATGGCTTTGAGTTCAGTAAGAAAATGAGTGGGTTCCTAAGGGAGCTGAGGAAGGGTGTGGCCCACACAAGTGGCCCAACTTCTCCCCTTCCCTCTTGTAGTCTAGCTTATATTTTCACATTGGGATCCCACCCACCTAGACTTGCTGCTTCCCCCCCACCCCCACCCCCTGCCTGAGGAGGCCAGACAGCCATCTCTACCAGCCTGAGCAGAGGGCAGAAAGAAGACACCCTTCCTCCAACCGGATGGCTCCACTATAAGCCTGTGATCAAGCGTTCTCCCCTGCCGCACATACGTGCTTAGAGCAGGAGTGGAGCTTCTGGAAGTTAAGCCCCATTAGTGTGGGAGTATCCAGTCTTCACATGTACACCGCAAGAACTGTCTGCAGCTGTGTGGCTCACTTTATACGTTTTTATTGGTGCCTGCTATGCCTAGTCTTCTTAGGTAGGCTTTGTCCACTACAGTTGTATAAAACAGAAGAGCTGGGGCATTGCCCCTCTTCCTGTATTGAACTAAAACCACACTCTCTTATACAATAGATGGTGAACATCAAAAAGGAATGCAGTTAGTAAGTGCAAATGGACTTGGATGAGAGGGAAAAGTTTGGAAGATGAGTTTTGAGACAGTAAACTGAAGCGAGGCAAAAGTTGGTTACCAGGAAAACAACAGCAGGAGCCAGGTTCTGTGGAGAAGGGCAGTGGGAGAGACTGGCTGAACAGAATTGGAGAGAAGTCCTGAAAAAGGGGAATCCCAATGCCCACACCTCCTTGTGTGTGTATCTGTAGCCCAACCTCAGCCTGGGGACCAGCAGGCAACTGTTGCCTTCCACCTGGGTGGCCTGTGCTGGAGATCTTTCTAGTTGGGGCATCTGCTGCATAGGTTCCTTTGAATTCCATCTCTTCTCATTCTCTGCCTCTCAACCTACCACCATCAGGATCACAATAGTAGGAGCATTACAACAGTTCCTGAAGGGGCCCTGCTTGCCCCTTCCAGGTCTTTTCTAGGTCTTCTCAAGAGCAGAGGTGAACACTGTATCCACTTTTCTGCCTGCATGGGCCAGGGATCATGGGCCACAGCTCTGGGCCTAGTAGTAATCTTCGCTCTCTTCACTGTCAGCCTCCTCAGGGGCTAGGTTCAGTGACTGCAGTTGGGGAATGCCTGTGGAGTTCAGCTGGTCTGCAAAGAAGAAAGAAACCCAGGAGAGGCTGCTGATGGCCATACATTCCAGTCTGTGGGAAGGCTGTGCTGGTGTGTGCATCCACATACACGTATGGACTGTTCCTTACACAAACATTCAAGGGCCCAGGGCCATAATCATGCACCATCATTCCAACCCCAAGAGCTCAGGGATCCCTCATACCTGGTGTGAGCACAGTCAGGGTAGCAGGAGCCTCCACTTGACCCAGGGCATTTCGGGCAAGGCAGCGGTAGGTGCCCTCATCACTGGGACGCACAGCTTGGATCTGCAGCCAGCTAGTTACCTCAAACCTTTGGGGTCCACCCCTAAACTGGAGCAAGATGAAGAGTCAGCAAAGTCATTCTAGGGAGTGCTGACTGCCCTAGGGGAGTCTCCATTCTCTGACCCTACCTGCACAGATATGTGGGGGTCGTCCCCTGGCAGCTGGATATCCAAGCCATCCTTCCTCCACTCAATGGAGGCCAGAGGATACGCAAACACCTCACAACCAAAGATCACATCCTGCCCTGTCACATTCCAAATGTCAAATGGCTGAGACAGGATCTGGGGCTCTGGAGAAAGAAGGATGTGGGAAGCTGGAGAACATGATGGTGCATCCAGCCCCCAGAGGGCACAGTTTTCAAATTACTGTGAACACGTCTGTGGCAGACACACATTTTATGCTGAGGTAAACAAACATCCATAAGCAAAACACGACGCGTACGGACAGGTATATAAATGTAGATGTAGGTACATAAATTAGAAACATGTGCGTGTACACACACATAGAGCACCATGCAGTCAACATGCACCAACAAGCATATCTTAGCTTGGCAGAGACACTATTCCTGGCTGCTCTCATGCCCTCATTCCACCTTGGGGGATGGGGTGGCCTTTCCTGCTGTGTTTGTAACCAACACCTCCCACTCCCCTTTTCTAACCAGGCAGTTTCCTTAGGCCAGAAGAGCAGGCCACCCCCCACTGAGCCAGCGGGGTTGGGGAGCTAGGGGCGTGGGGCAAAATTGAGAACCTGAAACAGAAGGCAGGCAGGAAGCCCAGAGGACGGGGAAATTTTCTGGGACCCCCTTGGTGCACGTTTTTTCCAGCAGCCGAGCTCGGCCAGATGAGGAGTTCAGGAAGTGCAAGTTACAAACCGCCAAAGAAAATGTAAGGTTTGAGAAAAAAGAGGAGAGGGGACTGGGTTAACAGATTGCAGTAAGATTCTGCCCAAAGGGAAACCTGATCGAATCTCACAGGAACCGGGTCTCGCTGACGGGTCTGGGCAAAAGCTGGGTTTGTTTTTGTTTAAAATTGGAGCCAGCTATTGGCTACGTGCCTCCTGCTTTTGAGGTTGGCTCCTACCAGTCCGCCTGGGGCTTTCAGGCGGTTCAGCAAACAAAGACTGCGACAAAGCTTGAGACTAGCACCTTCAGAAGGCAGCCCCTGAGGACCAGGGGCGAGGGCAGGGTCTTAAACTGGCCTTCCAGCCCTTATCTGTGTCACTTCGCTGGTCAGGAATCAATGCCGTCGGGGACTGGGAAGCGTGCCTCAAGGGAGCCCGAGTCCGGGGAACAGGGGCCCCCGGCCGTGCGTACCCGATTCGCAGGGCCCCGCGTGCGCCACAGTGAGGTTGGCGTCGGGCCGCGCGCGGGCCGCCTCCTGCAGGCGGCAGATCTGGGCGTAGGTGCGGCCGTCCGAGCCGCACAGCGGCTGTTGCGAGAGGCAGGCGCAGAGCGGTTCCGGCACCTCTCCGCGGCTCAGGTCGCCGCCCGCGTCCAGCCGGCACTCCAGCTGCTCGCCGCAGCGCCCGTAGAAGTGAGCACTGGGGTCCAGGTCGCAGAGCTGGCCCTCGAGATTGGCACATTCCCAGCAGCAGTCGCACGCGTCGCGCACCCGGCCGGCCAGGCAGCCCCGCGGCGCGGCGCACTCCTCGGGCCGGCAAGCAGGACAGGCCTCGCCCTCTGCCAGCAGCCGCAGCCAGCCGCGCCGCAGGTAATCGGAGCCTGGGGCCGGCCTCGCGCCGGTCGGGGACGGGGTCGGCACCGCCAGCAGGAGCCACAGCAGGGGCACCGCCAAGGCAGCTGCGGCGTGGTTAGCTGCAAGCCTTGTGAGCATTCGAGGCATCGGCGCGTTTGTGGCACCCTGCCAGGGAGGGGAGCCGGGGGAGGAGGTCAGAAGCAATGTCTAAGCTGAACGACCAGCCCGCTGTTCTCTGCGGCAGGTTGACCCGAGCACTGCCCGCTTCCCTGCTACCTTGGAGGCAAGTTGACCTTCCCCCAACACAAGGGTGTTAGTGGCCCCCTAGGGGTTATCCAGTTATAACGGCTGGCAGTTGGTTATGCTGTTCTTGAAGGGCATGAGGAATGAGGAAGGATAGGGGCATAAGGCTTCCGTGCTGTCTCTGACACGCACACACATACATACACACCGGCAGCACCACGTTCATACACCACCCAGCTCTGATGCTTGTCCCAGAGACGGGCAAGAATGGACAGCTCCAGAAGTAAGGGAAGAGGGTCAGAATGTCCCTTGCGGCGTGGGGCTGGTGCCAAGGGACTCACCTAGTGTCCAGGACTAGGCCCTTCGGAGCAGCTGTGATTCCAGACCCGGGGAACAGACAAGCAGTGGAAAGAAAGTAAAGGCCGGCCACCTTTCCTCCTGCCTGAGGATCTCTGGGAGAGCCCAGGACTTGAATTCAGAGAGCAGCTCCTCCACTCCCTCTCCCCGCCCCCCGCCCCCCGAGGTCGCAGCCCCCTCCTTTTCCCCCTTGTTCGGAGGCTGCCAATTTCATGCTGGCGAACGGGACCATCCCGGGCCATTTCCTTCTAGGTTGGCCCAAAGTCACAATGCGAACGTGGAGAAGCCGTAACCGGACACCCAAGCTGAGAAAGGAGTGTGAAACTGAAAGCGGGAAGTGGGGGTAGAGGGCTGGCTGGGGAGCTCAAAGTGTTGGATGAACAGCCAAGTTCTGTCGCATCTGACTTTACAGTCCCTGGGGCGGCTAGAGCAGCTTCATAACGGAGCGGAAGCAGCTCTGGTGCCAACTTGATTTTATGTCGACGTCTGGGCACTCCGGGAGGGCAGAGTCAGCCAACGTCGTCTCCCCACGGCCTGGGCCGGCTTCCTCTGGGACGCCCGCGCCTAGATGCTCCACGGAGGCGCAGACGGGTCCTGGTGCTCACATCTGCCTTTTCGCATCTGTCCTCCCCCGCCTCATATCCGGCAGGTGCGTTCACCTGTGGATTAGCCGAGGGATTAAAGGCCTGAGCCGACTAGCGAAGCAGTGAGAGGCGAGCGGGGAAGACTCTCCGGCAGGCGTCGTTGAGGTTCCAGATTACAGGTTAGGACTGCGAGGCTGGCAGGGCCGGTGGCAGTCGGTCTTGCGGCCGCCACCAGCGCCACCGTGGCACTTTGGGTAGAGATGGGGGCGGGGGGAGGAACGCTGTAGGCCCGCCCGCCCAACCAGGGTCGGCCAGGCCCCGCCTAGGCCTACAGAATCAGCGCGGCAGTCAAGTCGGTAGGGGAGGAAACTACGTTTTGCAACTAGGAAAGGACTGGTGGTAGTCGGGGTCCGCCCAGGAGGCCGCCACGGCGGGAGTCTCGACACGCCCCCGTTGAATCTGCAGCGCACGCGCACTGCGCCTGGACGCGTCGGGCTCCGGGAAGCGGCCCGGGACTCTGCCCTTGGGAAAGTTCTTCTGCATTCGGCCAAATCCTGCTCAGAAGCTTCCGAGCGACGCACACGCCATTTCGGCCGGAGGCGAATGAAGACAGCATACGGCCCCTGGGGTCTGAAACTCAAGAGGAAAAACACCGAGTTTCTCGCGAGACCTTGGGGCTATCGCGAGAATCTCAACGTGAACTCTAGGAATTGAGAACTGGAAAAGCCCGCGGATTTTAACAGGCAAAGAAGGGGCGGGGTCTGCTATCGCTAATAACTGTGGGAAATACGTGGACCTTAACGGTGGACAGAAGTGACTCGAGGACGGCATAAAAACCTGGCAAAGCGTGGAAAAGGGGTCTTGCGGAGCTGACGGATAGAGCTGCCCAGGAGGGGATTCCCACCTCCGAGTGACCTTGGGAGCAGAGATTGTTGCCTGGGATACAACGCAGATGCTGTTCAGGATCTTTTAGTGAATTGCTAAGGCTTGGAGCTAACATTAAAACAGAAAGCTCCGCGGACCTATCAACTCGTATCCGACTCGACTGTAGCTGGTTTAAGTCTTTTCCAAAAAGTAGGTATACTCTGAAAGCACCTACTATCAGGTGAGATAGCGTCTAACTCACCAATGTACCTTCGTGAACCTAGCCTCGTGATTAGCAACAGTAAATTCTTAAACAGTATTTGTGGGTTAAATGTGAAAGACTTCTTGGGTTTTGTTGTTTGTTTTGAGGCAGGGTCTCTGTGTAAACCAGGCTGGCCTCGAACACATGGTAATCCTCCTGCCTTAGCCTCCCGAGTGCTAGGATTAGAAACCCAGGGCCTGGAACTTGCTAGGCAAGTGCTTTAGCGACTGAGTTATTCCTTCAGCCCCCTTTGCTCGACTGTTAAAAGTCAAGGTTAACTTGGATTTTCTGAGTTCTGATGGAAACTCCATCGACAGAGAACTGGCGCCCTCTGGCGGGCTTGCAGATGGTGACAAGACTGACCAATCCTTAGAGAATCCCTTTCCTTTGGCCCAAAGGGATGATGAACCCAGTCAAACCGAGACATTTTCAAAGTATAGATATGCAAAACCGTTTGCTATTTCTTTACTATTTATGATACACATAGTTGTTACAAAATGTATTTTGGAACCTTACTGGATAAAGTATCAGATGACAGAACTTAGGAATGTGTTAAGACTTCCTAATTTTTGTCTTAGGCAAACAACTACCTTCTAAAATATGTTTACAATACTCTGAAAATTAACATAAGGCTCAGGATGTAGCTCTGGTAAAGCATTTGCCTAGCATGTGTAAGCCCTAGGTCCAATCCCCAGTACTGCAAAACCAAAAATGAATTGTTACAGTAGATAGTCAACATCTTTAGTGCTTACTAAATCAGGAGTCCCTACTCCCCTCTACCGTGGACAGGTACCAGCCAGTGGCACTGGAAGGATGGGGCACCAGGATAGATGAATGGGAAGCTGGTGGTGATCAGTCAGCTGTTTCACCTGTCAGTTCACTCCTATTAGGCTCTGGCTGCTGATCAGACAGGAGGCAGAGCTTCCCTCCCAGTTCCCTCTTGCTGCTGCTCACTATTCCAAAGCTATCCTCCAACAACCTACTCAGTAGCAGATCCTACTGCACAAAAAATACTCAAGTCCCATCTGTGGTTTCTGGTGTCAAAAAAGGTTGGGACCAATGCCCTAGAGTGAGCTCTTTGCTGGCATGGAGGATAGGCTAGTAATACCACAAAGTTAATTCAGAAAACTGCATCTAATGAGGGACAAAGTTGGAGGTTAATTGTCCTTGTTTCTTTTCAATTGGGTACATTCTGGAGAGTTACGCATGTCTCCAGTGAGATTGCTGTCAGCGGTTAACCACTCATTACTGCTCCTTTTATTGGGTTTCCTCTCTTTTCCGTTCTCTTTCCCTGTGTTTTCTAGGATAAGCGCCCAAAGAAATTACTGGCGCCCCAATCTTGTCTCAAGATTTCTTTCTGGGGAACCAAAACTAAGACAACTTCTGTAAGGTGAAGAGGCCACCTTCCTGAGAGGTCCATTAAGAACATACAGAACAGGAAGAGATCTTGGGTCCTAATTCACGTTTGTCACAATGTTCTTGTTCATGTGCTACTTTCAATCTTTGCATAACAGAGCCTAATCCTGGATTCAGTGAAAAGTTGGTAAGTAAATTAACATTCAGATCTTCCCAAAACCAAGTGTGATGCTTAATCTTGACTGACAAATTTGATTGGCTGGACAGACTCCTAGATTATAAAGCACATTTAGCTGTGTCCCAGTGGGTTGTGGGGCCATGAACTTGGAAACCATATCTGATCCGTGACCCCTTCCTTTGGGGCTTTTCCTGCTCACTGCTTCCTAGATATCATAAGATAAGCCACATTCTTATGTCATACCTTTCCACCATGTTTCTGCCTTGGAACCAGCCAGTCATTGACTGGAGAAGTAGGATTATTGTGACTAAACCATGTGGTTCAGAAGTCTTTGGAACTTGTTTGTAGGAGGAGTTTGGAAAAATTTGGAGATTCAGGCTAGAGAACCCCTGTAAGCAGATTGATGAACAATTCTGGTGGGAGTTCAGAAGACCAGAATGCTGATAGGAATGCAGACAATAAAGACTGCTCATGAGTGTTCAGGTGAGAAGGAGCTCCATTGGGAATTGGACTAAAGGCAAAGAAATTGTTTACATTTTGTATGTTCCCTAAAACATTGTGTGAGACTGAGCTTAAGGGTGATTACTAATTGATCTGGCGGAAGATATTTCAAAGCAGCCTAATGTTCAAGCTACGTTATGGGTATTGCTGGCGACTTTTAGTCAAATGTATAATGATAATTGGGAATAAAAAGCAGATCTAAAAGATTTGAAAACTGTAGTTTGGGCAGAAAAGAAGTGTATGTGAACCAAAGGTGTGGTTGCTGAGGAAATTCATACTGTCAAAAAGTAACTATGTACTTTGCATCAGGATATAAAGAAAGATGGTTTAGGGCATCTCAGGAATTAGCAAAACTCTAGTCTAGGCAGGCTCAAAGAAGTGTAAACTCTTTTGAAAGATTACTTTGGGAAGAGTCCCAAATCACCCTATTCATCCAGAGGTGTGTAGTGAACTATTTCTCTGTGTTCAGCCTCCAGGCAATCAGAGGCCACTGTAGCCATGGTACCATGGGGCCCAGCTGCTGCTCATATTAGTGGTAGATTTTGGTGCCATATATGGGATACTGGTTTTGCACTATTTCTACTGGCTTTGTCCCCTAATCAAGCGGATGCAAGTTGAGGACTTGTTAGATAGACTCATTCTGAAGTTGATGAGCTCCAGAAGAGTATAGAAATACAGGTTGAATTAGGAACTGAGTCTCTGGTCCTGGGGCTTGATTTTCTATCATGTTCCCTTTTCCAACATTTAAAAATAGTTTGCATGAATCACAAGAGACAAGTCTGTTGTGAGCCAGGTCTTGTGCTTCTGGAGCCTCATTTGGACTCTGGATATTGGTCCAGCCAACAGGTTCTGTCTAAATGAGATAGCATGTACAGCTGATAGCCACTCAAGAGACCCAGTACTCTAGAAAAGGTCTTCTAGAAGTTTTTATTTTGACTTTGACTTTGACTTCTAGACTTCTGTTCTCAGCTTTGCTAGCAGCCGTGACCCATCTGCACCTTAGTTTCTTCTGAGAAATGATGGTGAATTCAGCCTTCAGATATGTTGCATTTGGCGGTGGTTTTAAATCTTCCCCTAACCTCCTCTATCTAAATATTAAGAACTTTTATATAAAAAGCCAAAATTAGAGGTCAGAATTGTCAAAGATGTTCAACTGCTCAGTGAGATTTTGAGAAGAACCCCCAGCTAGTGTTGCAATAGGGAGATGCTAACCAGAGCTAATGTGCAAGCTGATAATACTGCCAGATTGTTCTGAAAACAACAACAACAAAAAAATGTGCAAAAATAGGTAATCAGTTCCATCCAACAACAATCAAAAATGAGTCCTGGCTGCTATTTTGGAAATGGCTTGCTCTCTCCAACCCATGACAGTCCTTTCCTGACCTTCTTCACTGATTTAAGACTCTTGCCTGCCCCTGTTGCCTTAGAATTTATTTTCCTTGAACTATATGATTACTTCACCTCTAATATGAAACAATAATAATAGTTACTGCCTTAGTTACTTTCTCGTTGCTGGGACAGAATACCTAACATCTACAACTTATGGGAGGAAAGATTTATTTTAGCTCACAGTTTCAGGTTTTACACACAGTCCACTCATGGGCAGCTAGCAATGGTGAGAGTACATGGCAGAGACCGGAGAGCCACTTAAAATAGCTGAGACAGAAAGCTAAGTGAGGCAGGAGCAAAGTCTGGATACTCAGGCAAGACCCCAGAGCAGTTAGAGAAAGAAGCTGTAACAATGTTCATTTCTTTCTTACTTCAGGCTGCCAGTTGGGCCCCCTACACCCAGGATGGGTGTCCCTCCCTCACTTCCTGGACCACAAGTCAATAACAAGCCTGAAAGCTCTGCCCTGGGCACCCCTAATCTTAAAAAGTTGACACAGTGTCTCCAAGTCAAGCCCCAAGCATCTACCCCTTCCAGCCAAGCCCTACCTCCCAAGAGCTCAGGATTCTGCCATTACCCCACTATATTCAAATACATGAGGCTTTTGGGCAATATTCCAGATCCAAACCATACATAGCAGCTACCACTTATCCAGTGTTATAGTGTATCAGACACTGCGGCAAGCAATTTGTATTAGCTTGTTTTAGACCTACAAAACTTGCAAAGTAGTATTATGAATGTGTGTGTGTGTTTGTGTGGTGTTTCTGGAGATAAAGCCCTGGGTCTTGATTCACACTGACTTAGATCCACAGCCCAAGGCTGATTTTTAAAATTTTTTTATTATTTATTTCTTATTTATTTTTGAGACAGGGTCTCGCTCTGTAGCCCAGGATGATCCTGAACTCACTTTGTAGTCCAGGCTGGCCTTGGACTCATGGCAATCCTCCTGCCTCAGCCTCCAGATTGCAGTTATTACAGGTGTGTGCTATCATGCCTGGCTTCATGTGGTACTGAGGAATTGAACTCCTGGCCTTCTGCTTGCTAGGTAAGGCTTTCCTCCAGCCCCACAAACTTGACATTTTTTATTTTTGAGTTTGGGGCAGTCTTCCTAAATTGCCCATCCTTGGCTCAAATTTGCAATCTTCTAGCCTCAGCCTTCTATAATGCTAGGATTATAGGTCTATACCACTGAGCCCAGCTTTATTAACTTATTTTTAGACGAGAAAGCTGAGGTTCAAAACTCTTAAGTTTACCCAGTGTCAAGCCGGTCGGTAAACAACAGAGCTAACTAAGATTTAACCCTGAGAGCCAGGCCTAGCAGCACAGGCCTGTAATCTCAGAACTCTGGGAGGCCTAGGCAAAACGATCATAAATTCAAGCTCAGTCTGGGTAACTTGGCAATTTAGCAACTAAGTGAGATCCCGTCTCCATAAATAAATAAGTACAAAAAAATAAAGCGAAACAAAGCTATGGGTACAACTTAGTATAAAGACCCTTCATTCAGGACCAGGACCACACATGCAAAGACTTAAACCTGAGGCCGTCTAGGTCAAAGTCATGATTCTAACCCATCACACTATCCTGACACCAGTATAGTTACCTTTACCTGTATGACTTCATTGCAGCTGGAGCCAGAGAGCAGCAGATGTGCAGGTGCTTTATAAGCTCAAATACTCTCAGGAGCCAAGCAGTACAGATGCAGGGCCATATTGCCCAGATAGCAGAGAGGAGTGGGGGGAGGTGAAGGGGAACATGGCAGGTCACAGCATCTGGGCACCGGAGTCCCAGGTGCATAAGAGTTAGCAACTAGAGAAGACCAGAAGAGCTAGAGGTGTACTTCTGCCACTGCGAAGCGTGTGCCTGGCACATACAAGGCCACTGGCTGCATCCCCAGCAGCGCAAAAAAGAGAACAAGAAGTCAAGAAAGCTGAGCTGTGCGTAAGCATGTGTGTGAAGGTCGCTTAGTTCCCCCAGAAGCCAGGATGTTTGAGGAGATTTGAAGAGAACTTTCAGCTCTTCCTAGTACTGAGACCAACAGGTGGGAGGGGATAAAACTCATAGCTAATGTCTGAGTTGCTGGCGTTGACAGGGAATAGGAGGGCGAGGTGGTGGCATTCCTGGAAGTCAGGCAGCTCTGTGAGCTGGGGAACAGTAGAAGTCTCTGAACCTTACTCCCCTCTCCTTACCTGAGTGATCTGTGATGACCAGCTGGGCTCCCTTGAGGGAGGCAGCCCAGGCATTTCACAGTGGACAATAAGGTCAGAGCCTTCACGCAGAAACACCTGTGAGGCCTCACCTAGAGCTCCAGGGCCACTGTTCTGTACATTTTAGTGAGGTGAGACGCAAAAGGGGCTTTCCAGATGTGCGCTGTTTCGCGAGCCCATCAGGTGGGTGTCTCCGCGTCCAAAACTGAAAGCCTTGGCTGAGATCCCACATCAAAGGTTGGGAGCGGCCCCCAGCACGTGGCAGCATTGGGCAGGGAGGCTGGCCGGCAGGCCGGCGGGCGCAGGGCGAGCGGGGTGTGCAGGCTTTCCACCTGCGCGGGGGCACCCCGCCCGGGGGGAGGGAAGGCGGGAGTCCGAGGCAGGTCGGATTCCCAGCCAGCTTTCTCCTCACAGGAGGCGGCCCATTATCCGGCGTCGTTAAAGAGCAATTAGATGGAAATTAAGCCGAGAACAAGTATTGATTATCTCATTAAGGCCGGGGGAGCCCGCTCTGTTGGGGAGAGTTTACCGCGGCTCACCCCATTATCTGCAAGGTGAAAGCCTGCGGTCATCAAAATCCAGTGATGTATTGATCTTGCCCCCCCTTCTCCAAAACCCCTCCCTCCCTCTCCCCTAAAGTAAGTGGGCTCTAGAAAGGTGAACCACGGGTGTGACTTTAGGCCCCCCACTCTCTCTGTCTTACCACTTTCTTTTTAGTTCCTTTTCCTGTTTCTGGTCCCAAATCAATGCTTTCCTGATGCTACTGGAGTGAGGTGGAGGGAGACCATAGACAGTTCACATTATCTCTGGGATTAGAGAGAGGGGACCACCCTAGTTTTATATGCAAGGAAGAGAAACCAGAGTTGAGACTTTTTCTTTTAAGGAGACGGGGCTCCCTGTGTCGCCCAGTTTGTGAACTCCTGGGCACAAGCAATGGTCTTGCCTCAGCTTCTTCAGTAGCTGGGGCTACAGGCTGACATCATAACTGCAATACCACAATTGAGACTTAGTGAAAAGAATTTTTTCCTGTTAGCACAGAGTGGAGGGTGGGCTCTAAGGCCCTACCCAAGAGGGAGGAGGACTTACTTCTGGATTATAACCATTGCAGAGGAAGAGAGCTGAAGGGGACCGTCCTGCAGGCTCTCCAAGACACTTCAGAAATCAGAACTGGCTTCCTCCGGATCCTAGGTAGTGAGGCTTTTAAAGAAAAATCCCAATGTGTTGGAGAGGCAAGTTATCTTTACCCTGGCTTTCCTTCTAGGTGGCTGTGTGACATCAAGCAAGTCACATTGTCTGTCCAGGCTAGGAGGTCCTCAAAAACATGTGATTGGAAGAGTCCTAAGGCTTCTCTCAGACTCTTCAGATGCCACAAATTATCAAAATGCCTAGGACAGAGCCAGCAGGCACTGGGGATGCAGCTGTGTGTGCCACTGTGCCCTTCAAAGGCTTAGGGCCCTGGAACTGTTAATCACAGAACTAGTAAGTTGCAACTGTAATATGAGAAGAAAGACAACAGATGTGGGGGCGGAGGCCTTGCATAGGAAGCACATTTTCCAGGTAAGTACACAGGGAGCCAGCCTGTTGCCGGCACTTCCATTCAGCACCGGATTACCGAATGCACGGCAGAGCCCGTGCTGAGCAAAACCGTGGTCCTTCCAGAACCTCAAGGCGAGAGGGGAGACCAGCATCAATGATCTAATTGCACAAATAAAGGTAAATGGTATATGGTACCTATACTGAGAAATATGCCAGGGTGCAACCAGCAGGTCCAAGAGGAATCGAGTAGGCGGGGGAGGGAAGGAGTGAAAAAACCAATGATCAGTTGATCACTTTAGCCGGAAGTTGTCAAATCGAGTCCTTTGGCGTAGCCTTCCTCCCCTGCGCTCCAGGACCTCCCTTGCCATGCAGTGCGCCCGAGCTGGAGATGCCGAGGGGACAATGACGCTTCCCGCCCGCTGTGGGACACGCCTGAGTTTTAGAAACACCCAGCGGAGCAGAGGAGAAACAGCGGACAGAGGCGGCAGGTGTCGCGCGCGGGCGGCGCGGGCCTGGCCTGCGCTAAACACGCAGAGCCGCCCGGTACCCGGGCTCATCTCCCTGCCCCGGAGCCGGGCAATTATTAATCTTGGTTGACGGTTTCTCACGTCCTAATTGGGAGGTGGGGGGAGCAGCCCAGTCCGCCCTCAAGGTAGAAGCGGCTAATGGGCCTCTTCATCACCGCCAGGAGCGGCCCCGGCGGAGCGCGAGGGCGCTGCGGCAGGTGAGGCCGGCACCGGCCGAGGCTCGTAACGAAGCCGCCGAGTCCGGTTGGGCCGGAAGGGCGGGGCGGGCCGGGGGTGGCGCGCCGAGCGGTTCGCGTGGCCCGGCGCAGGCAGCCAGCTCGGGCGCTCAGCTGGGCGCCCTTTACCCGAGCAGGCCTTCCGGCCGCAGAGCCCGGGTGAGGGAAGGATGCGGGGCGTGGGGCACACCCTGATAGCTGGGTCGCCCCGCAATAAGCGAGGACTGGGCACAAAGTGGACACTCTGAACGTCCACAGACCGTCGGTTCCTAGCTCATGCATGAAAGATGCAGCGGCCACCAGAAGGCGTTGCCACCAACAAGACAAAAAAAATTTTTTTTTTTTTTTTAAATCCCGAGCAAGAAGGTGCTGAGAGATGGGGTCAGCTTGAACTCGACGGGTGCAAGAGAGTGGTATTAGGAGCAAGAATGACTTTCTGGACCTTTGGATCCCCGTTATCCAGAGGATCCAGTCTTTCCTAGCCAAGGGTTTCCCCCTCCATGAGATACCCAGCCTCCAGCACACAAGCTTGTCCCTCTGGCGAATGCTTGCGAAATCCCATCCTCTCCGATGCGGTATTTAAACTGCTCAGGGGTAGAGGCTGGGACTGGGCTCACCCAGCCACAGGCACCGCTCCCCAGTCCCCCGCCCCCTGCGGCCCAGGATCCCCGGCTTCTCCAAGGCATCGCTGTCAGCCTCTCTCCCTCCTCCTCCCTCCTCCCGCGCCGCATCAGAAATATATTGTATTCTCACCTAATCCTGTTCAATTACAGCATAATAAAACACATAATAAAAACCTAATTCATTTTTCTCCCGCGCCCTCGATCTCCCAGCATCTTCTTATTCGGGATTAAAAATGTCTTCATGTTTGTGGCATCGCAGTGCCGGTGCCTCTGCATCTTTAATGTATGAGCTAGGGAACTAGGGACTCGCGGCTGCAGTCTTCACGCCCCGTTCGGCGCCTGCTGGTCACCTGAGGATACAGACTGAGAGATAAAGGGGCCTGGCCAGGGATCTGCCTGAGGTCACAGTGGCTCCCACCCTCTCCTTCTGCCCCTGGATAGGGGCTCTCAAAGGCCCCCCAGATCTGAGAGGTTGAGGCAGGAAGATCACAGGTTCGAGCCAAGCCTGGGCAATTTAGAAAGACTTATCCCAGATTTTAGTTTGTTGCTTTTTCTTTTTCTTTTCTTTTCTTTCTTTCTTTCTTTTTTTTTTTTTTTTTTTTTTGAGACAGCATCTCACTCTGTAGCCCAGGATGGTCCTGAACTCGCTGGTGTAACCCAGGCTGGCCTTGGACTCAGGATAATTCCCCTGCCTCACCCTCCCTAGTGCTGGGATTACAGGCATGCACCACCACACCCAGCTTTATGTGGTGCTGGAGAATTGAACTCAATTAAATGCTGTGCCATTCCTCCAGCCCCTATTCCAAAATTTAAAAATTTTTCCTAAGGAGGCAGCTCAGTATGAAGGTCCTGGGCCTGAATCCCAGTACCACCACCGCAAAAACTGTGGTCCGCAGGGGGCGCAGCATGGATCAGGTTTCTGGAGATTGAGTTTGCCAAGGACACAAGACCTACCTGGTGCAGCCAGAGGAAGATGGAGAGCAGAGGCAGTTCAGAAGGGGCCCCTCTGTCCCCAGCATCTGTTCTCTCCTGGGCTGGCTGGCCAGTAAAACTATGACTTCAAAACTTCTGTCACTAGCCCTATCCACAACACCCAGTCCTATGGGCTCCCTAACACCTACTCACAATGTGAACAACGCTGGATCACTGAAATAAGGTTAAAACTTCCCAAAAGGAATTAAGAATCCACTCAGAGACTGGGAGTGTAGGTCATTGCTTAGCATGTAGTGAGGCCTGGGTTCATCCTCAGCACCTCAAAAAAGAAAAAAAGGAATCCAGTAAGAGAGAAAGTCCTACAGAGGCGTGATACCTGGTAAGCTTACCTGCCTGAGATCCAAATACACCCCCAGTGATGTACTTTCATTACTTTATTTGTTCCTTTGTTCATTTAGGACAGAGGTTCTTGACCTTTAGGCATTTGTAGACTAGTTAACGTTTCCCCCCTTTTTTTTTCCCCACCACATTCTAGGTCAAAAGAAATGTTTAGCAGAATGCAGTGCACGTGTATACTTTGAAAGCTGTAGTAAGAGGATTGCAACTT
Organism: Ctenodactylus gundi; assembly: GCA_004027205.1. Classification (NCBI taxonomy): domain Eukaryota; kingdom Metazoa; phylum Chordata; class Mammalia; order Rodentia; family Ctenodactylidae; genus Ctenodactylus; species Ctenodactylus gundi. The sequence continues at coordinate 19,816 of PVKB01000334.1, forward strand.
TTAGGCCAGCCTGGGCCACTTAGCAAAATTTTGTCTCAAAATTTAAATAATAGGTAAAAATGAAAAGATCTAGGGAGTATCTCAGTGGCAGAGTACTCCTGGGTACAATCCCTAGTACTGAGGGCTGTAGCTCAGTGGTAGAATGCTTGTCTAGCACTTTCAAGGTCCTGTAATCAATCCCCATTACCACATAAACAATTGTGAGAGAATCAATCTCCAGTACTAAAAACATTTTTACTTTATTACTTTATAAAAAAAAACCTTTCATTCTTAATCTAATGATCAGTGGGATATATACTTCTCTTGGATTCTACATAACTTCCAAAAACTTATAGACACCTTGGACACTGTTATCCTCATTTCCTGCTTTACATTGACGTTTGTTTACTTCTTTCTTTTTATAGCAGCCATCATAAAAGCCCTGTTATGCAAAAACATAATAAAATGCAATACAGGCCAGGCCAATGTTGATCTCTCAACTTCATGCAGGCCCCAACAGATGGTGAATATTTCTGTTTTCCTCAAAAATTTAAGTATCTTTCAGCAGTCCTGTGAGTTCATTGTGGTACCTCAGGACACAATTTGGAAACAGCAGGTTTAGGGAGCCTACCCATTCATGTGTAACAAGCCTCAATAAGTGGTGTTGGAAAGCTTGGGATGACTGAACAGAGGTCATCTGACTCAGTCAAAGGAACAGAAGTTGAATCTTCAATCTGGGATCAGATATATTTTGATCAATCTGGGGGTTCAGGTGTTAGTAGCCAGTTTGCAGAAATGGGTCACTGAGGCAAAATCACTAGCAGTGACATACAAGTCTACCAGGATGAACCGGACTCAGCAGAACACTTGGATGTTATGGAAAGCGATGCCTCCGGGCATGTTGTAGGGTATGCCTTACCTTACACTACCACTACCTAGCACCACCGTCCCACCCAACTGTACCTTGGTATCCTGGAAAGAATGTCATTAAAGTGAAACCTTATCACCAAGGCCCCCCCAAAAAAAACAAAAACAGCTCTGGGAGACCACTCTGTAGGGACTGGACAATAATAAATTGATGATGTCTTCCTTACAGCGTACCTTAAGTGACAACAGCCCTAAGAAGGTTCAGAAATAAGGGTTAGGTCAGTCCCACAGGGAACTGCCAAAGGAAAGAGACACTGGCGTGTGCAGGGGAGCACATAAGCAACAGACTTGGAGAGAGTAGCTGTGATTAAACATGGGACATTCTCCCTGATGCCATCCCTGCATTTGGGACTCCTAAAAAGACAATAAAGCTGGGCACAGTGGTGCGTGCCTGTAGCCCCAGTACTCTAGGAAGCTGAGTCAGGAGGATCACAAGTTGGAGCCCAGCATGGGCAACTTACTCATTTAATCAGGATCTGTCAAAATTAAAAATAAAAAAGATTTTGAATGTAGTTCAATGTGAAAGCCCTGGGTTCAATCCCCATTACTGCAAACAAACATGCAAACAAAGAGAAAAAGACACAGAGGGAGGACTGGGATCCTCCTCCAGGCCACACTACCACCTGGATTCTATCCTGTCTCCTTCTCAGAACATCCTCCCTGTCCTCCAGGCTGAAAAATCACTACAGCTGTGAGCCATTGTTTGTCTTGTGAATGTCTCACACTTTTTAGGTTGAAAGAGTTATAAAACAGACTGAGAACCACTGTGTTTATGACCTTACCGAGGATGAACGCATGGGGATGGAGGAATATCTCAGTGGTTAAACCCTTGCCACGCTAGCTCAAGTACCTGGGTTCAATTCCCCAGCACTACATAAACCAGGCATGGTGGCATGCGCCAGTAATCCCAGCATTCGGGAAACTGAGGCAGGAGGATTGGTAGGTGTTTGAAGCCAGCCTGGGCTAGCTAGTGACTATGGGACCAGCCTGCACCACAGAGTAAGACCCTGTCTCAAAAAAAAAAAAAAAAGATGAATGTATGGAACATATGGATGGGGTTTAGGTCTCTTCTCCATTCCACATTCATCCAGTCAGTAAAAAAGTATCAAATACTATGGTATCTCACACTATTATGAATGGTAGGAACATGCAAAAGTGAAGATAGGAGCTGCTGTATAACAGGCTTAGAGTTTCAGGTTTGCAAGTAAATATTCTGGAATGGGTTTCACAGCAATGTAAAATCAAGCAACACTGCGAAACTGTGCGCTAAAACAGGTTAAGACGGTAAAGTTTTTACCACAATAAAAAATGAGGGCGGGGGGTGGGGTGTGACTCAGTGATAGAGTGCTTGCTTAGCAGCACAAGGACCCAGATGCCAGCGTCTGCACTGAAAAAAAAGAAAGGAAGCAAGCAAGGACGAAGAGAAACATAGAAGAGAAAGAGGTGAAAATATGGGGCTTTTTAAAGGGCAATTTTCTTTTTTTTTTTAAATTGAACCAGACACAGAGGTATAAACCTTTGTTTTCTATTTACTCATTTATTTTCTATAGGTTTGTCATGTGCCACCACACCCAGCCTACATGGTGCTGGGGAATGGAACCCAGGACCCACACTTGCTAGGCAAGCACTCTTAACTGCTGAGCTACGCCTCCAGCCCCTAGGAGAATGCTCACGTATGCTGGAGAGAAACATCTGTGTCGGACCAGTAATAATACATGTTATAGTAAATGCCAATCAGGATGTTTCCTAACTCACAATAATAGCCTTTTTTGGGGACAGCTCCAACCTTAGAGGTAAACTTATCATATTGGTATCCTATATCCTTTCAGCTTTACAATGACCCCTGACCAACACCCAGGTGTAGACAACTGAGCTACACCAATTTTGAAACTTGAATGAAGGGAACAAATACAGGAGCAAGGTGAGGTCATTATTTACATAGCAGTGACCATAAACTCTGTCCCTGAGGTCCCTGAGCTGCCTACCTTCCTGCCCTTTCTAAGGACTGTTGGTTAGCTTGCTCTCTGCTTATAAGAGCATTACCGAATCCTTCCAATATGCCCTCTAATTTACTGAGGCTGACCACAATCATTCTCTTTTCTCTCAAAAACATTATATTTTCAGCAAGATAACTTCAACTAAAACACAAACCAAAGCTGGGCATGTAGCTTAGTGGAAGGGCATTGGCCTACATGGGGAAAGCTCTGGTCCAATCCCCAGCGTAAAAACAACAAAGGGGCTGGAGGAATGGCACGCAGGTGAAAGGGCCTACCTTGCAAGCACAAGGCCCTAAGTTCAATTCCCCAGCACCACATAAGCCAGGCATGGTGGCACACGCCTGTAATCCCAGCATTCGAGAGGCTGAGACAGGAGGATTGTCCTTGAGCCTGGTGAGTTCACATACTGAGTTCAGGAGCAGCCTGGGCTACAGGGCGAGACCCTGTCTCAAAATAAAACAAAAAACCCACCAGTGCTCCTTCTGGGAAGTAAAAACTGCCAATGCCTGAGTACTTGCCAGGGACAGAGGAGAGGAGGTCTTCAGTCAGAAGGAAAATCACATCGGTGGTTGACTGGCTAACCTGCCACAGCAAACTCTTGCCCAGTAAGCAAGACCTCACTTTGAAGGAGCTTCTGGGTGGTTGTTAGAGGCACGGGGTTATTTTCCTCGCGGATGTGCTGAGGTGGGGTGGGATTGTCTGCGCAGCCCCAGCTGTGCAGATTTCCTTTCAGATTTTCCTGGTCGCCATTCAGTGGCAAAACCTCCTGTGGTCTGAGATTGGAAGATGCAAGCTAAGGAACGGGCTGAAACAGGGTCTGCCCTTGGCCTTCGGCAGGCAAGGCTGGGAATGGAGTTTAGGGGACCCCCGGGGAGAAGAAGATGTGCATAAGGGAAGAAAGAGGCAGCGTCCCAAGAACCTTCTTGCTCGGGAACAATCCAGCTGGACCAAAACTTCGTAATTTCCAGCAGAAGAAGGTTGTCCCCACAGTCAGGCCCCGAGCTCAGCGCAATATGCAAAGAGATTATGAGCCTATGGGGAGAGGCTCCTTAGTACCTGCCGCTCCTGGGCTGTGCCCACGCAGATGGAAAGGTAAGTAGTCGGGCAGCCAGCAGTTCCTACCGAGAGCCGGGCCCAGCGGCTCTGGAGTTCAGGCCCTAGGGCAAGCGGGTGGAGCGCCGCGCGGGACGGAGGGCCAGTGGCCTCCAGGACTATCGCTAAATTCACAAACTGGGACCAAGACAGGCCTCGCGTGGTTCTCCGAAAACCTGGCGGATTTCTGGCGGGAATTCAAAGGGCCGGCTCTGGGCAGCTTGTGGGTTTCGAAAGTGGAAAGAAAGGAGGGGATTTTGAGGGATTTGGCGGTCCGGGGTCGAGCTCAGCGGGGAAGCCGATCTGAGGTGCAGGTTCCAGCCCGGCTCAGACCCGGGAAGGTGAGCTGGGCCTGCGGCCGGCGGCACTAAAGCCTTTGCCCAGGAAACGGGAAAGACGCAGGTTAGCTTCAAGTGACAGGAGCCACCGCAGGGGGCGGGGCTTTCGGGCCTAATTTACATATGACGGAAAGGCCCGGCTGAAGGTACTTAACTGAGAGGAAAAGGTGCCTGCTTTGCCCTGTAGTGCAAGGGTCAAAGGCATGACGAGACTGGAATCTGGCGGGCACAACCTTCCAACACACACACACACACACACACACACGATCAAAGCTGCATTTGGTACTAACCGCTTTTCTTTAGGCCTCTATTCTATAGCCATGCGGGGCCGGGGCTCCAGAACTCAAGCCATTGTTTTTCCCCCTTAGAATATGGGAAGGGAGAGGAGAGTTGGAGGAACAGCCTCTGGTTAGCGCATAAGGCCCTGAGTTCAGATTCCCAGCGCCACACAAGCTGGGCTTGGTGGCATATGCCTGTAATCCAGCACTTGAGAGGCTGAGGCAGGAGGATTGTCATGAGTTCAAGGCCAGCCTGGGCTACATAGTGAGTTTAGGACCAGCCTGGACTACACAGCAAGACCTTGTGTCAAAAATAAAAATGTGGGAGTGTTGCAGGGTGGAGCTGTGAAGCAGAAGAGGCTGGACAAAAAAAGAGAAACACTGGGGGAGGAAGGCTGAGGGGACCTACACAATTTCCAGAAAAAGTTCTTGAAGTCTGAGTACGGGAAAAGGGAAGACCTAACTGGAATGGGACAGAGAGAAAGTCCAATGTTCTCACTTTCAATGAGAAAGTGCTGACCCTGCCCAAAAGTTGATTTCTGAGGGAAAGTCCCAGTAGTCTGTAGAGGCAATACGGAGAGTGTCCCGCCTAGGATTTGTCCATAAAGAAGGAAGCATTCTGTTGCGACTTTTGCTGTATTTGAGAAACTGATGTGGACCTAGAGAAGAAAGACAGGAGAGTATTCCGTCTTAGCTAGTCCATTGGTGCTCTGCCAGTTTTCTCTCTGACATGGTTTAGCATTATCTTTGGAACAATGATTGTTATAGAGCATTCTTACTGGTTTTGTCCGTTTGAGGCATACCTCAAAGACCTATGTCCTGTGACACTGACCAATTCGCTCTGGCCTTATAGCACTTCCTGCTTGTTCTCCTTTCTCCTCTCCTTACTTGGTATAAGGTTGGCCTAAATCTCTGATTGGGTATTCCATATCCTTCTGCATGTGTGATTGTATTTAAGTTCAATCACTTCCTGATTAAAGTAGACTGCATTCTCCATCATTCAACCCTCCTCAGCTGTTGCGTAGTCTTGGAATCCTGAGACCACAGATTTCCAGTGGGTTTGGTGGGTGGCACTGGTCTGGTGGCAGGATAGGATGAAATTGAAATTGGTCATCTAAGTGTTGTTCTACATTTAGTGTAAAAATAGAATATTTGCTTCTATGCCGGCTCTAAAACTCTCAGTTTGGAAATTCTTTAGGCTTTATTAAAAGGTTTGTGTACACTTGGGAACTAGTTTACCTTGCTGTTCTTTGAACAAGCTGAATCCAGGTAAAAAGTATCCTGGGGGCTAGAGGAATGGCACAGCGGTTAAAGCACTTGCCTTGCAAGAGCAAGGCCCTGAGTTCAATTCCTCAGCACCACATAAACCTGGGGTTGGTGGTGCATGCCTGTAATCCTAGCACTTAGAAAGCTGAGCAGGTTGTCCTGAGTCCAAGGCTCAGTGAGCTCAGGACCAGCCTGAGCTACAGATCGAGACACTATCTCAAAAAAAAAAAAAAAAAGTATCCTGGAATGTCAAAGGGAACAGGAAAATGACCTAAGGTTTGGGTGGTAGATAAGAGGAAGTACAGCACCATGGCTTCCAAGTCACAGACCTCAGCTTGAATCCTGTCCATCACCTCTTTGGGGTGTAGCTGTGGGCCACTTTCCTAATGTCTCTATTATTGTTTGGATCTTGAATGTTGCCCAAAAGTCGCATGCATTTGGATGTAGTGGGATACCTATGGAACCCTGTGCTGTTGGGAGGTGGGGCCTGGTGGAAGGGATGGATGCTTGGGGCTTGACCTGGAGGCATTGTGTCAACTTTTTAAGACTGGAGAATGCCCATGGCAGAGCTTTCAGTTGTGTGTTATTGATTTGTGGGCCAGGAAGTAACAGAAGGGCATTTACCCTGGGTGTGAGGAGCTTGAACTAAGTAAAGGAAGAAGGAACAACGTTACAGCTTTTCCCAGGAAAGCTTTGGCCTTCCTCTTAGCCTGTAGACATTGACTTTTTCTCCCCAACTTGGCTTTCTCTCTGCCCTGCAGTGAAAAGCTTTCCTGCGGCCAGACCCCTGCCATTTGCTTCCACTCTTGCTGGCTGCCCATAAGGGGCAGTGCAAGAACTTCTCATACCGTGAGCTAAAATAAACCTTTCTTCCCTAAAGTTGTGGATGCTACGTATTTTGTCCCAGAAACAAGTAAGTAACTCAGATAGTCTCTAAACCTATGTCTTTGCTAAGAAATGGTATAACATATCAAATATGGGTGGCAAACATCTGCATCCAGCTACTCTGGAGGCCAAGGTAGGAGATCAGTATGGATTATTAGTGAGAACCTATCTCAAAATGTAAGAAGTTTAAAAGGCTGGGCTCCTTGGGCTCAATCCTCAGTACTGGAAAAAAAAAAAAGACTGAACATAATACCCGGGCCTCATAGGTGTGGTTGTGAAGATTGAAGGAGATAATGGACTTAAAGCAGTTGGCGTCATTGAGCCTGGAACCACACAACAGGACTCAGGGAACAGGAGCTGGTATCAGCCTTGACTTTCAGAGAAATAAACTTGTACTTACCCAAAGACCAGTGAGTGGCTTCAGGCCAAGAACCCTTTGAGGCTTCTGTGGGACCATCTAGCCCTAAGTATTTCTTGCTACCACCGAGTGCAGCTAGGGCTGACAAGGAGGAAGATGACAGCTAGTTCCCTGCAGGGAGTGGGAAATGGCTTTTATTATAGCCTCATTCATATGTATTCTCTTGTGCCTACCAAATCTAACACTTAGGGGAAAAGAATAGTAGCTTCTACCAGCTATACGTAGGCATAAACTTCCAACTTCATTTAAAAAAAAACTTACATAAGTATAGAGAGATTAGAGGGCCCTACTTACTGAGTGATGGGAGAATTAAGTGTAAGGGGGGCTCCTGCCAGGCCTGTTTCCATCATGAATTGATGAGAATATGAGGGTGTTCTCTAAAAGCTTTTCTTTCTACCTTCCCTCTCTCCACAGGCCTTCCTGGGAAGCAGCGCTCACCACCCCATGCTAAACTCCTATGTGAAACCAACAGCCCAGATCTTGAATTGACACATGGATATATATATATATATATATATATATATATATATATATATATATATATATATATATATATATCAATGTGAACAACCCCCTTAGTGAAAAAGGAAATAAAGGCAGGACTCCATCTTCTGAAGGAATAGATGTACCAAAGGGAGGACTGATTTCCTAAGCTCAGAGCGCCCTCTGCTGGGCAAGGAGGCTCCTGACAGACAGCTAGGGACTAGTGTTTGGGGAGAGGAGGGAAACCTGCAGGCAGAAGATTCTTCCTGGACACTCCCGGCATGGAATCAAGAAAAGATCAAGAAGTATACAGGTTTGCAGTTTATTGAATAACTGGGGCAGCACAGCTGTTATCATCCAGGGCAACGAATTAGGAGGAGCAGGAAAGTGGTCTCAGAGGATCCCACTGGGAGTTCTTTCCTCTGCTCCACTCAGCTCTTCAGCCTGGGGTCCTGGGAGTTGGAATCCTGATCTAACTCTGCACCCTGCATTTGCCACCACCCATTCCATCCCCAAGCCCGTCTTCCGTTTGGCCCAATGCCTGGGCCCTCTTCTTCTTGGAAGTAAGAGCAGAACGAGGCAAAAGGCCAGGCCTTATGAAAGAGTAGGAAGAGCCGGTGTGTAGCTCAGAAATAAAGAACTTGCTAAACATATTCAAAGCTCCTGCTTCATCTGCAACTGAGAGAGAGAGAGAGAGAGGAAGAAAACAAAGGACAAGGAGCTAAGGTGAGGGCTGTGGTGAATATCTAATATGTCAATGGAACACAGAATTTCCTCTTTATATTGCACACTTGAGGCCTGTGGAGTCTCAGCACCAGGCTCACAGATGTCCTTCTGTGAGGGAGTATGGTGGCAGCTCCTGAAGAGTAATGCTTGTTCTGCCTGGATGGCTCTCTGGTCGGGGGAGTTGGAATTGCATATTTCTGTTTGAGGTCCTGACATCAGAGTAGACCAAGAACTCCAAAGATTGTGCCTTAAAAATGCCCACATTGCCATGTAAGAGACATGGAGGAGACAGAACGGGCAGTAGGACACTGATGATCCTTTGTTCTGGTGGAAAAGAGGAAAGGAGGTGGAACTATTCCAGAATGTGGGGATGGCCCCCTGGATCCCTTACCTCCCTGATCCAACATGGTTTCCTCTGCCAGCACAGGTCCAAATTTGGGACCAAAGTGTCAGAAACCTGAGGGATTCAGTCCTGGCTTGCCTGCTACTGTCCCTCAGCCTCTGTCCTGAGATTCTGAGGTTCCTCCTATATCCAGAAGTGGAAAGGTACAGTCAGTAGTGATTTGGCAAGCAGAACAGTTTAAGGAAGGAAGTCCCACTTGTAGCCTGGTTTGCTGGTAGGTGGTCAAGAGACTGAGCAGAGAAGGCAGATATCAGAATATCTCAGAATATCTCATCTGCTCTTGGCTTCTAGGACCAAATATATAGCAATATACTGGTAGATACACAAGCACAAGAGGGAAGGGTTATGTGACTCTGCTCTTTGAAACCATAGAGGAGAGAAAAAGGCTTATGGGGGTGCCTCTCCCAGCCTAAAGGTCTCACTGGCTTCTCTCCGACCAGGGTCCTTGCAGAATACCAGGTAGATGGGCAAGTGGCAGAGATGGCAAGAAGGCCCTAAAGCAGCATCCCAAGGAGGTAAGAAAGGAGCAAGGGGCTGCCTCTCCTCAAAGCCCCTTGTTGTAGTAAACCACCTCAATGCTGGGGTTTTGCTCATGGATTTGTGCTCTCAGCTCCGGCTCCAGCCTGCTCACATGTATGGAGCTGCAACAGAATAACACAGGCCAGATGAATGTCCTCTCCACCCAACCCTTCAGGCCCAGGGATTGCCATCCCCCTCCCCCCCCAACCCCATCCTAGGCTGAAGAATCCTCTTCTGCTTCCAGAAGGGCTGGCTCACTGTCATTCTCTCATTCCCAAAATCAGATGAGTGCTGCCAAGCCTCCCCTGAACGCTTAAGAGCCAGAGAGTCAGTAAGTCTAGAATGTGGAGACCTGTCCAGAGCTCCCAGCCAAGACTGGGGGCAGCACTTACCTTCTCTGGGGGAACAGGGCACAGCACAGGGGCGTGGCAAATACCAGGCTGGAGGACAAGAGCATTTGAAAGGTTTGTGAAACTTCAGCCTAAGGTTGCTCTACCACTGAACTATATCTCCCACCCTAAGGGCAAAGACGGATTCAAGTCAAAGGATCTTGTAGAAACAGTAAACCCAGGCTTGGCATTAAGTTCTGGCTGAGCAAAGAGCCACCCCCCCCCACCCCAAAGCACTGGCCCAAAGGTCCTTCATCAGAAAGTGGCAGATCAGAAATTAAATAGGCAGGAGACACTTGGATGGCATCTAAGGGTATATATCCATGGTTTCTCCTGGTGGATAAAGACTGGAATCCTTCAATTAAATTCATCTATTAAGGATACCGACCATCTCCTAACATACAAGTACATCTTAGACCAGCTGAGGGTATGAATGAATGCTGTAAATAAACATTTTAGAGGCAATAAACAACTACTCATATCCAACATGGAAAGGTGCTCGCATGTGCCCCAGTTAATTCCTTGCATACTTACCAGAAGCCTACCAGCCCCACCTGCAGGGGTCCTCCCAGCCAGGGACGGCGCTGTGGGAGACAGAAATCACGGGATGGCGTGTGTTCCTTACCTCCTTAATCCCGTCCCATTTGATCTACTCACACGTGGCCCTCTTTCTCCCAAGTCCATGACAGGAGTGGGCAACCTTCCATTCCAGCCTGGCTGTCTCCTGGCATCCCCTTCCACAGTCTACCTCTCAGAGCTGGTTGCTATGGGAATCCCTAACCCTCTTTCTCTTCTTTGTCTTCCTCTGGGAGTTGCTTTCTCCAGGAAGCCTCTCCTGACCTCCACTCGTTTCCTCTCATCCTGGCTGTATGAATCTCTCCCCTTTCAAACACATCTGCTCTGTATTCTCTCCTTCATTTACTCTGGCTGGAAGAGCCGCCATTCTGTTCCTCAAATGTGCAAGCCTGTCCCTGCCTCACAACCTCAGGACTGGATTTGGCTCCATCTGCAACGTTCTTCGTTCTGCTCTTTGTCTGGCTGTCTCCTTCTCATCCTTTGGGTCTTCAGACACCCCTTCTCTGATCACCCTACCTGTGCTGCTCTCTCCCACTGGTTTCAGTTAGGCTTTCCTGCTGGTTCCCTACAAAACACATATCACAACTTCTGGGTTTATTTGTTTCTTCACTAGACTAGAAGCATCCTTAGGACAGGGACTAATACAGTCGCACCTTTTTGTTCTGTGCTGTTTCACAGCCTTAAGACATATGTGATACACAGATGGTATTCAATGAGTATTTGTGAATAAATGATTCAATGAAAAAGCCAGAGCCAGAGCTTCTTTTCCTGATCCCTGCTTCCCTGTCCCATTTGTGTGTGTATCCATTAGTGGGTGACACAGGAGAATAGCATCGTATGATACCAAGCATAACCCTGACAGTTTATTGCTTGTGTGAGAAATACAAATTCCTCAGAACAGGCAGGACGGAAACTACTTCCTTTCTTCCTTCCTTCCTTTCTTCCTTCCCTCCCTGTCTTCTCCCCCTGCTCCTTCAATGCGCCTTCACTCTAACGCAATTTATTCTTGCTGAAGGTGCAAAGATAGGAGAAGCGGCAGCAAGTCTTAAACTCAGGCCAGGGTAGGGAGGGAACTGGGAACTGGACACTTCTTGCAGATTCCAGCATTTCCAGGATGGGAGAGGTGAGTCACCTACCTTCAGAAAGTCTTTCTTCTCCAAGGTGTCCATGATCACTGGAGGAATAGCTGAGAGAAAAGCAGGGTAAGAGAAAGAGAATTAGTGAGGGGAAAGTTGGGAACTCTAAGGAAGTAAGGTCCTCTCACTCTCCTCAGAATCTCACTGTTTCTGCATTCCAGAAGTCCCTGAGAACCTCAGCCCTGCTGTGCTCAGAGCCTCCCTGGGCCCACCCAGCCACCCCTTCTCACCCATAGCAGGAATTGCCATGCCTATTCTTGATATCACCACTTGGAAGATTCCCTGCTTGGCTGCAGTCACTGAGTGGCCAAGCCTCTGACCCGTCTCATCAGTCACTGGGATGCCCACTTGCAGCTCCCTAGGAAGAGAAGGGGGTGATTTCAGATTACAGGTCCTGAATCTCCCCTGTAGTGCCTCAGTGGGCAGCTACTCCTCGGAGACCATACACATCCTAGTCTCAGAGACTGGTCTTCCCACCCAGAGATCCCACAATGCGTCAGCTTGACGTGACTGCAGCCATCTGGAGTATAACCATGATTGTAAGTTTTTCAAGTATAGCTTCCCAAGGAAACTATAAATAAGCAAAGCTGTTAGAGAGGTATGTGGAGCTTTAAGACACATGTTCTGGTGCCATACTGCCAAGAATATGCCTGACATTCTTTTCTTTCTTTTTGTACTGAGGGTCAAGTCAAGCCCCAGGCCTTCACATTGAGATGCATCCCCAGCCCATTTTTTTATTTTTTATTTTGAGTCTCATTAAGTCACTGAGTTATCCAAGCTGAGCTAAAACTTGTGATCCTCTTGCCTCCATCTCTCAGAGTACTGATTATAAACCTGTGCCACTGAGCCAACTTGCGTGACGTTCTTGATAACTGTTTACTTACATTTTGGCCTGGATTGTCACTTTTGTCCTGACCATCATATGTGCCTCCAGCTTCTAACCCAACTTGTGGGAAATCCAATGATTTTGCTACTACTCAGAGATGCACTTCTGTCAGTGAGTCCCCCAATAAATTACACTTTATGTAGTACTGGACCTGTCTTGTCTGCCTCCTTCAATCCCAAGTACTTCGGGGCCAATCCTCATAAGCTAGGACTTTCTTGTTCTGGAAAACTCAGACTGAGACAAGACCCAGAAATTCATGTCCAGTCAGGGAGAAAATTGTCCCCAGACTAATCTGGTGTGCGTGGCAAGATGGTATGCCAGATACACACGTGTCACGACCCAGGGTCACTCACCTCTGCCTCATCAGTGGAATATTGATGCAGTTGGCAGCGGCCACAGCTGCAAAGGGCACAAATCTGCCAACCAGGGAGGGTAGGTGCTGGGGGAGGAAAGGTGTTGTTCAGTGACTCTGAGGGTCATGGATGGGGAGGGATTCTTGGGAAAAAATATAGCAACAGGTCAGGACTGGAACATAATGAAGAAGAAAGTAGACAAAGAATGACTGCATGTGGCTGGTGTTGGTGGGGTAGCACTTTACCTTGGTGAGGGATTTGAGTCCCAGTGCTGTGGCCACAGCCCCTGTGGTGGCACTCACATAGGCAGTTCCCAGCTGCCTGTGAATGGAAGAGCCAGGTCAAAAGGGAGAGAGGAAATATCCTACATGTGGCTCTTTTGTTTTGAGACATGCCAAATCTTCAATGCATGAGGCTTTGGACGGTGGCCCCATTGCACAGGAAGCCCTCCCAGCAGCAATGGTGTAAATGTATCTACTTCCTCCTTCTAAAGGAAGGTTGGCCCCCAAAAGCATGCACCAGAGGACTTCATGCCTTCAGCAGGGAGGGAGGTGCAGTCTTCCAGGAAAGATGAGTGACAGGTGCACAAGCCACAGGGATCAGAAGCAACCAGGAGAGCACAGAACTAGCTGGGAGAAGAGGTTGCTGCAGCTGCCCCGGAGGCTGGCTCTCACCGCACAGAGATGGGAGCATCACCACTGCGGTTGGAGTAGTTAACCACAGCATTGAAGGACTGATTCACCCACTGCCAGAACACCACCGTTGGGGTCCTCCTGAGGAAACAAAGGTTCAGTGTTTACTTCTTCCCTCCCATAGTGTCCCCTGATCATTGAACCTCTATAATGAAATCCAAAAGTTTCTCCCAAATCCTCAGGTGGGACTTAGTTGATGAACTTAGTACCTACTCTGGTTATCTCTGTCCTCCCCCCCCCCCATACACTGCTCCTTCCCACACCCACTATCTTGAGGGGAGTTCTTAGAATGGGGAGATTCTAACACAAGCCCCCTCTCCCCCACTATTCTCTACCCAAAACAGCCCAGAATGAAAGCAGCAGTCATGAAGGCATGTTCTAGGTGCAAGCACTCCAGAAACGGACATGGGATAAGACCTGCCTGTAGAAGGTGAGCATGCAGCCAGTGATGGTCATGTTCATGGGCACCTGTGCTGACATACGGCCAATGAGGACCACCTTCTCTCCCGTGTCTGGATGGAAAGCAGAGTCATACACGTACTTGGCCCGCCATAGCTGGTCCTCTGTGAGCCCTGGAGTTACTACTCCAGCCCTGCAGAAGTTGACAAGGAAATGGCAGACTGTTCTAGGGAACAGATCTGTTCTCCCAGGCTCTGCATGCTTTCTCAGAAAACTGAGCAAAGAACCAGAAACTCTGGCTCAGAATAAAGCAGCTCCTTGTCTCTGCAGCAGAGCCAAAACTTCCCAGAAGTGGGAGTTTATATTTTCGCTTCCTTTTTACTGATGCATTTTCTGTGGAGTCATAGGTGATGATTATAGTTTCTAGTTGGTCAAAAATGTTCTTCTATCTCCTTGGGAATTGACTTTATGCTCCTTCATCTTTGCAGAAAGTGTACCAGCAGTGAGAAACATCCATATATATAACGGAGTGTGCACAGAGCAGCCCTCAACCCATAAATATCAATGGCATCTCTTCAGCCCAATACCATAAAATCTGTTGCATTAACCTTGTGCCTTATGCCTTGTGCCTTGTGTTGTCTGTGATGCCAGCAGATAGGGCCAAAGAGTGAGGGGGTTGCCTCTCAGGCTCGAAGAGACAGGTACATAAATGTGCTAAATTAATGACAAGGAATGAAAGAACATGGCATACAGAGTCAGGTGGGGGAGTGATCACCTGTAGTTCTGAATAATGTTCCGGGAATCTTCCAGCTGTGCCCCAGACAGTAGCAGATTTCGAGGATCAGTAACAGTGAAGAAGTGCCGGGCTCGGCCCAGGAAGGTGCTTTGGTCCCAACGAGGTTCCTGAATGTTGATATTTAAGGGCAATTCACCCATTTTTCTGAAACACAAGGACTAAGATCAGAGGGCTTCAAGGACAACTTTCAAAGTCTTTACCTGGAAGAAGCTGGGTGGCCTTCCCCTGGCCCTTCAGCCTATTACAAGTTCCTTCAAGTACTCAAGGTGACTCCAGATAACAAGGGTGGAGGAGCTGTTTCCTAGGCACTGTCCTGGCCAGGGACTGATAGCCACTGGAGGAAGGGGAGGGGAAGACCAGAACCAGGAAAACAAATCCACACTCTGGCCTGATGCAGATTTTCATGACTGAGGATTTACATGTGTGTGCTTGATGCATGAGCACTAGTAACAAATCCTGTGCAGCTACTTGTGAGCTGTGCATACGCAAAAATACACATGCATTAAACACCCATGCCATGTCAGCTGCCCTGAGACCTAGATACAAACACCGAAGGCTGTGTGGGAAGAGGGCAAAAGGCATCCCACTCGCCGGCCCCTGATTGGAAGAGAGCAAGCACTCCCTGGCCATCCTGGTGCTTATGCATTCCAGATCTCAAGCAAGGAACTCTGGTGTCAGCCATCTGCCTGCATATGATCATGCTCATGTCCCCTCTTCGGCCTCATTTTTTCCAAGTCCGCGTTAATGGCTGAAGGCTCTCCCTGTTATCTAGCTGGGCAGGGCTCACACAGACACCCATCCACCTCCGTCTGAGCCAGCTACCTTCGGAAAAGATCAGGTTTCAGCGCATCCTCCCTCCACCCAGCACGGACAGAAAAGCCTGAAGCCACCATCTGGCTGTGCTGGGCAAAATCCTGCAGAATGACTAATCCCCTCCAACCCCACTTCCTCCCTCACAAGCAAACACACCCGACTCTCACTCACATACCAACACAAAGACAGGCAGTCCTACCCGAACACACAAACAGGGTAGACACACCCTGTGATCCACCAGCCGTGGAGACCGTTACACACACACTCCGTACTCATCGGCTGCAGACCCTTGAATGTGTGACCACACACAGCCCCGCCCTGACACTCCTCCCCCCAGCAGCCCTCCCTAGTGTCTGGACAACCGCAAAGGCCAGCCTTTGCGTGAGGGAGAGTGAGTTTCCAGGCAGGCATCCTTCTCCCACCCCCAGCTCTCAGTCCCCCACTCCCCCGATGCCCCGAACCCCTCCCTGACACCCAGCACTCACGCTTTCCGAGGCTGCCCGCTTCTGCAGCTCTCAGACCCGCCTTCCTCTCTGCGCGGCCGCGGCCCTCCCGGCCATCACAGCAGACGTCACGTGTGACGCTGAGCAGCAGGGAAGGGCGGGAGCTCCCCAAGCTGGTTCGCCTGGTCGGCTCGGAGCTCAACAGAGTCTGTGGGCTGTAGATGTCATCTGGAGCCCCGCCGCGGCTCTAGGCCAACGCGACCCGGTCTCTCAGAGCCAATCAGATGGCGGGGTCAGTTCTGGCCCCCTCCTCCCAGAGAGAGGCGGGAGGAGACGCGCACCGCCCCTTCGGTTGCAGTCCCGGGGCTGGCCTCTAGAGGCACCCTGCCCCTGCAGCTCGCGGTCTAGGTACGCAGGGAGCAGGTCGGCCGCAGAGGGGCCAGCCCACCGAGGGACTTCGGTCAGTGTGCGATAACGGCCTTGGCCCGGTTGGCGCCTACCCCAGCACCTCGGCATTCCATCACCTTCGCAACCGGATTCCTGCCATGCCCCTTCTGTGGCCCCTGGTCTCCCTTCGCCCTCTCTGCACTGCGTGGCTCCACGGTGCTTCCAGTCTTCTGAAGTCCCCAATTCTTAGCCCTGCACCACTGACCCTAGCCCAGTCCCTCAGATGTAGAGGGCCAGAGGGCTCAAACAACCTCTGCGGCCCTGAAAGTGCCCCAGCAGGATTCTCCCCCCACCCAGTGTGTGACAGGAACAAGCTGCTCTAACCTGCCACCTTTCTAGAGCTGGGTGGCCAGAGGCACCTTCTGACCTCGAAGGATGCGGGCGAGGAAGGCAACCCACGGTACCGGCGTGGGCCCTCACAAACACACACACGCGCACTCACTGCTCAGTCACCGCACTGGGCAAGCCCACGACATTCTCCAGAGCTAGCCTGAGCTTCTGCTTAGGGCAAGTTCAAGCCCCACTCTTTCAGGTGACATTCCCTCGGGGAGGCCTCAGGGGTGACCACGAGGGATGGCTATGCCACGAGCCCAGGTAGTTGGCGTGGCCTTGCAAAGAACTGGAACTAGCGAGGAAAGGCCGAGCCAAGAGCGCAGCTCTAAGTTCACGTGACGGCTGGGGGGTCAGAACCAAGAGCTGGCAGAGCCCAGCGGCCCTGGCAGGGGAGAGGGAGAGTGACTGGCGGCCCTACTAGCCAATAGGAACTCGGGGCCGTGTAGGCCCGCCCTATTCATCCCTCCCGCGGGGCAGAGGCGGGGTCCCCACTGCAGCTGTAGGTAGCTCCGTGGGAGCCCGGGCCAGGCTGGAGGCAGCCGCGCGTGTGGGCAGGTGAGGGGCAGGCCCGAGAGGTGGGGGCCGGTGGGACCAGGCGCGGGAAGGCACTGCGTTCGGAGTCTCCGAGCTGCTCCGCCGGACTCCGCTGCGGGTGTGTTATGGGAAGCCTCCCTAGCAGATCCTTTGCTTATGCGTAGGGGAAGGTCACACTGTCACTCTACCTCCAGAGCTGAGCGACCTCAGAGCAAAGATCTCTGGTGGCGGGAGTTGTGGTGGTGGTGGTGGTGCTGGGGGGGGGGGGGTCTTTAGCCGCCGCTGTCCCGGGTCCTGTAACCTTGTCCCTAAGGCTGACCTCTACCCATACATACAAGAGAGGTGAGGCCGGGAACCGTTCTGACCCCTCATTCTCCTCACATCCATCGGAGAAGCCCCCAGGACTTTCAGTAATTTCATCTCCACTCTGAACCTCTGCTGAGGACTGGGGATGGGGTAGAAGGCTAAATTGATAGCAGAAGTTAGGAATGAATAAGAGCTGCCCACCCACTTTGTTGCACAAATGGCTTCAAAGGTCCTAGATGGTGCCTGGCCCCGGCAGATCTCTGATCCAGGATGGCAGAGGTGAGGACCTAAGACATGGGAGGGCAAAATGCGCAAAGCAAGGGTGTGGACGTTCTGGGAGACCGTGTTCACCACCTCCACCAATCCCTCCTCTCCCTTTCAGGTCTGCAGCGTACTCCTGAGAGTTGGTGCAGGTGACCCAGCAACGCATCAAAGGCCCATGGAGCTCTATGAATCTCTGAGGGACGGACTCTGGAGGGCTAGCACGCTCCTTCTGGACCTGTAGGGCACTACCCCAGCCCAGCCAACATGGCACATGGTTTCACGGTGGGCTTTGACCCACTGGGTCTAGGAGAACTCAGCTCTGGCTCTCTGAGTTCCCTCTCCTCCCGAGGCCACCTGGGCAGCGACTCAGGCTCCACCGCAACACGATACCTGCTGAGGAAGCAGCAGCGGCTGCTAAATGGGCCCCCCCGTGGAATCCGAGCCTCATCACCCATGGGCCGTGTCATCCTCATCAACTCCCCCATTGAAGGTGGGCACGGGACCCAGCCACTGGCTTGTGTTGGGGCGAGTTGGGATTGGGGACAGCAGGAACTAATGGTGTAATTTCTAGCCTGTCTCAAGAAGGAGACAAAACCAATGTAGTTAGGGGAACTCAAAAGATGGGAATCTTAGGAAAGGAGGGCCTCTGGGAACCTGTAGGCTCTTCCTCACCACCTCCCTTGCCACACTTTCAAGGCCACTCCTTCAGGTCTCCAGGATTATAGAAGGGTCAGAGGTGAGCGATGGGGACATGGAAGTGGGGTAAAGTATATGTGTGGCATGCTAACCTGCCCAAGTGAGCAAGGCAGACTACTAAAATTGGCTGTCCCATGGACTCTGTCTTTCTCCAAATCCATCAGTGTGTGCCTCTGGGGGTGGTGTAGAACAAACCAGCCAGTGCGAGCTGCTCTGTGCCCAGGTGTCAGGAGTCAGGGGCCAGGCTTCAGGGGTAAGCAGAGGAGCCTGAAAGTACAGCAGCAAATGTTCAGAAGAGGAGGACAGCAAAAAGGTTGAGAGACTGGAAGAGATCCTAGGGTTGGGCCCTGAACACAGGACAAGCAAAGCTTCTGCACCTGTCTGATGCTCTTTCATTGTACACCAACTCTATACTGCCCTGGTTAGGTTCTATAGGAGATCTAGAGAGATAAGGCTCAGGCTTCACTTTCTAGAAATGTACAGTTTAGCAGCACTTAGAGACAGAACACAAACAGCTGGTGGTGGAGTACAGCGACCACCCACAAAGGCTGGAAGAAGAAAGCACAGAGTACGGGGTATGGTGGGGCACTCAGGAGACAGCCTGGCTGCAATGACAGATGTGAAGCGACAAAGAGCTGGTGAGCAAGACACGGCCTTGAATGTGGCCGGGGAGTAGGGAAAAGGAGCCCTCTCAGCCTGGGCTTTTTGTGAGCAAGACCAGATAAACATCTCCAGCTCCTCTCCTCTTTCTTAGTCAGTGGAGTTCCCCTGGCTGGATTCCAGACTGGACTTTTCAGGCCCTGGTCCTCCCTTCTGAGCCAGCTTGGAATCTCTGTCCCACCCCCTGAGTCACTGGGACAGGGGGCAGGTGTGCTGCTCAGGGAAGATGCTTTTCTCCATCAGTGGCCCAGCACACTCACCCTCACTATCTACCTTTGGTGAGCAGCAAGCCACTGCTGAAGGTCACCACTGTCATTCTGGCCACAATGACTAAAGTCCCCAGGGGAGATAAGAGACATGGGGGTCACTACAGTACTACCTTTGTTAAAAAAATTATGCTATATCACCTCCTCTATAGATCCCTTGCCTATCTATGATGAAAGGACTGTTATATTAACTCTGAAATTTTTTCATTTATTTATTTATTATTGTGGTACTGGGAATCAAGCCCAGGACTTTCACACTGAGCCCATTTTTCATTTTTTGATTTTAAGACAGAGTCTTACTAAGTTGTTAAATTGCCTAGGATGGGCTCAAATTTGTGATCCTCCTGCCTCACCTTCACAGAGTGCTGTAATTGCAGGCCTGTGCTATTGGGCCCAGTTTGTCCCTGAAAAGATTCTTTTTACAGAAGTTCCACAATACCATTCTCTTCTGCTTCCCCCTGGTGCCACCATGCTACTAGGAGAGCAGCATTTAGCAGCTGAGGGACGAGGGTATTGCTCTGATCACTTGGCCCCACCCTGAGGGGCTTAGGAGTTTCTGAATCCAGAATTCTTCCCTCAGCTTGGGCACAGACATCTCTCACTCATCACAGGTGAGGACCTTTGCTCCATGTTTTTGTCTAAACCATTCCAGGGAAATAAGGTAGCTGATTTAGGAAACCCATAAACCCACGAGGTTCCATCAGCTCCTTAAACCCAGTTGTTCCCAGAAAAATGCATAATCTAGGTATGCTCAGTGATGCACACTTGTTATCCCAGCTATTTTCGAGGCTGAGGGTGAGAGAATTGCAGGTATGAGGGCAGCTTAGGCAACTTAGCAAGACTCCACTTAACACAGAAACAAGGAAAAAGAAAAGAATGCATTACTTTTCATCCAAACCAATTCTTTCTCTTCTCCTAGTTTGATAATTAACTCATTCGTGTATCTTTTTATTCTTTCTTTTATTAAAAAATACTTATCAAAGGCTAAGCACTGTGCAGAATCCTGGGGGTATGCCAGTGGGAAAGAATTACAAAGCTTCTACCTACCAGGACTGAGCTTACAGTTCAGTGAAAGGAGACAGATTATAAGTAATACACATATAAGTAATGATTAGAGAAAGGTGGAAGAATCCTGAAGGAAATAATTTTAGTGATATGATGTGTAAGATGGGAGAGTTGTTCTCAAACTTTAGAGAGGACCAGAATTTCCTGGAGGGCTCATTAAAATACCTTGCTGGGCTACCCCTGTATCCAGGAGCTTCAGGTTCTGTGGGTATGGGGTGAGGCTCAGGGGTTCACAGTTTTTTTGTGATGCTGATGCCAGTCCAGCTTAATGCCCTGATAACCACTATAATAGTGGACCAACTGGGAAGAGAGCTAGGTAGTATGGGCACTGGCTCCTGGGAAAGTTGTGTCCAAGCCAGGAGAGAAATGAGGAATGGAGCTGGCTTTGTAAAAGGGCAAGAATGTTAAAGAATCTCAACAAAGATACAGTAGGATATAGAAAAAAGGAACTTTTAGCAAATATCCCAATAAAGGGCTCTAATGGACTCAGAGAAGAGGCATCAAGATATGGCCACTGCAGCCCACCCCAGGGGTGGGGAGCTGCGCTAAAGAGTGGTGATTGGAGTGGAGAAGTGAGTCAGACGCAGAATATTAAATATGTTAAATATCACATGGTTTCTCTGATTTGGGAAACCCAGAATACAGGCATTCTATAGCACCAAATGGGTGTGATAGTGGGAGTTATGGGGTGATGGGGAGGGTGTAGGAGGGCCAAAAATGGTGAGGGATTGTAAAGTGGATGTAATATATATTGTGCACAAAATACTCAATTTCATTGTAAGCAGTATGTATCACACATATATTAATAAAAATGGTGGGGGAAAAAAGTTAGGGCAAGAGTACCACAGGCAGACACCAGAGCGTTTGCTTCCTGGAGGCACAGAAAGGTGGGGTGGCCAAAGCCAAAGAACCAGCGAGGGAGCGGGGAGAAGCCAGAGGTAGGCAGAGGAAGCCTGCAGAGGGCCTTGCGGACCCAGGAAGGGGACTGCAGCAAAGGGGCAGGTGGGGACATTTTTCATCAGAGAAAAGGCACGTTCTGTACTAAGGCAGATTCTGATACTGCATTGAACAGAGCAGGCCACGAACCCAGAGCGAGCAGATGGTTAGGAAGCCTCTGCGAGTTACCTGGAGGAAGGCTCAGAGATCTGGGCATGGACATGAAGGGAGAGGAAGGCTTCTCCTCAAACCTATACCCTTGGTCAAGGGCCCTCAGTAGGGACCGAGGAGAAAGACAGCTGTGGGTGGGAAACAAAAGGCCCCTTGGCTGAGGCTGAAATGTCCTGAGGTCTGTGTGACTACTGACTAGGAAGAAAGCCCCAAGACTGGCATCCCTGCCCAGGCTATTCTGGGGGATTTCTGTCTGAGCTGCCCTGGCCATGCCCTGTAACTTGATTTCTGGTAGATCAAATTGAAGAGTGTGTGTGTGTGTGTGTGTGTGTGTGTGTGTGTGTGTGTGTGTGCGCGCGCGCGCGCGCGTGTGTGTGTGTGATTTCTTCCTCTCAAACACCTCTAGAGTAATCCTTGTCTGTGAAGATATTTCACCTTCTCACCAGACCCGGCTTATCCAGAAAGCTCCTTGAGGCTGGCTCTGAGCCTCACTCTCTCCACAGTGCCTCCTCATCCCTCTTTCCTGCTACTCGTCTAAATCCCACCTAGGTGATTCCTCCAGGAAGCCCTCCCTGACAGCTTAGCCCTGAGACCCTCCCCCTCTGACATTTCTCAGCACTAGCAAGAAGGGCCTCTCTGGGCTTGGGGGGCACAACCCACAGCATACATGGTGACATTTCTCTTACCAGGTAGCTAGCCAGTTTCTAGAACCCTTGCCCCAAGTACCACAGAGTAAGAGATAGAAGAGGCCTCAAGGATCCTTCCATATATCACATCCCCCTGAGGAATTTAGCAGCTCTCAGCTATCTCCAAAGATGGGAAGCTCTGTTACCTGTCCCAGAAAACCCACTCCATTGCCTGACAGTTTTACAAATCTTTTCCTTACAAAATCTGCCTCTAATTCTGCTCTGCAGATTTATATAGTGCCTTCCACAAGATGGCTCTGTAGCTATTGGAAGTTAGAGACAAGATACTCACTTCTGCTGAAGGAGAGCTTCCTTCAACTGTGTTCCACAGAACGGGATCTAGAGTCATTTTTTTCTATCTCAGAGCAGTGGAATGTTTAGGAATGTGAGTAACGTGAGTACAGGAAGATCAGTAAACATTAGACTTACATTCGTATAAAGTGAAGGAGGAGAGTTCTGTCCTGCTAGTCTCACCTGTTTCCACACCTTCGGTGGCCCTTGGTCCTGAAATCACCTAGAAGGCACTTGGAAATTGACACTTGTACTCATTTAGGGGCCTGCAATCCAGCCTTTGCAAGTCCCTAGTTAGGGAACCTGGTGGCTTCTGTGTCCAGAAGGAATATGAGAGTCATGCCTGTGCCCCTGTCCCCACAGCCAACAGTGACGAAAGTGACATCATCCATGCAGTCCGAGTGGAGAAGAGCCCAACAGGGAGGCTGGGTTTCAGCGTGCGAGGTGGCTCTGAGCACGGTCTGGGCATCTTTGTCAGCAAAGTGGAAGAGGGGAGCAGCGCAGGTGAGTGGGGCCTCAGATGGGAGCACTGGCTTAGGATGTGACACCCCCTCAGTAGGTGGCCAGGGGGGCCTCAGAGGGAAGCATCGGCTTAGGGTGTGACCTACACCTCAGTAGGAGGCCAGGGAAGCTGTGGTCAGGGACAGAAGAAAGTTCTTAGCTCTGGAGAAGTGGATCTGATGGGAGAGAGGACCCACAGGTGGCAGAGTGGATGAAAGGACAGATATGACTCTGAGTATCCACACTGACGCGGAGGTCACCCCTCCTTGATCTCTGGTGCAGAGCGTGCTGGCCTGTGTGTGGGGGACAAGATCACAGAGGTAAATGGCCTGAGCCTCGAGAGCACCACCATGGGCAGCGCTGTGAAAGTGTTGACGGGCAGCAGCCGCCTGCACATGATGGTGCGGCGCATGGGCCGAGTGCCAGGCATCAAATTCTCCAAGGAGAAGACCACGTGGTGAGCAGTGCCTGATCCCCTACCCCCGCCTCGTCCCACCCTCCCCACTCTCAGGCAGGAGAGGCTTTTGCTCCTTTCCCTGCTGTGGGCACTGAATACACTTGATCCCAAGGCCTAACCTTGAAATGAGACAAGGCCAGTTCTCCCCCTGCATCCCTGACATTTCCACCCTCCAATACCAGGGCACTGCCCCACTCTTTGCTGCTGCTGTGAAACCTGGGCAGAGAACAGCACACACAGGAGCCTCACATGGATTGAAATGGGGCCCTAGGGCTGAGACACAGCTCAGGGCTAGAGCAAGTGCTCTGTGTGTTGCAGATATAGCTCAGTCCCTAGCAGAATGAAGAAAGAAAGAGAGAGAGAAAGAGAGAGAGAGTAAGGGAGAGGGAGGGAGGGAGGGAGGGAGGGAGGAAGGGGCAGGGAGAGGGAAGGATCTATGCATATTGCAGATGCTCAAAAAAAAAAGAGGTGATTTGGGTGCTTCATGGATTTGATGAACCTACGCCCTGCTGCCGAAGACCCCAGGCCTGGGGAGTTCCTCAGAGGCAACCCCCCACATTCCCATACAGTTGTCAGGGCTGCTGGGAAGGGACATGGGTGTTGGTAGCTGGGGCACCCTGGCTTAGGGCCCCTTGCTGCTGTTCCAGGGTGGATGTGGTGAACCGGCGGCTGGTGGTGGAGAAGTGCAGCTTATCACCATCTGACAGCAGCTCAGAGGACGGTGCGCGGCGTATTGTCCACCTGTACACAACCTCTGATGACTTCTGCCTGGGCTTCAACATCCGTGGCGGCAAGGAGTTTGGCCTGGGCATCTATGTGTCCAAGTGAGGGCTGGGGAAGGGGTGAAATGGGGTAGCAGGTGAGCTGGAAAGGAATCTGAGAGGGGGCCAGCAAGTGAGATCTGGACCGCTGCAAATCCGAGTGGTGACCCAGCTCAAAGATGGACCATGGAGAGGGGACAGTGGTCACCAAGCGTAGGGCCAAAGAGCAATGTCCTTTCGTGGGTCTGTCTCCCATCCCCTCCTCACTCCTGCTCTGTTTCTTATTCATTTGTTTAACAATGTTTTTATTAAAAAAAAGAAAGAAGAGAAAGAAGGGAAAGAAGGGAGGAAAAAGAGATAGGAAATTCCAGCAATCAGGAGCCTGAGGCAGGAGGATTGCCATTATTTCCAGGTCTCCCTGGGCTTCATAGTGATTTTAGGACCAGAATGGACTATAGAGGCAGCTCACCAAACAAACTGACAAACTGAAGAGAGAAAGAGAGAAAGGGGGGGGGGGGGTAAGAGAGAATAATTTTTTTGATACAGGGTCTCTGTAGTCCATGTTGGTCCTGAACTCACTATGGAGCCCAGGCTAGCCTCAAACTCACAGCAATCTTCCCATCTCAGCCTCCCTAGTGCTGGGATTACAGGCATGTACCACCATGCCTGGATTATGTGGTACTGGGAAACTGAACTCCGGTATTTAGTGCTTGACTTAGTGCTTTCTAGGCAAGCACTTTAACCACTGAGCCATTCCTCCAGCCCCTCAATGATATTTTTGAACACCTACTATGTTCTGGCCACTATGCCTGCTGTGGCTCTGCTGGTAGGGAGGGGCGGAGACAGACAGATGAGATCCTTACAAGATATAACAAGCACAATGAAGAAATTAGCGGAGAGGTGAGATGAAGCAACTTAGGAAGTTCCCTGTATTGAGGGGGCATCAGGGCAGGCTTTTTGAGTAACTGGGGTGTGAATCTGGGGTGTAGGAGGCATACCAGGGTCTTACCGACCGATGCCTGTCTGACCCTTAGAGTGGACCATGGTGGGCTAGCCGAAGAAAATGGCATCAAAGTGGGGGACCAGGTCCTGGCAGCCAATGGTGTCAGGTTCGACGACATCAGCCACAGCCAGGCCGTGGAGGTGCTGAAGGGTCAAACGCACATCATGTTGACCATCAAGGTGGGCAGGACTACGGGCGCTGGGAAAGGCCGGACTAGAGCCAGGATTTTCCAGGCCACCCAGTTCTGAATTATGTTCCTTGTTCTTCCATTTACATTCCCAAATCCATGTGGAAGAGAGCATTATTCTCATCCATGTTTTGCAAAAGAAGAAATTGAGGCTCAGACAGGCACAGTGACTCCGAACCAGTGAGTTATTCAGCCAGCTGGTAGCCTGGCCTGGCTCCAGTCCTGCCCCCCAGATTGCTGAGCAACATCTCTTCTGAATGGGAGGCCTAGGGCTGAAGGACCATGCGTCCTGCTCAGAAGGTGGGATGGTAGCTGCAGCTGTAGGCAGGGCCCGGGTGGTGGGCATCCTTGGCACAGGGAAGGGAGGGCTGGGCTGTGGCCAGAGATTGTATTTCAGGGGAGGCAGCTGGATTCATTACTCATGTGGGTCTCACGCTTGCCTCAGGCTGAGGTCTTTCTCACTCTGGCTGCCGCAGGAGCTGACGTCTCACCCTCCCCTATGGCCCGCTGGGCACCGCTCTACCCTTCTCCTTCCCAAGCTTTACCCAGCTTGCCATTCAGCGACCCTTCCGCCACCCCCACCGTTTCCCACCTCTTCCACATCCTCTCTCTCCTCTCAGATTATTCCAGGCTCCCCTCCTGACTCTCACTTTGCCCTTTCTTCATCTGTTCAACTCTATTTTTAAGTACCTACTATGTGCTGGCCACTATGCCAACTGCGGCGATGACTAGCACGGAGTAGGTCTCTGCTCCTGGGGAGGGGCAGAGACAGACAAAGGTGATTCTTGTAAGATATGGAAAATGCTACGAAGAGATTAAATTAACAGAGATGTGAGACGGAGTCATTCAGGAAGCTTCCCATACTGAGAGGGCTTCCCGGCAGCCTGTGTGAAGAAATGACACCTAGGGAGCAGGCACGAGCTGACACATTATTGGCTGAAGGG
The DNA here is from genome assembly GCA_004027205.1 of Ctenodactylus gundi. NCBI lineage: Eukaryota > Metazoa > Chordata > Mammalia > Rodentia > Ctenodactylidae > Ctenodactylus > Ctenodactylus gundi. The sequence continues at coordinate 46,118 of PVKB01000334.1, forward strand.
AGAGGAAGTGAGTAGAGAGCAGAGCAAGTGCAAATTCCTGGTGGCACAGGGAGCTTGGCATGTTCAGGAATACAGTGGTGGGTATGGTTAGAGCACAGTGGACTCAAAGGAGAGAGACGAGGTTGAAAAGTGTACGCCTATCCGCCCCTCCCCAAGTCCTGCCCTCTTTTCTGACCTGCTCCATCTGTGCCCACCATGCCCTCCCCAGGAGACTGGCCGGTACCCTGCCTACAAGGAGATGGTTTCTGAGTACTGTTGGCTAGACCGATGTAAGTGGCTTGGGTCCCCAAGGTTGGAGGGAAACAGCTGAAGCCTAGAAATGGGACCTGGATCCTTGAAGAAGAAAAGAATAGGGACCAGGGTCTCCTGGGGACCTCTACACACCCCAGAGCTGCTTCCGCACCCCCATTCAGGACTCACAGATCCATTCCAAGGTCTCCTGGGCCTGGTTCCCCCACTGGGTGAACTGAGAGTCTGGCAGCACCAGCTTGGAGCCCAGCACTCTGGCAGTCTGAGACAGGAGGCTCACAAACTCAAGTCTAGCCTGGACACCTTAGTGAGCCCTGTCTCAAATCACATATGGGCTAGGATGCACCTCAGTGTAAAGGCCTTGGGCTGGATGCCCATTGCCTCTCCCCCTCTTTTTATTTTTTTTTTAGACAGGGTCTCTCACTCTGTAGTCCAGGCTGGTTCTGAACTCACTATGTAGCCCAGGCTGGCCTTAGGCAATCTGCCTGCCTCATCCTCCAGAGTGCCGGGACTACAGGCGTGCGCCACCATGCCTATCTTATGTGGTGCTAGGTAATCGAACTCGGGGTACTTAGCATGCAAGCGCTTTAACCGCTGAGCTATTTCTCTAGCCTCTTCCCCCTCTTAAACAAGCAGCTTCCCTGAGGACTCTCCCAGGTCAGCATAGGACTATAGCAGTCTGTGCTCTAACTGGGCTTTTGCCTGACATTTGGTCCTTCACCCCCAAGCCCAAGAATGATCTGCAAAGCCTTGCAGGCCCAAAGGCAAGCAGCCACAAGCCTGAGGCGCCCCTGCCTTCCCCTCTCCCTGCAGTGAGCAACGGGGTGCTGCAGCAGCTGTCCCCGGCCTCCGAGAGCAGCTCCAGTGTCTCCTCCTATGCCTCAAGTGCCCCTTACAGCTCAGGCTCCCTGCCTTCAGACCGCATGGATGTCTGCCTGGGGCCAGAAGAACTAGGCAGCCATGGCCCAGGCTGGGGCCGGGCAGACACTGCTATGCAGACAGAGCCTGACGTTGGAGGCCGCGTGGAGACTTGGTGTAGTGTGCGACCCACAGTCATCCTCAAGGACACTGCCATCCGCTCTGATGGACCCCCTGCCCGCTGCCTTGACTCTGCCCTCTCTGAGTCTCCCAAGACTGCTCTACTGCTGGCCCTCAGCCGACCCCGGCCTCCTATCACACGGTCCCAGAGCCACCTGACCCTGTGGGGTATGTGAGGATGCATGGCGACTATTGTCTCTACAGCCCCTGGTCCAAAACATACCTCATACTTTGTCCTAGACCCCAAACCTCCCTGTGCACGAGGCCTTGAGGTGGGACCAGCCCCAGAACAGGCTCCTTGCTCTGGCTCCAAACCTAACCTCAGTCCCTCCAGCCCAGCTTGCGCTTCTCCACCCGCCCCCACTCCCTGAGATTCCTTACATAGCTGCAGCTGTGCAGTGGGGGGAGAATGGACGCTGGAGGAGGAACCCACTCCTGCCCACCTCACCCCCACATGGCTCCAGATCCTTTCCATCCCTACTCTTGCTTCTTGCTATTCTTCCCACACTCCTGCCCCTCATCCTTCCCTGCTGCCCACCCTCCAACTCCCCTGGTTCTCTCTCATGTCTGTAGAGGAGAAGAAGCAGCGGAAGAAGGAGCATATGGGGCCCTCTGGGGAGAAGGGGGCCCTGCAGCGTTCCAAGACACTCATGAACCTCTTCTTCAAGGGAGGGCGTCAGGGGCGGCCTGCACGGGATGGTTGCAGAGAGGCCTGGACGCTAGACAGTGGGCGCGCAGCCAAATCCCGCCCCCGTCTGGACCTGGAGAAAGGTAGGTGCTGGGTGATCACAGAGAGGAGCCCCATGGGGGAAAGCCCACTAGCTGGGCATCTGGTAGTTTGAGAGTGACATCCCAGACTGTCTCACCGTTCTACTCTGTGAGCCTCAGTTTCTTCACAGGTAAAATGGAAGTAGTAATACCTATATTTCTAGAGGCAGGGGGGGTTAAGTGAGTTAGCAAATCAAATATAAATTATTTAAGGGGCTGGAGGAATAGCTCAGTGAATAAAGCACTTGCCTAGCAAACACAAGGCCCTGGGTTTGATTCCCCAGCACCACATAAACTGGGTGTGGCGGCACATGCCTGTAATCCCAGCACTGGGGAGGTTGGGGCAGGAAGACTGCCATGAGTTCCAGGACATCCTGGGCTACATAGTCAGCTCAGGACCGGCCTGGGCTATTCAGCAAGACCTTGCCTCAAAAAATCTTTTTTCACATTTTCTGATCACTATGTGCCAGATATGTACTAAATAATTTTTATTTTTTATTTTATATATATATATATATTACTTAGTACATATCTGGCACATAGAAAGTGCTCAGAAAATGTGATGGTCTTTGTTACTCTGCCTCTCTCCCATTTTACAGAAAGGGAAAATGATAGAGTCATAGCACAGCAAAGTAGAGCTAAGTGTAGTGTTGCCTGCCTGGAATTCCAGCTACATGAAAAGCTGAAGCAGCCTCCTGCTTCCAGCCTCTTGGAAGTTTGAGTCTGCCTGGGTAACTTCATAAAATACCGTCTCAAAATAAAAATTTTAAAGGGCTAGGCATATAGCTCAGTTGTAGAAATCCTGCCTCCCAAGTCCAGGGCCTTGGGTTCAATCTTCTGCACTTAAAAAATAAATAATAAACAAATAAATATAAAATAAAACCAACCCAGAGCCCTGTGTTCTTGGTAGTAGTGGTGGTAAGACTCATTTTTGTTAAGCCATCTGGCCTCACTCCCCCAGTGCCAGAGCTCTACACAATGCCCAAATCAATTCTACAACCGTCCTTAAGCAAGGCCATTTCCTGGTCAGAGCAATCCCAGGCTGTACTCACATCACAGGGTGCCTAAGGACCCTCACAAAAGGCTTCTTACTCCTAATGAGGCTCAGAGACCCAAGAGCAAATGAACTAAGACTCCTCGAATTGAATTTGACAGAAACTCAAGTCGAACTAGATTTTTTTTTTGGAGACAGGGTCTCGTTTTGTCATCCAGGCTGGTCCTGAATCCTTGAACCATGGCAATCCTCCCGTCTCAGCCTCCCCAGTTCTGAGACTACAGGAGTGTGCCGCTATAATCCATCTTATGTGGTACTGGGGAATCAAATTCAGGGCCTTGGGCTTGCAAGTCAAGCACTCTAACTGCTACACTATTCCTCCAGCCCTGAATCAAACCAGTCTTAAGAAACACCTCTTTGCTCAGCTGCTGACTTAAGCTAGACTGAACAATCTCTCAGACACGTGTTCCACTCCATCCTTCGGTTCCACTTCCCTGATTTCATCCAGATTTGCCAGTTTCAAGTTGAGGTGGCCTCTCTTGCCTAGCAACCACTAGGGGGAGCTTCTCCTTAAATAGTTCAGCCAATGCCTCACAAGCCAGCCACGGTCCTCTGAAGGCCTTGCTGATGTCACATGCCAGCCTGAACAAACCACAGTGATGTGGGAGACAAACAAGGTGCTTTCACTAGCCAGCCTGGGCCGTGTGCCCACCCCAGAGAGCAAGGCCCGAGAATGGGGGTGAAACCCTAAAGGACAATCAGGGTGCTGTTTGCAGAAAGAGAAGTGGATGTTGGGTAGATGAAAACAACCAGAAGATGAGGAGATTGTTGGATATTGTAGGACTTCAAGGTCATACATAGTCTTACTTCTCCAAATTAGGGCAGCCAGCCCCGTTTTCTCCCCCTCTTTTTCAACAGTTCCCAGGCTCCTGTGTCTTCCCGATTTTCCACTCTTCTCTCTGGCCACTCCTCGTTTCTCTAAGGTTTTTTTTACTTTTTCTATCCCTTGCAGGTAGGTAGCTACCCAAAGCTCTGTCCTTGACGTTCTTCCCCTCCTACATTTGCTCCCAAATGTATCTCTTCATTAAAAATCTTCACTGATGCCTTGCCAGAGTGACTTCCCTATCTGTGTATGACCTTCCCATTGCAGGCCAGGCCTTGTATCCTGGCCCTGCCTACTCCCAATCCAAACTCCCCATCAGACCTGAGCTCTCCCAACCCACAGCCTGCAGATGACATTCTTTTTTGTTTTCAGTAGGGAGTGTGGGGCCTGTGCAGAAGTTTGTCACCTGGAGACTGAGACGTGGTAAGTCATGTCCCAAGGCCTGGTTCACCAGAGAGCGGCAGATGGGCGCACGGTGGTGCGATCTTAGGGGCTTTAGACTAAAATCAGTTGTGGCCAAGCACAAGGGACCAAGTAGAGAGATGCATAATGGGAGCAAGTGCAGGAACCGGACTAAGCTTACTAGGAAATACAGGGCCTCGGACAGATAAGGGTGTATCTCTTGAGGGTTTGTGTTGGGACTCTCCAAAGACAGATTTTGAGGCAATGCGAGTCTGTGCTAGGACTCCAAACAGGCAAAAGACTAATATATTTTGAGAGTGCATGGAGGCTACTGGGCTAAGACTACATTAAAAAATAGACTAGAGCTAGGTATAGTGTCACACACCTGTAATGCCAGTATTCCAGAGCCTGAGGTAGGAGGATGCAAGTTCAAGACCAGCCTGGTCTACATAGTAAGTTCAAGGCCACCTATTTTGAGGCCTGACCCCTGCTAAAGAAAGCCCTTGCCTCACCCCACCCAAGAGCTCCCGGATCCTTTATCACACCCTTTTACTCCTGCTCTGCAGACCGGGAAAGGGGCAGTACCCTGATCTCTGCCAGGTCCAGAAGCCCCTCCAACCAGTTGCCTTATGTGGATGAGCGGGTGCAGGCTTGGGACAACCGGCGCCCTCTCATTCAGGACCTGGCCCGGCGGCTGCTGACCGATGATGAAGTGCTGGCAGTCACTCGCCATTGCTCCAGGGTAAGTTTCCAGCCCACCCAAGGCTCCAGCTCAAGGTCATCTAGTCACCCAGCCCTTTATTTATTCAGGCCAATGACCAGTATTTAATAATGGACTTGGTGCTGAGAAGTCAGCAGTCTGTAAAAACATGATTCATCTCGGTCACAAGCACCCTGCTCAGTCAGGAAGGGAGATGGACAGTAACTGGAACCTGAACACCACCAGTGGCAAATCAGGAAAATGCCATGAAGAAAAAGAACAAAATAAAGATAATCCGTGAGGTGCATACTGGATCAGAGAAGGCCTCTCTGAGGAGGTGACATTTAACTGAGGAAGGGAGACAGACAGGGTGATGAGCAGGGCAAGAGTTCCTGCAGGCAGCTGTCCGTACGCCCTCTCTAATCCCAATCCTTGTGGCTACATCTCCTTCTGTTCCTGGGGAAGCCAGCAGGCCCAGCTGTATGACAGGCCCCCTTCCCTGTTTCCCAAGTAACAACTTGCCTGCTCTTCTCGATTTCTCACCAACACCTCTATCATTGATCTCTGTTCTCTTGTACTTCAAGAGATCCACAGGCAGGGTAGGGTCAGCTTTGGGGCCCAGGGGTCTGAATATTGGGCGGCAGGGGAGTGGCTCACCCTTCAGGAGGTTATCCGGCTTTCTCAGAAAACCAGGAGTCTGTAACAGGCATCCTATGAGGAGCATGCATCAGGTTCGCCGTGTGCAACTTATGGGGTTTCAGAAAAATTGCATATGGATTCCTCCACCTCCATTTTGCTCAGGGTGATGTGTGTCTCAGTGTTACATGCACATTGGTGTCTCTGTGGGTGACTGATTGGTGTCAACATAACTGCATTATTTTTATCTGTGTATGAGCTCATGCGTACCTAGCTAATGCATATGTATGCTCATGTATTATTACCTGGAGTCTAGAATGTAGTCATTCATGCATCCATTTACCAAGGCCTGTTCCCAGCTGAGCTAAAGATGAGTGCATGTTGGAGGGCCACCTAGCGGACTCTGCGCTAACCTCAGTGGATGCCACACTGAGCTGTGAGTGCTAAGTGGAGCCTGGTGTTCCAGCCTCCAGCAAACCCGCAAGTCTGAGCTCTGACCACTAGGTGAGGCTCTGTGTCTGTTTGCCTCCTTTTCCTTAGCCCTCCACTTCCCAGCCCTGCTCTAGCCCAAACTTTTCTCACAGAGTCCCCATCTCATCTGTGAACCCTACATGCTTTCCAAACCTGACCCACACCTCTGAGAGATTGATACATTTCCCCTGCCAACTAGGATGTGTAACCTTCAAGGTCAGGCCCCTCCTCTGTCTTCTGTCCAAGCCATCTCTGCACTTGGACTCATAAGCTACCTCTGCGATCACTTTCATTTCGCTAGCTGCATAATATCCCCTTACTTTAAGGGCAGTAGAGTACAAGCTGCTCTGCTCTCACATTCAAGGCCCTCCTGAGGGTCCAGCCCACTAACCGGCTTTCCCATTATCTTCCCAGAGCCACCACCTTCATTTGTACAGGTTATAAACCGCATGACTTCAGGGGGCTCCAGCCGCCTCGTCCAGAACCTATGCAGCCCAACACAGAAGTCGGCCCGAAGGCCACGTTACACCTCCACATGTTCGTTAGGCCACACCAACTTGGAGTACTTTCCTCCATCTTTTATGCTCTTTCTCACATCTGTTCTGTAAGAGTCAACATAACATAACATTTTCTCCATGAAGCCCAGTCTGGTCCCTCCACCCTCTGAAGCTCCCTCTGCACCGCTGCCAGCATGTGGCTACTGTATTCCTTGTTTCCACTCGATCAGTTCCCGAGGATCTGGGGCAGGGTTGGCATTGTTGTTCCCCCACTGCCAGTACAGAACATGGGACTGACAGCTGTTGAATGCAGATTTGTGGACTTGGAATGAGGGCACATAGGTGGCTGGATCTATGCAGTAAGTGTCTCTCGCCAGACAAAAGGAAGTGCATTGTTAGTAGATGTATACGTGAGTCCCTGTAGCTTTGGGTATGGCTGAGGGCCACACACATAGTTTATGTTTTACCCATGAATGACAGAGGCTGACCACCAGGGCACTTGCTGCTCTCCACTGGTGCCCATCCACAGGGGATGTTTGCATTGCTGAATTTGTCTCCCTCTTGCCACCAGGTGGCGGTGTGCTGTCCAAGGTGGCCCCAGCGTTCAGTTCTCCAGAGTCCACCGGGTGTGGCATCCGGGCTAGTGACATCCAGGCAGTGCCAGGCAGAAGAGTACTGACTGGAAAGGCTTTCTGTGGAGCCACCCCTTCCTCAAGGTCCCCCATCCCAACCTCAAACAAAGCAACAAAGCACAGGGACAGCCTCTTGTTGGGCTCACGTTCCTTTTCTCTGCGTGAGAAGTCGGGGTGGGAAATTGAGTCCACGCCCGCCTGCACATCCTTTTCCCCAGAGCAGGGCCTGCCTTAACTGGAGCAGGCAAAGCTGGAGGCCTCAGATCCGTCCCTCCTCACACTTCCTTATCTGGGTAGCTTTGAGCCAAGTCCTTTCAGCCTGTTTCCTCATCCATAAAACAACTAATGTCATCTCTCAGGGTTACCAAATGAAAGGTCCTATGTGAAAGGCTTAGAAAAAATCCTATCATGGGCTAAGGATATAATTCTGTGGTAGGCTGTGTGTGTTAACATGCACTGAGTCCCTGGGTTCTATCTCTAGAACCGAAAAAAAAAATACTAAAAGAGGAAAACATTAGTCAGCATTGTGGCACATACCTCTCACCCCAGCTACCCAAGAGGCTAAGACAGGTAGACAAGTTCAAGGCCAGACCAGGTAACTTAGTATGACACTGTCTCAGAAATAAAATAAAATGGCTTAGAAATGTAGCTCAGTGGCAGGATGCATCCCTCGCTTGCATGAGGCCTGAGTTCAAACCCAGTGCAGAGAAAGAAGGCAGACAGAAAGACAGACAGACAGACAGGAAGAGAGAAAGAAAGGAAGGAAGGAAGGAAGGAAGGAAGGAAGGAAGGAAGGAAGAAAATTTGTTCCAAAGCTATTACTATTGTTGCTATGTGTTATGGATCTATTATTACTGCAGGCTTTCACATGGTCACCAAGATAAGACCATCTTGTAGACCCTGGGGTGGAATGAACATTTTCTAAAGCACAGAGGGCTGGATGAGTCCTGGGGCCCCTGTGTGTCCTTGTGTTTCTCCTCATCCAGCTCCAGAGTCCCTACTGCTGTCTGACCTGTGGTAACTCTATCTGCAGTATGTGCATGAAGGTGGCATAGAAGACCTGGTGAGGCCCCTGCTGGCCATTCTAGACAGACCTGAGAAGCTGCTGCTGCTAAGGGACATCAGGTGGGGAGGGGATTGAGAGGTGGGCTTGGGTAACAAGGAGGCGATCCTCAGTACTTCCCCCAACATCTTCAGAGCCAAAGCTCTTCATGGTACAACCAGAACTGAGCCTCAGCCACCCCATATTCCTTGCCTTCTCCAGGAGTGTGGTGGCCCCCACAGACCTGGGCCGCTTCGACAGCATGGTGATGCCTGTAGAGCTGGAGGCTTTCGAGGCCCTTAAGAGCAGGGCAGGTCAGCAGCTGGGGCAGGACTTTCAGATCCTAAGCCCCTGTGGGGGTGAGGGTGGGATCTCACCAGGGAGAGAGTGGCAAAAGTTGCTGAGCCCCAGAAAAAAAAAGTTGCTGAGCCCTGCTAGCATGCCCTTCGGGGGACTTGGCTTGTGACCTGTTCTTTCCCAGCAGTGCGGCCTCCTGCTTTGAGACCAGCCCGGCAGGACACACCACCCAAGCGTCACCTCATCACCCCTGTGCCTGGTCAGTCAGAGTCCAAGAGCCCGGGGAAGGGGTACAACCCTAGGAACATTAAAGGAAGGAGAACACATTTCATTCCTACCTCCATGTGGGGTCATTGTTGACTCAGAGGCATATTGTGGGTCCCCAAGGAAAATCCTGGTTCACTTGAACCACTTTTATTACACTTGCTATTATTCCATAGTTGGCTTTTAACCCACTTGATTATTTATTTATTTATCTATTATGATACTGGGCATTGTGCCAGGACCTTCATTCACACTGAGCTACATCCCTGGACCTATTTATTGTTTCAGGCAGGGACTTGCTAAATTGCCAATTGGCCCACGCTGAGCTCAAACTTGCGATTCTCCTGCCTCAGCCTCCCACAGTGCTGGGATTACAGGCCTGTGCCACCATGCCTGGCTTGCTTGGATTTTTAAACATATTTCATTCTATGTAATAATCTTAGAAAAATTACCAGTTTGGTGTATTAGTCATATTTTTTTCCTTGGACACATTATAGGAGTACAGTATTACACCAGAATGTGCCAAAGCGTATTATAACAGACTATGTTTGTCTGCCTGCCCCAAGGCAATATCCCTTCCTGCAGGACACACCGCAATGCACCTGAGTAAACTCAGGCCTGCTCTCATAGGCCCCACACACATAAAGGCAAGGACTGGGGTCTGGAAAGATGATTTTGGCTGGGAGGTAGGAGGGAGAGCCTGACTTTGGCCCTCTTTCCCAGACAGCCGCGGAGGCTTCTATCTGCTGCCTGTGAACGGCTCTTCAGAGGATAATGGAGAGCAGAGGGACCGTCTGGGGGGCCTCAAGGTCTCCCTGAGTGCTTCTGCCCCCCACCACTCTCATAAAGGGATCCCCCCTCTTCAAGATGTGCCAGTAGATGCCTTTTCCTCCTGCCGAAACACAGGTGCACCCCCTCCTCAGCCACCCCCTGTGGCTCCCCGGCCACCACGGCCTAACTGGCTACTTACAGAACCTCTGAATCCAGAGGACCCTCAGCAGAGCCAGGGCCAGAGCTCAGCACACAGCCTCAGCCTCAGCTGCAGCCGCAGCAGGAGTCGGGGCAAGTCCCCTGGGCGCAGGCGCTCCCCATCCCCAGTGCCTATCCCCACTTCCAGTGCGGCCAACGGGCGCTACCATAAGCCTCGCAAGGCCAGGCCCCCTCTGCCACGACCTCTGGATGGACAAATAACCAAGGCAGGAGCCAGGCAAGGGCCCTTGGAGAATGCAACCAGTAGGACAGCTGAAGAAGTGGCCAAGAAAGCCCCCAGTGGGGAGCTGAGGACAGTCAAGCTATCCAAGACGAAGCAGTCCTTGGGTGAGTCCAGGTGGCACTGGGCAGGGTAGGGTGGACTTCTGGATTTGGACAATGTTGGTGGGCTTGATTTCTGGCTGTGGATCTAGGAAAAGAATCTGGAGAATTGGGGCATAGATCTACATTTGAGGGAACTGGGATCTGGAGAATTTGGGAGTTGAAGCAGAAGAAACTGGGGGCTCTGGAGTTTAGGATGGGGTCCTAGGCTCCTCTTGGGGGGTTGGGTCTTGGGATGTGGTTGCACTCTCCCCTGGCACTTCTGACTCTTCCTAGGCATCAGCATTTCAGGGGGCATTGAGTCCAAGGTACAGCCCATGGTGAAGATAGAGAAGATCTTTCCAGGGGGGGCTGCCTTCCTCAGTGGAGCCTTGCAGGTGAGTGAAGCCTCAGGTCGCTCCCTAGGTCCAGACCTGAAGTCTGGCAGGGCCCAGGGCAGCTACATATTTACTTCCAACCCAGTCATGTTCAGGCCAGATCCTGAGAGGAGGCACGGGGGCCCAGGAGTCAGGCAAGCAGGATGAGAAGGCCTAGGGGAGAAACTGTCCCTCAAGCCAGCCTGGGCCTGAGGAAGCCCATCCTGTTCCTCCCAGCACCCCAAGGGACAAAGGGCCATTGTCTATGCCCCACCCTGCCCCCAACAGCTTCAGGCACAAACGTCCCATTGTCCATCCCCTGCACCCAGATGAGGGAGGAGTATCCTAGCTGTGGAGGTGAGAGGAGCTGCCCTCAGGTTGGGTGACAGGGAGGGGGTAACATGGGAAGGAAGACTGTGACTCTCCCACTTCCAATTTAGGCTGGCTTTGAGCTTGTGGCAGTGGACGGGGAAAGCCTGCAGCAGGTGACCCACCAGCGGGCAGTGGATACTATCCGCCGAGCTTATCGAAACAAGGCTCGGGAGCCCATGGAGCTTGTGGTCAGGGTTCCTGGGCCATCAGCCCTCCCTGATAAGTGCCTTCCTGCTGGCCCTTCCTCTGCCCACTCACCCCATGATGCTACTGCACTTCCCTCCCTCTGGCTCACAGAAGGTCCTGTGAATGCCCAGGCCCCTCCCACTGAGGCCAGACTCTTAGAGCAGATTCCCAGCCCAGTCCCTTCCCCCAGCCCCCCGGAATCCTGAGAACGACCCCAGACTCACCCCCCTCATCTCCCATGACCCCTCCCACTGACCTCAGTTCTCTCACTGGCTCCAAGTCCTCTTTGTCGTCTCCAGGACCTCTCCTGTGGACCTCCGGTGACTCAGGCACCTCCCAGGCCCGCTTGCTGTGCCTACTTTGAGGTCCACACTGGTGGCTCTATCTTCCCACTTTTCCTGCTGCCAGTTGCAATAAGGCTCTGCCCCTAGATAAACTTGGTGTCAACAGGCAGAGTGCTAGCAGGCAGGGTATGCCACCTGCATTCACGGCTCTCCAACATAACAGAGGGAGAGGACTTAAGAAATCCAAGGTCTGGAGCCTAGGGTTGGTGGGCACTTTCTCACGATGCCACCCTGCATTCCATTACCCCAGGCACCGAGGGACAGACTCAAAGGTCCTTAAGGGGTTAATTCATCCATCCCCCAGTCCCAAACATTGTTCAGCGCAAGGGACAAATGGAGAGCTTTTTCTTGTTCTTCACACACTGAGAGACCATTTCAAGCTCCGATCTAGTAGGACCAGACTTTCTGCAGGGTTTTTTCCCACCACCTCTCCTCCTCATGGACCTCTGAAACGGGTGGTGGAGTCCTGCTGTACCTTAGTCTCGTCACTCTCTGCTGGTACCTGGGGGATGGACATCAAACAAGTTCCCCAGAACTTGTTTATCCAACATGCTCTTTTTTTTTAAAAAAACAAAAACATTTTTAAAATTTTTTCTTTGAGTTTGTACAAGAAATTTACAGTGTGAAAAATATACAGGTGAAAATGGGGCCATAAACCTGGGTAATGGGGGGGCTGCCTGGTCACAAACACAAATAAACAAGACATTTCTGAGTTCTTCCTTTGGTCTGACTTCAGCCCCTTCCAGCCCAAGAGAAAGGCTGCAGAGCCAAGACATGGGATCAGACCCATTCTCAGCCCTGTCCCCCAACGCGGGCGGGGTGAGGGTAGGCACATCTGGAGCAGCTGGTGCCGTGTGGCTTTCTCTAGCTTTGGAGTGGGTGACAATGTGGAGATTGGAGATCCCTTCCTCTTCCCAACTCCATCCTTGGGGCTGGAGTGGGTCGGCTACTATGGGGGGTGAGCAAAGCTGGCAGAGTGGCACTGGCAGAGTGGCACTGGCAGCAACTAGGAGGTAAAATGGGCAGTGTTAGGAGGCGGCTCTGCGTGACAAGTGAATATGGGCACCCTCAAGGGGTCTGATCTTGCTCCTCCAAGTCACAGGCCACACGAGTTCTTGGCCATAGCCCCAACGCCTGTATCCTAGGAGATGAGTGGCTCTAAGGTCCTCTGAATTGGGGTGGAGCCCGAGGGGCACAAGGACATGGCTCAAGACCCTGTCATCAAACCTCCCTGAAGAGCTGGATCCCTAGATCTCAGTGGCAGTGATCTCCTCCAGGCAGATGCAGGGAGCTGGCTCCGCCAGGCCCAGGTCAGCAAGCTCACGGGCCTCGAGCTCCAGGCTCAGCTGCTGTAGCTCCTGCTCCAACTGCCGGTTCCGCCGGTACATCTGGATATAGTTGTGCTGCAGCTGCTTCTGGTAGCGGATCACCTGCTCCTTCTCCGCCTGCCAGGCCAGGCGCTCCCCGTCAAAGCTGTCCCGCTGCTCCTCACCCCGTAGCCGCTCCCGCTGCAGCTCTGCCCGCAGTCGCTCCACCTGGGCCCGCAGACTGCCTCCTGCTCCAGCTGCCGCCCGCTGTACCTTAGCCTCATCACTCTCTGCCAGAAGGAACGGGTCAGGGGTGGCAGGTGGCACAGAGGACTCCCGAAGTCCAGCTGCCTCAGCATCCAACTGTCCAGCCTTCTCCCGGAGCCGCTCGGCCTCTTGGCGGTGCCGCTGAAGCTCCTGGGAGCAGGTCTCCAGCTCCAGCTCCCGTGCTCGGGCTGCTTCCTGCAGGCCCCGCGCCCGGCCCTCACTGACCCGCAGGGCAGCACGGGCTTCCCGCAGCGCTACCCGCAGGGCCACCAGCTCACTGCCCTTCTGTACCAGCTCTGCCTGAGATTCCTTCAGTTGCTGCTTCAGCAGGGAGATCTCGCCCGACTTCTGGCACACCTGGGGGTGGGAAGTGGTGGGGAGGAATGATGAGTCCTCTGGGGGCGGAGGGGGAGTCATCAGGCCCTGGGTATCACCTTGGTCACTCAGGGAAAGCAGACTCAATCATATTCTCCATTTTATAAATGGAGATACTAAGGTGAGCCAACATGTCCCAAACTGTACCGCTAATAGTGGCTAAAGGAAAACACAGACTTCGAACTTTTTCAAAGCTGGTAGCAAAGCATCACATGACACTGCAGAAGTAGGGCCTAACTCTGGGGACTGGGGGTGGCAAGGATTATATGTGGGTGCAACAAAGGGCACTGCCCATGCGTCCATGTGAGAGGTCCTATTGTCTTGGGGATGAACACATATCAGAGCCAGATTTCACGGGTTCTTTAATCGTGAGCTCTACCACCCCTAGATGAGATTCTGGGCTCTAGCGTTTATGGAGCTCAGCTTTATCACCAAAAATGGGGATATTAATGGCACCCAATACATAAGGGTAGGAGTGCCACTGGCTGTGTGGGCACCAGACCAGACCAATGAGAAGCCCTAACACAGAGGCATAAGGAGGCCCCCCTGAGAATGGAAGATCAGAGACCCTCATCTCATAGAGACGAGAAAGAACAGAACAGCTGGCTGAGCATGCAGCTGGGGTCTTTCCCAGATGAGTTTTGGCGTGACCCACCTTCCTGCCCTTCTGATCTGGCGTACCTCCCATTTAGTCTCCTCTAGCCGTGGCCCAAGCTCCCGCTGCTCCCTCTCAAAGGTGGCACAGCGCCGCTCCAGCTGCTCACGTTCCTGCAGCAGCTGTGCAAAGTCATCTTGCAACTGCCGCTTCTCTTGTTGCAGTTGGAACACCTGCAGCTGCAGCAGCTGTTGGGCCCGCTGGGCCCGCTGTGCAGCCTGCTGCACCTGAGCTGCACAATCCTCACGCAGGACTTCTCGTTCTCTTGGCCAGTGCCTCTGACGGTCACCAAATGCCTGTGGGTGAGAAAGCTGGCTGAGGGCTGGGGGCCTAACTCAGTGGTTAAAGTGCTTAGCTCAAAGCACAAGAGCCTGGGTTGGATTCCCCAGCACCATATGTGCTACGCATTGTGGTATATGCATGTAATCCCCGCACTCAGGAGGCTGAGGCACAATTACTATGAGTTTAAGGCCAGCCTGGGCTACACAGTGAGTTCAGGGCCAGACTGGACTACATAGCAAGACCGCATCTCAAAACAAGTAAACAAAAACAGGAGGCTGGCTGATCCCGTGCAGGTCCCCAGAATCTGAGCGCCAGCTACTGCTACTCTTCACTTGCTCACTGCTTGGGCCCAGGGGTGACAGAAGCCATGAAACCAAAAATTATGAAAATAATCATAATGCGAAGGCTTTTTATAACAGAAACAACAGCAATAGTAAGCACTTAACATGGCACCTCCAAGGTGCCAGGCATTATTTTGAATACTTTATACCCCTTGCCTTATTTAATTCTCATAAAATCCCAGTGAAGCCAGAAATGTTTCCATTTATAGACAGAGAAACTGAGGCTTAGTCAGATTAAATAACTAGCTTGAGTCCAAAAGGTGGTCATGGTAGTGCTATGACTTCTCACCACTTTGGTAGGTTGAGCCAGATGGCTAAGGGGGTGTCACACTACAGCCACTACCCACTAGCCACCTTCCTTCCCCAAATAAAAATGCTCCCTGCATTCCTAGCACCTTTGGACCTTCTCCCCCACACACCCAGTACCGCCACTGACCACACCTGGCACACGGTGGCCTCGCTTTCGTCCAGACTGTCCCGCAGCTGCTGCAGCTCTGCCTCACGGTCACGAAGCTTTCCTTCCAGGACGCAGTGCAGCAGGGCCTCGTCAGAAGGTGGGGGAGGGGGCAGGGGCGGTGGAGAACGGTCCCCACAGGAGCTGCTGTCAGGGGATCCCCGGGGACCGTTGCCCAAGAGCCCCCCAGCGATGCGGCCTCCAAGGGAGCCCGTGCTCTTGCTGGAGGAGGACCGGCCACTATCCGAGTGGGAGGGACCAGTAGGGCCTCCTCTGGCTGGTCCAGGCAATGCTGCCCGCCCAGGGCCATGAGAGGGCACGTGTCCACCTGGGGAACTTGTGGCAGGCTCAGCACCTCCAGTGCTGTAAGTAGGAAGGCTGGACAGAGAATTTCGGCCAGAGTCAGACAGTGTCCCTGATGGACAGCCACTGGCCCAGCCACTCAGTGCCAGCGGTTTGTCAGCAGCTGAGGAGGACGAAGAAGAGGAAGAGGAGGAGGCAGGACCTCCAAACAATTGTGTCAGGCTGCCCTGGCTCCCAGATAGCCCAGTGGCCCGAGGACCCAGGAAACCAGGTAGAGAAGGTGCCCCTCGAGGTTTGGGCAGTACTGGCTTGAAGGCTGTTGGGCGAATCAGGATTTTCTCCATGTTCTGAAAAGAGGTGCCATGTGACACTGAGTAGAAGCTGCTCGATTTTTTGAAACCTTGTCATACTCCTTACCCTCCCATCTAGGGTCCCTAACCATCACACTAATAATGACTGCTACCACTGGCAGAGGGCCTCCTGATTATCGACTTATGTCAAGTGGTTCTAAAAGTTCATTTATAATAATTATAGCAGCCATATAAGCAAAATATTACCACGATCCCTATATTACAGATGAGGAAATGAATGCTTGGCAAGGTTAAAAGCTTTGTCCAAAGCCAAACTTCTAGGTGTTGTTTAATGGCAATATAACCAAGTAACATTTATTGAGTAATGGCACAGTGGTTAAAGCGCTTGCCTTGCCAATGCTAGGTAGTATGGTAAGCATTATTTGATTTAATCCCCACAAGAGCCTCTCTCAATAGCTGTTCTATTACTTTAACTATACATATAACAGCAAACAGGACTCAGACAAGCTAAGTGGCTTCCTTGAAGTCACACAGCCAGAATAAGCAGCAGTGGGAGGAGAATCTACATTGGTGAATCTGGAGCACACATTCTTTCCTTTAAATAGATTCTGAATTCCATCTTTCCCAGGGGCCTTTTGATTTCACCTGGCCTCCCCAAAAGGGCTGGTTCTTACCTTCTCCAGCTTTCCAGAAACAGGAATGATCTTTGGTGGGGGGCCACGGAGGTGGGCATTGTGTGCTTGTTGCTCTCGAGTATCCTCAATATCACTCGTTGGGCTGGGGGGTGACTCTGTTCGGAAGTCCTCATTGATGTAGGTGAAGCTGGGGGCAGGGACGGCCTTCCTGGGTGGCACAGCTGGGCACAGAGGCTCCTGTGTCTCATAACCACCCCGTAGCAGCCCGTCCTGCTGGCGGAAGAAGGTGGTCCCAGAAGAGCCATGGTGGCGGGGAGGAGCTGGCCCTCCCGGACAGGGCCGGCCAGAGATAAGACTGCTTACGCTGCCCATGGCTGGAGCTTGTGGGGAAGTGGCAGACTCAGGAGTGGGCTCCAGTGGCACTGGCAGAGTGTGCACAATGGCCATGTTGATAGAGCCTCAGGCCTGGCCAGGGGCCTCCAGGGTGACCTGTGAATATGGCAGAGGAGTTAGCGTTCCTCCATCTTGAATCCCTACCTAAGAGATTCCTCTCTTGACCCCTTGATGCAAGCCAAACACTACCATGACATCAGTAACAAGATTCACTTTTTCCTAAAGGCCCTACCAGCACTGGCACCAACTTCAGTTCTCTCTGGGCTCCAGATCATTTCCCAGTACTGGCCTAAACAGGGTGGAGGACTGATTCCATCAAGAAGAGATGATAAAGAAGCTGGGTGCAGTGGTGTATACCTGTCATCTCAGCACTGGGAAGGCTGGGGTAGAAGGAGTGCTGTGAGTTCTAAGCCAGCCAGGGCTACATAGCGAGTTCAGAAGGACCAGTCAGAACTACAGAGCAAGACCCAGTCACACACACACAAAAAAGAACAGGGCTGGAGGAATGGCACAGTGGTTAAAGCGCCTGCCTTGCCAAGCACAATGTCCAGAGTTCAATTCCCCAGCATCACATAAAGCTGAGTGTGATGGCACACACATGCCTGTAATCCCAGCACTGGGGAGGCTGAGGCAGGAGAAGTGTCCTGAGTCAAAGATCAGCCGGGGCTACACCAGTGAGTTCAGGACCAACCTGGTCTACAGAGTAAGACCCTGTCTCAAAAAAAAAAAAAAAAAAAAAAAAAAAAAAAAAAAAAAAAAAAAGAAAAAAAAAAGGAAAAAAAAGAAAAAGAAAAGAAAAAGAAAGAAAAGAAAAGATAAAGGGATGGGAGACCTGCAAAGTCATAAAGGACCAACTGGCCATGCAGAACCGGGCCCAGGCCCAAACCCACATCTTCACAGAGGCCAGGACTCAGGTGAGGTAGGAAGCTCTTTCTACCAGTTGCCAGCACAGGGCCCTGCACTTCTAGGGCAAGTGGCCTCATTACAGGGTAATTCAGGCAGAGGTAACAAGGATGCAATCAGCAACTTGGATAGTAATTAGGGAACAAACAGCCAAGGCCAGGCCATCCCAGTCTTCTTTGGGCCTCAGTTGCTCCCAGACTGAAAGGTAGCAAAGAAGCTGGCTACAGAGGAAGCCTACAACTCTTAGGGAGTGCACAGGTGTCCTCTGGTGTCTCCTGCTTCCCAGAGATTGATACAGGTTTAGGCGTGTGTGTATGTGTGCGTGTTTTAATACTAGGGATTGAACACAGGGTCTTCACTCTGGGCTCCATCTGAGGCACCACCCCTCCATCCCTTTTTATTATCTGAGACAGGGTCTCTAAACTGCCCAGGCTGAGCTCAAACTCACGATCCTCCTGCCTCAGCCTTCTGAAATGCTGGGATTACAGGCCTGCACTACTGGGCCTGCTCATGCATGTTTCCCATTAGCTACTAGCCTCTCCACACCAACTAGCAGAGTCTAATGAAGGCTGCATGAGCTGTGCCTCACTGCCACCTCTATGAACACTTTTGGCTTTGGCTGTGTCCAGAGTAACCTCCAAGGGATATAGGCTAAGCCCACCGCTACCTCTGCTCTGAGACCACTTGGCTGTATTCCAGGCCAAGAGAGCTCCACGTCCCCAGGCCCTGCTCCTTCCTGGAAGGGGACAGCAAGTCTCCACCCGGAACTCCCTCCCAGTCCTGAGGCCACCAATGACCAGGACTTAGGCATCTGCTGAAGTCATCACATGCAGCAGAAACCAAGGAGTGGACTGAGAATTTCATGGGAGTGTACATTTACTTATCTGTGCATATGAAAATGTGTGTATGTCGGAGCTGGAGATATAAGCATTTACCTAGCATGCATAACGCTCTGGGTTCAATTCTCAGCACTGCCAAAACCAAACAAAAAAACCCCTCCAAACCCCAAAATGTGTGAATGTAAAAATGTGTGAAAACATGAGGAAATGTGAGTATATGTACATTTGAACAAATGCATCAGTACACTCATACATGTGTATCCGTAAATTCTTATGTGTATCCCTTACAAGAGTACATATATAAATAAGGAGTCATTATTAGTAAGTGAAAGTTATTAAGGGCACATGGTATATAATGTGACTATGATACAAAATGTGTATGTGACTTTGCGTGAACTCGTGTACATCTTACATGCATGTGTGATGGTGAATGTGTACTTACACACAGTTAGTACAGAATATGAGCATGTGTGTTAGTGAATGGGAGGCATGCAGGGCCACCTGAGTGAGAAGTCTGGTGGGTATTTTTCTTTTCATTCTCTAGGGGATGGGGAGAGGTGAAAACCACAATATATAACTCCTTTGCCCATCTGTTCCCTGTTTCTTGCTTGAGCTTCATTAAGCCCACCCATCCCCCAAGTGGACAGGCACAGAGAACCGAGGGGGGAGGAGTTGCAGGAGGGAGAGGGGGAGGGGTGGAGGAGGCCAGCCAGGTGCAGGGCACCAATCACAGACAGGCTCCTCCGAAGGGATGGGGGCTGAGACCACCCCACAAGGCCCAGCCCTAAGCAAAGCAGATTCAAATCACCATTCCTGTCCTCTCTGTGACCACTCCAGGGTACAGAGAGAACAGTGGGGAAGGGGCTGGGACTTCTGCGCGGACTTCCCACTTGAGGGAGCACAGAGTGAGACCTGCAAGGAAAGGCGCCTGCTGGGTCCTACTCGGAGAGAGAGACCCAAAGATAAGAAACAAAAGGCTCAGGGAGGCGCGGAGGCTCACTCAGGCATGAGAAGACAGGGCAGACCCAGCCGGCCGGGGTCGCTGAACTTAAGCAGCCAAGGCCCCTAAATCCACAAGCACACAAAGCTGGGCCTTGAGAGTCAAGCGTCTGGAAAGTCAGGCCCAGCCAGCCCTGCTCCCGCTCTCGGAGGCCGAGGGAGAAGGAGGGGCAAGCCGGGCTCCATTTTGAGAAAGGCATTTGTGGCTGTGGGAAAAGGGAACCCCCCCCATTCTCTAGCACTCCCCGAGGAATCACTTGAGTACAGAGATCCTCCACATCCCTCGAGGGCTGGGAGACCTGGGGGCTGGGACTCCACCAGGGTCGGAGAGGCTCGCGACCGAGGTCCTAGTTCTAACAGACCTCAGTTTTGGGGTCTGGAGAGTTAGGAAAGTCTCTCCTCCCTCGCAAACTCCAAGGACCCGTCCAGCAGGATCAAGTTCTGCAATGACTGAGTTCCCATTCCGAGACAGGAAGCCCGGGGCCCCCAACCCTCCCCCGAGAATCCAACCCCTTTCCCTTGAGTGGAGGCGGCCCTGGCCCGCCGCCTCCCAACAGCACTACACCGCGGAGAAGTTGGGGCGCCCCAGCCCCGGCCCCTCACCTCCACCGCGCCGCTCCATGCTCAGCCCCGGGCCGCCCCAGGCGCTCCACAGGCGCGCCGCCCGCTCCGGCCCGCGCGCGGCCACTCGGAGCGGCGGGTCGAGCCGATCCCGCCTCCGCGGCGCCCCGGGTCCCCGCCGGCCCCCGCCCGGCCGAGTGGGCGGCGCGGCGTGGGGGAGGGTCCGAGGGGCGTCCCCGCCCCAGGGCGCGGACACGCGCAAGCACCCCACGTCACGCGTGGCCGCCAGGGCGCACGCGGGGGGGCGCAGCGCGCAGGATCCTTCCCGCAGGGCCGCGTGACGGTGTGTCTGGGAGCTCGCGGGGTTCGGGAGCCGGCGGGCGGGTCACCGTCTCCCCCAGCCCGGGCCCCGGGGCCAGCGGCAGCTGGTCATTGTTCAAGCACAAAGAGCCAAGGCGCGGCAGCCGCCGCCCCTCCCCCTCGGCTCTCACGACGACGCCTGTTCCCCAACTCGCTCCCCGGCTTCCGAGCCCGGAAAGCAGGCCGGGGGTCAGCCGCTCCCCTTCGGCTGCCAGCGCTCCGCGGCCGGGCACGAGCCGGGCCAGCGCTCAAGGGCCGCCGGCCTGCCCCACCCCCAGCGGGTGCGATTTGTGGGGGTGGCGCCACCTGGCGGCCGGTTCGGACAGCACGCCAGTCGCCCTCCAAGGTGGGGGGTCTCCGCCCCACTCCCCCGTGTCGTGCCCTTGGCCTGAGACCCTAGGCCTGACGTCCTGGTGCTCCCCAACTGCCAAGAGAGTTATTTGGAAGGAGAGAGAGGTCATTGCTGGAAGCGATGGAAGAAGCGGCCCGAACCAGCACCAGTCACACGGCCCACAACATTCCCGTCCTTCTCGGGGTCACGGAGATATCCAACCTCTTGAAAACAACACGGTCTTCACTCCCACGTGCCCTTTCCCACATTGTCTCAGGCAGCCACAAGCGCGGTCTCACCCCTCACGTGGTCTCCTCATACTCCTCCTTTCCGTGATATTCCAGGCCAACTCGCACACAAGCATTTGGTGTCAAACATCTGTTGTGCGGGCTTCCACAACTCGCAGTCCTTTGCGCCCAATCACGGCCTTCTTTAGTCTCCTCCCTTACACACACACACACACACACTCTCTCTCTCTCTCTCTCTCTCTCTCTCTCTCTCTCTGTGACAGTCTTGGTCACTCAAACGACTTCTTACACATTACATTTCACAAACTACCGCACAGACTTCCCCGGAGGGCTCCCCGTGACCTCGCAAGGCCGGCTGAACCTCGTCCCTCTGCGAGGCCGGTCTCCCTCCCCCCAGGGCCGAGGCCTGCCAGAGCTGGGCTCAGCCCCAGGAAGAAGCATCCCCCCCCTACCAGGCCACAGCCTGGCCGGCTCTCAGCTCTATTTTTAGTTCTATGGGAAGGGTTGTTTTTCTTTCTTTTTCCCCGGAAAGGGAAACACAGACCAACCACCCTTAGGTTCACTTCAGACCTTCGGCCTCACAAGACCTGACGGAGCCCCTCTCTCCAGTGGAGACCCCCTCCTGTGTGGCCTTGCCCTGATCCTAGCCTCCCCAGGCACCAAGAGCCTCCGCCCCTTTCTGGCAGCCTGCCCGGAAGCTCAGGCAGCAGCTGGGCTCCGCGTGTGGAGGGGGTAGGGCAGGGAGGGAGCTGTGGAGCTGCAGCCCCCTCCCTTGCTCCCTGGGGGAGCCCCTCGTCTTCCTACCCACGCAGGCAGGCCTCTCGGGTATTGCGGAGGTATTTCTCTCCCATGCATTCTCTGCCTAGAGGGGAGAGTCCCGCTCTCGCATGAGTGCCCTCCTCCGTGGCTACCTTGACAGAGGAGCTCCTGGTCAGGGACGGAGGTGTGGTAGAAAGCGGACCCACGGGAAGCGGCTCCCTGGGTTGGAACTAAGTAGCTCGGGCAGCTAGCTGTCCATGCCTCGAGGGCCTCCTTCCGAGCCCTTCGGGGATGCAGACTCCTGGAATGTGCTTGGCAGCAGGAAAGCAGGGAGCTCAAGTAAGGCTCCCACAACCCAGCAGTCCCTCGGCCTCTCGTGCCACCCGGCTCCAGGGGGCGTTGTGTTCCCATTTCTGGGAGAGGGCTTATCAAGGCTCCAAGGGGAGAATGAAATACACACAACCTTGCTGGGGCGCGGTAAACTGGCCTGGCCCGGTCCCCGCCCTATGGTGGGGCTGGAGGAGCACAGCCCACCAGTCAGCGAAGTCACGTGCTTGGTGCCTGTTTACGTCCTGGTCTTCACCTGCAGGCTGGCACCGAGGAAGCAGGCACCTCCGGTTACGTCCCACTCGGCCGCCCCTGCCCCCGCCCCTGCCCTCAGTACCCAGGCGGCCCCTTTCTCCTACTCTAGCCTAACCTGCACCGGGCCCTGCCCGTTGAGGGTCGGCGCGGGGTATCCCACTGGCGCGTCCTTTCAAAGTGCACGTGTGTTTGTGTCCCAAGTATGCTCGTGGGGCTGTGTGCACGCCTGTGTATCGGTCCATTGATGTTTCCGTGTCTCTTCGCTGTTCAGACTCATCGTCTGCGCCCCCCGATTAGAGACTCCTCACCCCAACCCTCAGATTCTCTAGATGCAGAAAGTTCATTTCGGAGCCTGGCCGTGCAGGAAGCCGGAGTTTCCGCGCCCTCTTCGCCCCATCACTCACCCTGCGCCACCGCTCCAGCTCGGACCGGGTTCTTGCTCCAGCGCGCCCACTTCCTGGCCACGAGAACGCGGTTCCCCAGCCCGCTCCGGGCTCCGGGCGCCTGCCGGGCCGGGACCTGGTGGAGAGGGGCGGGGCGGCTGAAGCCGCGCCTTCCACTCAGGGAAGGGAGTGGTCTGTTTAGCACACCCCCGACAACAGACCCAGTGCTCAGCCCAAAAGTAGCTCGACAATAACTCCAGTCTGCCTCTCTGGTCTATGACTTCCCAGTTCACTAAACTCGGCACTCTACCTGAGGCAGGGACAGACAGCACGTGACAGAGAGCTAAGTTAGCTGGCTGTCCTAAGGGGCTACTCTGCACCTAGCCCTGCTATGTTGGGAGCCCAACCGTGTCCACTGTCAGTCCACTCCCTAAACCCAGAGAAAACTCCTGGGTTTCACCGAAACAGCCCCCCTTCATAAACAAACCACAACTTGGGGCTGCCTGTGCAAAACCAACACCACCATCTTTGTTGATGGAGTAGGTATCTGCCGGGGTGAGCCACTGACAGTCCCGGCCCCCCACAGAGCACCGCCAGGCTTCACTGAGACTCATAAAGTCCTACTTACAGGCACAAACAGGAAGCTGGCCTGTATTGCAGGGAGGTTCCAAGGACTCCTCCCTCCCTGGCACTCAAGAGGCAGTCTGTGGGAAGACGCAGGTCTGAAGGTGTCTTGGCCATATTTGCAGTCTGAGGCAATCTGGGCACAAGGCAGCAGATCCAACCGGACCCAGCTTCGGCCAGCTTTGAGTGAACTCTGTGCAGTCTCAATAACCAGGTGAATATACAGATTACCAGTCCTATCCCAGCCACTTTGGCTGAGTATGAGGACAGTGACTCCCAGGGACCTAACGCAGGATCTAAGCCATTCCTCTCCACCAGGCACTCCTGAACTTATCTTGACGTGGGGCTTCAAGCAGCACGGAGTAGAACGTTTGTGTAATGGGCGGGGCCAGGGGGTGTTCACTTTCCCGCCCCCTCGTCATTCTGGCTCACACTATGTGGTGGAGCATGGGAGGAGGGTGGGGCAAGACAAACAGGCAAATGTGCGGATCTCTTTAGTCCCTATCCACACAGATCCCTTACGAAGGTTCCCTACTGGAAACATGTAAATAAAATTGAAAACACCTCCTTCTGGGAAGATTAGTATGCAGAATACATGTCCTTATAGGTAGTACTGTTTTGGTATTGTACATCTGAAAGGCATGGCTGCCATTTAACTTTAAAGACGTTGGATAGGCCTAGACCAGCCTACGGCTGGGAATGATTACTGCAGGATTTAGAGAGGCCTGGCTCCAGCCAGTCTGAGAGAGACCCCCCAAAGAAAGCAGGCCCTGGAGGCGATACTCCCACCCCTAGGTTCTTAACAAACACAACAAAGCTTTGCTCCAAGGTCTGTTTCAGAAGATTTGTGGTCACAATTCTGAGACCTCTTCAGTAATGTCCTAGAAGCAGCTCCTCCTGGGTTGACTGGAAGACCCTGAAGTAGCCCTGTTTTCACAAAGAAGAAAAACTTCGTCCTGGTCATATGAGGGCCTTTTACCAGGACCCTCCTCCCACCCCAGATCATTTGGCATGCTCACTACTTTTTCACACAATCCACAGGGAAACCGGGACTTCATGATATCAGAGATGAGGTAGTATAATGTAGAAATATTTGACAGTATGTAGATCATCTATAAGGCTTGTTAAAATGAGGATTCATGTACCCTCCTCAAATTCCAGCATCAGAAATGTGCACGCAGGATTAGAGGTAGTAGCAAAAGAGAAGCCTGGGTTCCGTATTTTAAACAAATCTCCAGTTCTTGCACATATTAACAGAAACGTGGAAGAGGGTAGAGTAGGAGGAAATGGGGGAGAGATAAGAATATGCTGAGTCTTGAGTCTACAAGGAAAGAGGTAAGTAACTCATAGCAGAGCCTGGGCGTATAATCCAGTGACCCATACCTATGACAGGAATTTCATGTAGATCTTCATAGAAGTTAACATCTCTTTTCTCCCAGGCCAAGAGGTATAAGGGAAGGAAGAGAGGGCCTTCTAATGTCCCTGCTTTCTTAGGAGCCTACAGCTTCAAGTCTAGAAATGGGGGAAGGGACACATTTACTCCCAATTCAGAGAGCAAAGTCCAACTACAGGCTGGGGAGACACCTCGTGGACAAATGAGAAAAAACACAGAAACAAAGCCAATGGAAATTTTTTTTTTTGCTAAAACTGGAAAAGGCGCCACAAAAAGCCCTCTTTCCAGGTGTCTAAGGCAGCATACAACACAACCAGTGTCCAGTAGCAGGTAATCTGGGCCCCGGCTTCTTGTATTAGCTCTATGGCCAAGGAATGCAGCAGGAAGCTCCCATCTTGAGGGCTGATACTGTAGGGCCACTCACCCAGGATCTACCTCTATAGAAGGTGCCACCTCATGCCCAGCTTTACAAAGTGGGTAAGATAGTACTCAACATGTCACCCTTTTTCTCTGAAATCATAAAGGCTGGAGTTTCACCAAGAATCCCCCTATTCTACTTTAGGCCTGACCCCACTGCCTTGAATTTGACTCATGAAGTCCTAACTCAGGACCCTTTATTTCTCTCTGCCTGGAATTCTTTCTCCACTTGTTCAGGACTCACTCCTTCTAGTTCTTGAGGCCCCAGTGCACATGCCCTCTTCTTAGACACATCTTTACACCACTTAAAATGTAGCCTGTGAACACTCTTAAAGCATCACTTTCTTTCTTTCTGGTACAAGGGATTGAACTAAGGACATTTGCACCAAACTACATCCCTAACCCTTTTATTTTTTATTTTGAGACAGGGTCTTACTAAGTTGCCCAGGCTGCACTTGAACTTTTGATCTTCCTGCTTCAGCCTCCCAGAGTGGTGAGGTTACCAGGGATATGTCATCATGCCTGGCACATATTATTTCCTTCACAGCATTTTCATTAACTAAAGCTATGCTTTCTCTATGTTTATACATTGCTTGTACTGTCTCTTCTACCATAGGTTCTGTGGAAAAGACACATCTGACTCTTCACTGGTGTATATACAGAACTTTCAACAAAGCCTGTCATGCCATAAATCCTCAAATAGCTGCTAAACTGAATTGTCTAGCTGGCCCTGATTAAGATTATAGGACAGAGAAGCCCTACCAGAGGCCTAAGAAGGAGTCTATGCCCCAGCCTGTCCTATGAGGCTCATTTCAGTGATCAGTTATGTAGTGCCTTCACGTTGTGGGCTAAGAGGTGTCTGGTTGGTTGACACTGGGGTCCTGGCCTAAGCAAGTGTCAGTGTTCTGGGGCACAGATCCCTTTTTGCCAGAAGATGGCTTTTTGGCTGCAAGTCCATTGTCATCCTTGATCTTCTTGAGCCGAGCCTTGCTCTTTGGTGGGATAGAGAAGGTGAGGGAGCTCTTATTGAACTCAAGTGGGAAAACACCTACATCTCCATCAAATCGGTTCTTGGACACCTGTAGATACCGCTTCCCTGGCCCAGTTACCAGCTTTCTGTCCTGCAGGATCAGAACATTGTCTGCTTCTTGGCTTGCCTAAGGGGACAGGGGGCAGAAGAGGAAGGTAGAAGTAAGAGGACATATAACTGAAACATGAAGGTAGGCTAAGGATCATGGAACAGTGAAAGGGAAAAATACTTCCCTATGAATATGAAGGTTTTTTTTTTTTTTTGAGACAAGGTCTTGCTTCATAGCCCAAGCTGGCCTCAAATTCAAGGCATTCCTCCTGCCTCCACCACTTGAGGATTATAGGTGTGTACTACCATGCTCAGCTTACCAGCTTACATGGTGCAGGAGATTTGAACCCAGGGCCTTGTGCAAGCTAGGCAAATGTTTTAACCCTGAGCTATGCCCCCTGACCACCCATGCTAGGGCCACTCAATTCTCCCAGTTCCCTGACAACAAGCTTATTACTTCCTCAGATACTTTGTCCACGCTGCTTCCTCTGCTTGCAACACATCTCCTTCACAGTAGACCACACTACTCAGCCCAGGGTCACCTATTATTTAGGCCTTAGACTAAACATCAGACTTCATCAGAGCTGGAGTAATGGCACAGCAGCTTGAGTTCAATTCCCCAGTATGACATAAAGCTGGATGTGGTGGCACACACCTGTAATCTCAGAACTTGAGAGTCTGAGAAAGGAAGACTGCCGCGCGAGTCCAAGGCTACCCTTGGCTACACAGTGAGTTCAGGACCAGCCTGGACTACAAAGCAAGACTCTGTCTCAAACAAACCAACAAGAAAACCACAAAACACACACACACACACACACACACACACACACACACACACACACACACACACAAACCATTGGACTTCATCAGAGAGACCATTGACATTTTCCCACTTCTACATTATATTCTTTTTTAGCTTCACATTTGGTCTGTTGTGGCACACAGTTTGTGCTCCTCAGTCTGACTTCCCATGTTCAGCCTAGGACTGGAATATGACAGGTACCAGCGCACCATGGGTAGCTTCAGAATTGGGCTAGTTCTGCTGTCCCAGAAGGCTCTCCCAATTATTTATTTACCAACTACTGTTTGCCAAACTTTAGCCTAACCTGTTCATACTTCGTCTGGGAAGTGTCTGCAGATGTCTCAGGCTGACTCAGCCTCTTTTCCCTTTGTTTCCCAAATACCTGTGCTGTCTATCATTGCTCTCATCACAAGAGCTGCAATCACTGTCTCCCTGTTTCCCTCACTAAAGGATGTGAGCTCCTGGAAGGCAAAGAACCAATCATTACCAGCCTTCATATGCCTGATGCATGCATTCCTCATGTCATGGTCCCACAGGCATTGTCTCCTAACTTTTCTAATCAAGAGACTCACTGACGGCTGTGCCAGGTCACACTAGTTCCCTTTACCCTACAAAACTTTAGCTCTTTTAACCCTTACTCACTTTGGCTGAGCCAAAAATGGATGCTGTCTGCAGTTCCTTGTCATCATCTTCCTTTCGAGGATGAATGACCAGTGTCACATGGCAGCTATTGTCCGTTGCAAACTTCCGAAAGGCCCCGACGATATAGTCTTGAGCTGCAATCCTGTTCCCAGCCCAACAACACAAGTAGATTATTGGATACAGTCAGAATATATACACTCTTGGTCCACTCACATCTCTCCACCTCCTACTACCCCAGGATTCATACTCATGCTGCTGTCCACACTTCCTGCTGTCATACTCTCACCTCTGAATAACATATGGGAGGTGGGATGTGCCTGCACACCTCTCAGAAAATAATTTGTCTCCCTAGAGACTGGGTGTTTGAGAAGCCTGTGTTCAAGATAGACAAAAGAACATCACCTGTCTGAGGACAGCTGCTCATGACCCATCATAAACTGCAAGTTGTCAATGACCACATGACAAACATCATAGACGTAGACTGCGTGTTGCATTGTGTCTATTACGGATCTGGAAAGAAGAGGCAATGAATTCAAGCGTAAATCAGAAGCAGCCCTCAGATGCCTTGGCAGAAGAGCTAGCATCCTGAAAACTCTGCTAGCCACCTGTACTTCTGCCCTCCCATTCTTTGAATACCTCAAGCCTTTCTACGGAGACCTGGAAGGAGTTCCGACTAGAGCCGGAAAGGGAACCAAATGTGCTAAGTGTAGGGACCTATCTGGGAAAGCAGTGGCTGGGTTCTGAAGATCTTACTTGATGCTCTGCTGTCCATGAAAAGTCATGAAATAAAGGGGAAGGTCCTCAAAGCGGTCAGCCCACTCTTCATATTTGTCCAGTTGCTCTTCCAGACGCCCCACAGCAAACTGGGTCAGCATGACTCGGGCTAGTCTCACATTGCTGATTTCAAAGCTACCCCACAGTGTGTTCACCCCCTGGGTACACAAGTCCAGGGCATACTCGCTGATGAATGTTGTTTTGCCACTGCCTGTTGGCCCTGCAAGAGAAACGAACACAGCCAAGGGTGAGGAAGATAGTCCAGCCCTTAAACCAAGACACTAGTCAAGGCTTCAAAGTTGGGAAGGGAAGATTCCTCCCCCACTCCCCCATTACCCTAAGCAGTGAATCCCCAAAGGGTCACCTGTGAAGACTGTCAGCTCGCCTTTCCGATGCCCCTTCAAGAGACGATTAAGGTCTGGGAAGCGGTTCCAGCGGACACCAGCTACTTGTTCCACATTTGATAATTCTCCTAGCACCTCCTCCCGAAGCTGCCGGAAAGACACAATTGACTTGTGCCAGGCAGGCAGAGCAGTTCGAAGAATACGAGAAAGATTTAAACCTCGGTTCAGAGCCTCCAGGGGCCGGGGTTGTTGGTCCCCAGGGCGTACCAAGTAGCATCGCTTTGGGTTCAGTTTTCGAGCAAACAACTTGGCAGCTTCCCAGGACCGAAGATCATCCCCTAGCCATAAGATGATGCGTCGGAATTGTTCAAGGTATGGCAGTAAGGCAGGGGGTAGGCAGACAGTTCCTCGAGGCAGGGCAAGAGTAGGAAGCCCAGTGGACTGGTTCAAGGCCAGGCTGTCCAGCTCACGACTAGTCAGGATTACCTCAACATCACGACGGTTGATCAGTGGTAATCCAAACAGGTTGTGGTAAGCACCAGGGTAAGGAATGGTAGTTTCCACATAGCGAACTCCGTTCCCCTCGTCTTCAGCCCCTAGTAGCTTTAGTCCTCGTAATCCTAAACTATGAGGAGAGAACCAAGGGAAGACAAGGCTGCGAGCAGGCCGCAAATACCGCACATTGAACCTTTTCAGTGTGTCATCTGTCACCTTGCTAAGGCCAAACATCACTTGAGCCAGCTGGGCCTCCTCTGGGTCAGGCAGTTCACAGATAGGTACTGCTCGGTCCCAGATCCTCCGAACTTCCTCACTGTCCTCAGCTTTCGGGGCCTCACTAAGCAGGACCCCTTCTCTTGTCCCATCCTCTCGCCCCTCCACACTAGCCTGGAAGTCTTCCCAGCTCCCCTCTGCTAGACTGGTCATGCAGAGAAAGCGGCCTGTGGTCTTGTCAATGAAGAGGCTGAAGGAAGTGGCAGCACCAGTCTGATCCTTGACTTGTGAGGACCCCACAAAGTGACTTGGTGCTCGGAGGCAGCTGTGGCCATCCTGGAAGGGGATCCCACGCGCACGCAGATATTGCCGGATTTCTGTTGTAGTTACAGGCAACAATGACACCTCCAAGGCTGGGAGGGTCTCCTTTTTGTACCACCTTCGAGAAAAGCCTGGGACTGAGCTTCTGGGCAGATCCCTCTGACCCAACCATCCCCCAGGCATGGGCAGCAAGACCCGAATCGGATACACACGTCGGAGGACCCACATTCCTAAGTGATGTGCGACGTCCCTATTTGAAAAGTTTCAGACGTCAGATTTGGGTGCCTTTATATCATACTGCACTCCACAGGACTCACTCGAGCTGTCTTCTGTCCTCAAACATCTCCCTCGTAAACAACACGACTCTTCTGCATTTCTGTCCGTCTATGAGAAGTCCCTCACTCTCCGGTCCTTCACGATTTCTCTCCACCACCAGTTCCCAGTACCGATACGGTTTCTGTGGATCATCTCACCTCTACTACCCTTCCGCAGAGTCTCGCCGTTGTCCTCATCTCTATAGCCACCTGCATCCTCTTTGGAGTCCCTCTGCTCTAGGCCTCTAAGGAAGACCCTCCTTGGCGCTTCTGCCCCTCTGTGTCGAGACTCTCCACGCCGCTAGAGCGCCATTACACAACTCCCACCACCGAAGGCAGGGTAACGTCCCCCGCGCTGCCTTCCCTTTCCTGCAGTACTGGGAGCTCCGTGGCTACTGCGCCCGGCCCACCGTTAACCACAGCGTGTCTGCCGCTGAAACCGCAATGTGACTTGCCCGCACATGTCAAGCGCTGTGACCTCGGAAGCAAAATTCTCCCAGGCGCAGATGTCCCCGGAACCGGAAACTCATGTGTAGTTCCCGCCCCCCTCCTCGCCGCCTGCTTCCGCTGCCTCCCGGTGTAGCAATGACTGCGCGCGGTACTGCGAGCCGCTTCTTGACCAGTGTCCTCCACAACGGACTGGGCCGTTACGTGCAGCAGCTGCAGCGTCTCAGCTTTAGCCTCAGCCGCGACGCGCCCTCGTCCCGCGGTGCTAGGTGAGCCGGAGGAAGCGCTGGAGGGGGTGCGGATAGGGTGGGAGTCATCAGGCAGAGGTCTCCCGGGTCCAGGTTCACTGAGCTCGCCCTTCCTGGGTCCTTCAGGGAGTTCGTGGAACAGGAGGTTGTCGACTTCGCTCGCCGGAACCCAGGGGTTGTAATATACGTCAACCCGCGGCCGTGCTCCGTGCCCAGAGTAGTAGCCGAATATCGTAAGTGGGGCCGGACCTAGGGCTGTTTGTTGGGCGGGATCCGGGATCGGCCAGAGAGCATATTCACGCCCGACACTGGGCGAAGTCAGCTTCTGCTTGCTGTCTTCTTCCTTTCCCAGTTAATGGGTCAGTGCGAGAAGAGAGCATCCACGGCAAATCAGTCGAGGAGATCACGGCGCTGGTACAAAAGCTGGCAGACCAGTCGGGCTTGGAAGTGATACGCATTCGCAAGCCCTTCCACACGGACAATCCTAGCATCCAGGGTCAGTGGCACCCCTTCACCAACAAACCGACAACGTTCTGCGGGCTGCGTCCCCGGGAGCTTCGGGATCCTGCCCTAGCCCAGGGGCAAGCACAGTGAAGAGTTGTCCCACCAGCTCCAACCAGCCTTTGACTGTTGCCCCATTGGAGGTCTTTCTTCGTTTTAGGACTTTAAAGTTCAAGCAGATAACTGAGGCCCATAAATAGGGGATTGATGCCAAAGGTGTAGATGGGCTTTTTGTTTCCAGGGCCTACTGCTGAAAGCAGTGATGGAGTCCCTAATTCTAATCAGTGCATCCCTGAAACCAGAGATGAGCGAGCCTTGGTGTTGCACAAGGTCTTTGTTTTGTGAAGTTCACTCTGATAATAGTGATCTCAGAACACAGTGAGGGGTCTTAAGGCTGGCTTTTGAAGGGTCCCTGACGTCATCTTGTCGTACTCATTGAGCTAGAGAGTTCTCTGTTGTAGCCTGCCATTGGGAACAGCCCTTTATATCTGTGTGAATATTTGTGTACATATCAGAAAACTGAGGTAATTAAACTTACACAAAGTTACACTTGAGGTATGTAAAATGTCTGTATATTTTAAGCATAGTTCTGTTTTTCTTTCTTTTTTTGAGACAGGGTCTTGCTGTGTAGTCCAGGCTGGTTCTGACTCACTATGTAGCCCAGGCTGACACAGAACTCATGTCAATCCTCATGCCTCAGCCTCCCCAGTTCTGGGATGACAGGTGTGCACCACCATGTCCATCTATGATGCAGTGCTATTATGCAGGCCTTATGCTTTCAGGGCATGTGTTATAATCACTGAGCTATGCCCCCAGGCCCTATTTTTCATTTTGTAAAACTAGAACATATAATCTTTCAGATGCTTAATGGCAGAGGTAATGTGATTAAACTAGGCCTGACTCTAAGGGAGTGATTCTCAGACCAGGTCCCTGGTATGTACCCATTTTTACGTAAGACTTCTTTGTGTAGAAATATCTTTGGACCAGGTGAGAGGTACTGGAAAGCTTCTTTGAGAAGAGCTGATATGTAAAGAATATCTTTTAAGCTTAGGTTGTATTATTTGTTTAGAGACAGGGTCTCACTGAGTAGTCTAGGCTGATCTTGCAACCACTATGTTGCTCAGGCTGGCCTTGAAATTACAGTAATTCTGTTTCAGCCTCCTGCATGCTAGGATTACAGGCATGCACCACCGTGCCTAGCTTAAGTGGTGTTGGGGAAATAAACTCTGGTACTTAGTGCTTGCTAGGCAAGACTTTAACCACTGAGCTATTCCTGAAGCCCCTAGGCTTAGTTTTTAAAAGACAGGGAGCCAGGCATGGTAGCACGTGCCTTTAGTCCCAGTTACTCTGGAGACAAAGGCAGGAGGAAGGCTTCAATCTAAGAGTTCAAGACCTGCCTAGGCAACATAGAACCAGGCCTCATAATAAATAAAAAAGGCAGGGAAGGAAGAGAACCAGATAATAATTAAAAAAAATTTAGAAACCTCTTTGAAAATTCTTGAACTTTTTTTAATGTTCATGTTATACCCTTATCACCATGATCGGTGAATATGAGCAGTAATAGGTAACTTGATGTGTCTTCCCAGCACAACCAGGATGGAAAGCTGAGGATGTTTTCTCTGTAAATGATTTTAAGGGTAGCAAAGCCAACCCTGGATGCAGAAGTCACTACAACACTTCCACAGGCTCAGAGCCTGCCCCTGGTGACCACAGCAGACCAGTCTAGACCAAGCAGACTACTAGTAACTTCAGGAAAAGAGGACATTTATTAACCAACATCGGGGAGGAGCTGAGCCCAGGCTCCCCACTGTCACATGCCTATTCCACCCACCTGGTGATGAGTGACAGCATTCCTAAAGAAGTGCAGCTGTTCTCACAATAAATACATTCATTGTGGGGTGGAGGTTGGAGAGGTTGGATAAGGGACAGTAAAAATCCATGGGGTTTTCAGCTATAAAAATAACAGTCACCCTCACCCAAGGGAAATGGGGGAGCTTAGTCAGGATTGATTGTTCCATATGGGCCTACAGATT
This sequence comes from Ctenodactylus gundi, assembly GCA_004027205.1. Taxonomy (NCBI): domain Eukaryota; kingdom Metazoa; phylum Chordata; class Mammalia; order Rodentia; family Ctenodactylidae; genus Ctenodactylus; species Ctenodactylus gundi. The sequence goes on from PVKB01000334.1 coordinate 79,497, forward strand.
TAGGAGGCTCCTGGACCCTGAAAGTGCCCCAGTGAGGTAGGACAGGGGTGGGAGCCACACATCCAAACTCCCAGTCTCTGCCCTTTGCATAGTTCCAAGAACGGGCTTCATGTGCCAGGTGAGACATCAGGTCTTTTCCCCTGCTCTGGTCTAGGGGAAGCAAATGCTTGGTTTCCCCCCAAAAAGGAGGCTGGCTCATTGAGTGCAGTGTTGGTCACCCGTCCAAGAGAAGGATCTCTGAGGACAGCTAAGTAGGAGGGGGAATCTCCCTCTGAAATGTCCACGGACCTAACCCAACAGGCATAGGTCTGGCAGCAAGGGGAAGCTCAGAAGGTGCATGTGGGTAGAAATGTAAGCACGTGTATGACACAGGTTTGTGTTACCTCAGATACATGGAGAAGGGTCATGCCTGCAGGTCTTTTTGTCAGTCTTCCATGTGACCAAGGGAAAGGGTAAGGGCTGATCAGGAGGGGTAGAGAAGGGAATGGTGGAGTCTTACCTCTTGGGCTGGCATGTTCCCAAGCTCTTGCCTAGAAAGGTCACAACATGGGGCTGGGAATTGGAAGAGCACTAAATAGAGGTGTGACAATTGGAGGGTACCCAAAATCCAGAACAAGGGATACAACACAAGAATGCACAGGGAGAAGATGGGAGTGGGGCACTGCAGCCCAGCTGATAAGCATTCTTCCATGTGCACATGTGAATGTGCGCAGGGCTCAAGTGGCTGACAGAGATCTTGTCTGACTTCAGAACTATCCAGCACATTGGGACATGCAGAAGGTGGTGACGTTGAGGCCATCTGGACCTGCAGAGCCCTACCTGGGAGAAGATGAAAGGTTGGACAGATAATAGGACAGGAGGATAGGAGTCTGTTGACAAACATTTAGATTCAGGGGATAGGAACTGGGTCTGGGTCTACACAGCATCTCGTTCTAAGCGAGCACCTACCTCTGAGGAGCACCGGTGGACCTGGGCTGCTCACGTGTGGGTCTTGGAGACTGAGGAGGGGGCTTTGGCTGGGCCTGACACTGGCTAGCCTACAGAGATGTCAAAAAGTTGAGAGAAGACATGGAGAAGGGGCTATGAAGGAGGGTGGCTGTGTTGGGGGGTCAGTGACTCAGCCTGGAGCAGACAGGCTGGCTTGGAAGAACATGTGCAGGGGAGGCTGGGCTCAGACTGAGCTCTCATCTAGCTGCTCTACAAGCTGTGTGTGCTTCCTCTTCTCCAGGATACGGCTGAGCTCCTCAGCAAAGGAGCAGGGCCCTGCTGGTACTCCGTTGTTGCTTTGCCTCAGGAGCACGTAGCTGTTGCCATTCATCCTTCGAAGTCGGCTGGGCAGTGCCACCAGCCCATTGGTCAGCTCGGCCGGTGGAGGTGGAGGTGGTGGGGGCGGTGGGGCTGGGGCACCCTCCCCAGGGATGATCTGGAGGCAGCTGCCCTCGAGGCCTCCAGCCCCCTCCCCGTCGTCACCCTCATCCTCCTCTCCAGGACACTGGCCTGAGACTGTCTGCAGCTGCACGGCAGAGCCTCCTGCTCGGCCAGCCCGAGCAAGGGAGTATTTTCCTCGGCGTCCTCGTCTGCCTCCCTGCAGACAAGCCACATAGAGGAGGGAGAAGGCTAGGATGAGGCAGAGGCCACCAAGGGCAGCTATGGCTAGCACGTACAGCAGCCTCGCGTCGGGTGCCAGATGGGCCCCGTGTGTAGCAGGGGCTTGTGGAGCTGGAGCCGGGGTGGCTGGACGGACTGTGAGGCTGTAGGACGCCAGCAGGGTACGGAGGCCATTCTCCTCAGCATAGCAGCCATAATTGCCACTGTGCTCCGGCTGTGTATCTGTCACTAGCAGTCCATCAACACCCACGCGGTAGCCATGCTGCCCGTCACTCAGGCCTTTGCTCCCGTTGAGTAACCACAAAGCCCGAGCTAGGTTGGATGGCTGGTCACAGGGCAGAAGGACATCGTCACCTCGGAGCACAGAACGGGTCTTCAGTGGTGGTGATGGCCCTGGGAAGGGGATGGGGAGGTCAACACCTGCCCTTCCTGGGTAGGGCCATTCACTGCTAAGTCCCTAGCACCAAACAGAATCTTCAGTTAGTGACAGCTGACCACGTTCCTTCCTGAGATTCATACTGGCTCCTCTCAGGAAGCAGGCAGTGCCTGGGGCCCGGCTGCCTTTTCTCTCTGTGCTCTCATTTTCTCCTGTGGTTTCCATTCCTGCCATCTGCCAGTGACTCCTAATCTCTGTCTCTAGCACAAACCTCTCTGCTGAGCATGTGCTAAGCATCTCTGTGTGAGATTCTTGGATATCTCACTAAAGCCAAAGCTTTACTCCCAGACTGCACCATGTCCTTGAAGTTTCCACTACTGTGAATGGCACCACCAGCTACTCAACTATGTAACTCAGGAAACTGAGTCTCCTGTGCTTCTCTATCTTCTTGCCCTTTTCATCCATCCCTTACCAGAACTGAACTAAGACCTATGTACTTCTCCAAGTCTCCAATCAAATTCATTTTTCAAGCAGCAGTGAGGTGATGCTTTAAAAACACCAATTTAGGGGATTAGAAGAATGGCTGTGTCAAGCGCTAAGTACCCGAGTTTGATTCCCCAGCACTACATAAGCCGGGCCTGATGGTGCATGCCTATAATCCGAGCACTCAGGAGCTGAGGCAGGAGGATTGCTTTGAGTCCAAGGTCAGCCTGGGCTCCATAATGATCAAGACTAGTCTGGCCTACAGAGTGAGACCCTGTCTCAAAAAAAAAAAAAAAAAAAAAAAAAAATTCTAGGGCCCTGGAGAAATAGTACAGTTGGCTAAAGTGCTTAACTTAAGCCCTGATTTCAGTTCCCCAGCACCACATAAGCCAGGCATGGTGGTGCGTGCCTGTAATCCCAGCACTCAGGATGCTGAGGTAGGATTGCTGTGAATACAAGGCTGTCCTGGGTTCCTTAGTGAGTCAGAACCATCCTAAACTACAGAGTGAGTCACTATCTTGAAACAAAACAACAACAACAACAAAAAAACACCCCCACAAATCCTAGGGCTGGAGATGTACCTCAGTGGTTAAAGCACTTGCCTAGCATGTGCAAGGTCTAGGGTTTAAATCCCCAGTACTACATATACATTAGCTGGACATAGTGGCTCATGCCTGTAATTCCAGCACCCAGGAGGCTCATAGAGGATTGCTATGAGTTCAAGGCCACCCTGAGCTACATAGTGAGACCTGGACTAGCTTGGACTATAGAGGGAAAAACAAATCTTAGTGGCACAGGCCTGTGATCCCAGCATTCTGGAAGGCTGAGGCAGGAGCATCCCAAATTCGAGCCCAGCCTCGGCAACTTAGCAACTTAGACTCCATCTCAAAATCAAAATCCCTTTCATCAACTCTTGAATTTAAACTAAAAAGATCACTTATGGTGGACCTTGGAGAGTTTCAAGGGAGTGTTAAGCCATACCATAAAACCAAGCATACGATTAGAGGGTTTCAGCCCTACCTTCCATCTGTAGGGAGGACGGGGATATGGAGATTGTGGTCAAACATTTAATCAGTTGTGCCTGAATAATGAGACCTCAATATTGAGGCTTGGGGAACATGATGGTTGATAAACATTCTAGTATATCAGAAGTAGCACATTCCATCTCCATGGAGACTGAAGCTCCTGAGCTCAACACATTCCAGGACTTAGGAATTAGCATATTATGGATCTCTTCTCCAATATCCAATGTATTTGTACACATATTGACACACAAACACAAGTGTGTATGTATGTACTGCGGATTGAAGCTAGGGACTTCACACTGATTTCTGTGTTCTTTTTTTTTTTTTTTTTCTTTTTGAGACAGAGTTTTGCTGTGTAGTCCAGGCTACTCCTGAACTCACTGTGTGGCCCAGGCTACTCTTGGACTCATGGCAATCCTCTTGCCTTAGCATCGTGAGTGCTGGGATTATAGGCCTGCACTACCATGCTCAGCTTATGTGGTGCTGGGGAGTGGAACCCAGGACCTTGCTAAGCAAGCATTTTAACTGCTGTGCCATTCCTCAAGCCCCCTGATTTCTGGTTTTGAGACAGGGTCACACTCAGTTGCTCAGGTTGGGCCCAAACTTGCAATCCTTTTACCTTAGCCTCCTAAAAGTCACTTATATTCTATATAATAAAATGGTGAATAGCCAGGCCTGGTGGTGCAGGCCTATCACTCCCAGTACACTGGGAGGCTGAGATAGAAGGATCAAAAGTTCCTTCCCAGCCTGGGAAATTTAGCGATTTAGTGAGATAGTGTCTCAAGATAAAAATTAAAGGGCTAGGATGTAGTTCAGTATAAAGGCCCTGGGTTTGATTCCTAGTGCAGGGGGAAAAAAAGTGATTGTAAGATTGTGAGTATAGACCAAAAAACAAAACAAAACAAAAAAGACATGACTTATCATTTGTTTGGGCAATAAATGTCTGTTGAGTTCTTACTCTGTGCAGGCTCTGGGCTAAATGGGTTATCCTTGCTGAAAGCACACTGATGCAGCCATTTACACAGAAACATGCCTACGTAAGTGACAGTAAAGGGGACAGGCTCGGCAGCCAGTCTCACACACATCTGTAGGTGTTACTTACCAGTATCCCTGTTGCCCTCGCAGCCTCGGTTTCCTCTTTCGATGTCTTGTATCAGTATTGTCCTGGGGACAGAAGACCAGGATCATGCACAAGAGGAAATGGGCTTTAGCCTCCCCAGTAAAAAATGTCCATATGGTTGTCACTTCCATATCCCCTGTGGCTGGCCTTCCTCCTTTGCGCAGGCCATTGTAACCCTCCCCACTCCCACACACTCCCCTGGAACCTGTTTGCTGTGGTGGCGGCTGCCGTGCAGGAATGGGTGCTGACATCCCAGCCACAGTAGGGGTCACGAGCCAGGATGCAGTCATAGCACGAACGGTAGCGGGAGCAAGTGGACAGTGGTAACTGGATGACTCCACTAGAGGCCCCCACGTAGAGGCTGTGCTGGGAGCCAGAGGGGACCGCTCATTGGCAACATCCCCTACTCCCACTTAGATTCACACAAAACCTCTATCCACCTTCCCCGCTCCCTTCCCCAGTTCCAACAAGGACATGCAGATTTAGAAGTTGGGGCTACCTGCATCAGAGAGATGAGTAGGTTCTCCACAGACTGAGGCTCCCGGAACACTTGTGTCTCTTCAATAATGTGCATTCCAGAGCCCAGGACTACAGCCTTATGGATCCAGCCATCAGCTGGTACAGAAAGGGTAGAAGGTCAGATCCCAACAATGGGATCTATTCTCAGCAACCCACAAGAGTCCTAATGGGAACAGCTCAAAAATCAGGCCAGGGACAAGGATTCTATCACTAGCAGTGGTCCTTTAGGACATTGGGAACTCCACGATAGTCATGACAGATTTATGGGGTTCAGAAGCATTAGTGGCCAAGGCTAATAGGGATCAGGGATTTGGGTCAGAAGCACCTGTGCCCAGAAAGAGCAAGTCATAGGTGGTTCCAGCAGGTGTGGTAACTGGTGTCCCCGTGAGGTGTGTATAGCGCACGTTACGCTTGAGCAGCAGGGGTCGTCCGCGTGTAGGCACCACAGGCCGTGCCATCAGTGGGTGCAACTTCACAAAGTCAAGTACCAGGGATGGCAAGTCTTGGGATGAGTTGTATCCTCGACTGCGCAGTGAATCTGTGATGCACTGGGGTGAGGGATGTGAGTGATGAGCCTCAGGACTTCACTGTCTGCTTTTCCACATGGCCAGACCCTCCTACCCCTACTGGGGCTCTGTATACACAACACTGGCCCAGCCTTGGCACTCACCGAGCCAGGACGGGGCTCAGGCACCCCCCCCTCATAACGGCCCCAGCGTCGGGCACCATCTTGGTACTCCATGTAGGGTCCTGCGAAGACAGCCTGTAGTTCAGCCAGGTCATAGCGGCAAATGGCTGAGGCCTCCAGGGTCTTCCTAGGAATGGGACATAGAGGAAGGGGCTGAGTGACAGAGTGGAGGCTTCCCCAACCCATGATCAGTCTGGAGCCATTGTTACCTTGGCCAATACCCACTGTAGATCTACAGGGACTATCCTGTGGTTCAGTGGGCCATATGGCTCCTGGCCCTAGGCTAGTTTGATGGACCTGATATTCTCAATTAGCAAATAGCCGTCCCCAAAAGGGATCCTATCTCATCATCATTGGCCTCTGCTCCAGTCTTTGTGCTGTCCCCAGTTGCTTGCCTCCTGACTGGCCATGTACTTACCACTGTGTGGTCAGTGTGAAGGCCGCGTAAAAGTGTGTGCGGGCTGAGTTTTCAGTGTCCACGCTGCAGACCCCACGCAGTGTCTCATACTGTGGAATGTGGCAGATGAGACGAGCCTTCAGGAATGATGTCCACTTCTTCTGCAGGATCTTCTTTCCTCCCAGATCTCCCTGAGGAGGTAGGCGCGTGGGGTAGAGTCAAGGACCAGGGCCAGTGGTCCGACTTCCATCCCATACCCCAATTTTAGCTCTGCCCACCTTGCACACACGGGCCACACGGGCTACGCGGTGGCTGCTCCGGCTCTGAGTGAAGCTGCTGGAGCCTTCCTCGGCAGCGCGCTCCGTGAAGAAGTAGTAAACCTTGTCATCATCACCCACTGCACTCGCCTTGCTCTCACGTACCAACACAGAGAACACAAACTCAGCATCTGTGGGTTAAGCAGTTTAGGTTGCTTCTGAGACAGGCTGGGGACTTCCATCCTGGCCCCTTCCTTCCTTTGACAACACAGGAGTGGGATGTTCAGCTACTCAAGGGAATAAATATGAACAGATAGATCCCTGGCCCCTATCACCCTGTGCCTGGAGTTCCTAACCATTGAGCCAGTGCATTGGTGCCTCTTCAGTTCTCAGAGAGTGTGGGTGGTGGCTCCGTCGGATATCAGGAATGCTCCGGAATTCATACCGTGTGGCTGTGTAGAGGCCTCCATCTAGGGCAGGGACAGGAAACATGTTATAGGTAACAGAGCACGTGACATAGATGGCAAGTCCTAGCAACAAGACTGCTGTCCTACACAGAGCAGCTTACGGATGAAGGACTGGGCCGAGAAGGAGTGCTTTCTTACCAATTATGAGGCCTGTGAAGCCACGGGCTGGGTCATAAGGACACTTTTCCTTTCCCTCCTCAAAGCTGGTTGGCAAGGTAAAAGCCTCGGCATCCTAGGGAACAAGGGGCCAGCAGCCAGTATTCCTGAGAACAGGGAGGAGCTGCAGCCCAATATCAGACCAGAATGGGGTCAGTAAAAACACTGCCAGAGGCAGGCATACTCACAATGGCTGCACAGAGGGGCTGGAAGGCATGGGTCCCACAGGTATAGAGGTGTGTGGCATTGAGCCGCTGTAGGAGTCGCACATAGTTGAAGCACTCTGTCTGTAGGATAAGGTAGGAAAGAGAGAGGAGGGCCGGAGGAATGGCACAGTGGTCACAAGCGCAAGGCCCTGGGATTCCCCTGCACCACGTAATCTGGGTGTGATCGCACACACCAATAGTCTCAGCACTCAGGAGGCTGAGGTAGGAGGACTGTCACAAGTCGAGTCCAAGGCCAGCCTGGGCTACACAGTGAGTTCAGGACCAGCCTAGGCTACACAGCAAGACCTTGTCTCAAAAAAAAAAAGAAAGAAAGAAAAAGAAAAAGAAAAAAAAAGAAAAAAAATTCCCTGCCTGGCTAAGAAGCCTCAACTAGTTAGTTTCTTTCTTATCTCTTTCTTTTCTTTCTCTCTTTCTTTCTCTTTCTTTCTCTCTCCCTCTCTCTTTCTCTCTCTCCCTTTCTTTCTTTCTCTCTCTCTCTCTCTTTCTTTCTTTCTTTCTTTCTCTTTCTTTCTTTTTTGCCATCCCCAGAGCTTCCCAGCTCCAGGTTCCTAGAGTGCTGGGGTGACAGACATGTACCACCCTACCTGGCTTAGTCTACTTTTATAGACTGGCTCTTGCCTCCACCTGCAGGACAAACAACTCTTTCCAAGATGCTTATGGACCTTGTCACTGCCCAGAACACAAAATATTCCCTGGAACTGTATTTGGCCATTCAGTGACCCGTCCCTCAGACTAGCTGACACCACTCTGCCAGCTCATCTGCGTCTCCTACGGTCCCCTGTACCTCCAGTCCAGGAGCTCCCAGGGTTCCTACCACCTTGCCATGCTTCTCTCTCTCCAAGCTCCTCCTCAGCAATGTCCCACAATTCTGGAGCTCTCACACCCTCCCTGGAATTATACTGTCAATCTACCTCTAAACTCCAGCCCTCTTTCTATCTCTAATCCCGCAGACACATCAGATTCAATTTGTCAGGAAGCAAGCTCATCACCTCCTCCCTCACCTGCATGTTCTCTCCTAAACCTGTTCCTCCAGTCTTCCCCACCTCATTCGCAGCACTCCTGTTCTCAGTTCCAGAAGCCAGGAGTCCTCTTTGCTGCTTCCCACTCCCTCCTACATTCAGTCCCTTCGTATGATCCATTCTTTGTCCTAAATGGCGGTGGAGCTTGGTCTTCTCTCCTAGCATGACACCACCACCAGTCCAAGTTAGCCCATCATCCCTTCCTTGAACAACTTCCATGACCACTAGACCACCCTCCCAAAGCTCTGTCACTCTTCCTAGAAATTATTCAACGAATGAGGACTATTTCACATTGTATGAAATGTAAGAGGTACAAAGGGATTTGTTACAAACAGCTTTCCGTTTGTCCCTGTGTCCCAGGAGGCCTGCCAAAGGGACTACTGCTACCATGGTCTGGAGTTTCCTTCCAATGAGAATCTATCAACACACTCTTGCTCACATTTAAACCATTTTCCAAAGCACATTTCACAAAGGCAAACAGGCTACTGCAGTGGCTCACCAGTATTCTGAAGTGGAGTCCCATGTGCCCTTGGCCCTGCATAACCAGACCCTGCCCCTTTCCTGCCTCACTCTAACCACACTGGCCTTCTCTACCTCTCAAGTGCTCTAATCTGCTACCTGCTTCACTTCTTTGCCTCATTACTGATCCCTCCTGCCTGCTGCAGAATTTGAATCCATGCCAGCCCCTTTGTTTCCTGCCACTCACTTACACGCCACAGCCTTCTGGTATGTGTCCCTCTTTCCATTAGCAGGCTCAGGCCTCCATCCTCTGACCCAGACCACATAGGATGCCCCAACCTCCCCGCTGCTTTTCCTGCTTCTAGACATCATCTATTTTAATCTACCTCGTGCCTGGGGCCAGATAAATATTCCTATATCTATCTTTCCTCTAAATGATGACATTAAAAAAGGGGGCTTAGAGGTGAGTGTGGTGGCCAGGCCGATACTCTCAGTACTTGGGGAAGCTAGGCTAGAGGATGGCAAACTCAAGCCCAGTTTGGACAATTTAGCAACTGTCTCAAAAAGTGGGGTAGGGGCTGGATGAATGGCTCAGCGGTTAAAGCGCTTGCCTAGCAGGCGCTAAGTCAAGCGCTAAGTACCCGAGTTCGATTTCCCAGCACCACATAAGCCAGGCACATGCCTGTAATCTCAGCACTTGGGAGGCTGAGGCAGAAGGACCGCAGTGAGTCTAAGGTCAGCCTGGGCTCCTTAGTGAGTTCAGAACCAGCCTGGGCTGCAGAGCGAGACCCTGTCTCAAAAAAAAAAGTGGGGTAGGGCTGAGGATGTAGCTCAGTGCAGAAAAGGATGGGGGACTGCTGCAAGGAATTCTGTGACTAAATAAGTTCAGAATCCACAAGGAAGATCTACCTCTACTGGGGGACTTCTCCTAGCCTTAAGGGTTGCAGCACAGGATTGCACATGCAGCACTTTGTAAATGAACTTGACAATTAAACCCCTCTTTTAAAAATTAATGTTCTTCAAAACATGCTTTGAGAAGTGTTCTTTGAAGTCTGCCTACCAAAAGTGTAGTCTGCTACTCATCTGCCTCAGCATCACCTGGGAGTTTGTCAGAATTGGAGAATTTTGTGTCCTTCCTTCCCCAGATATACTAGTTAGAATCTGCATTTATAATATAAGCACAAGTGATCTATGTGTACATTACAATCTGAGAGCTTCTAAGGTACCAAACTGTAAGGGTGTTTATTATCATGGAATAAAATCCAAACCCTCTGCTGGGTATTATAACCCTCCATGACCTGAATTCCATCTACTTTACTAACCCACACTCCTCAGAGAAGCAGCCTTTGACAGAATCTCCTGGAGGTGTTTCTTTCTTTCTTTCTTTCTTTCTTTTTTTTAATGACAGGGTCTTGCTCTGCAGGCTGGTCTTGAACTCACTATGGAGCCCAGCCTGGCTTTAGGCTCACAGCAATCCTCCTGTCTCAGCCTCCCCAGTGCTGGGATTACAGGCATGCACTACCACGCCCGGGTTATGTGGTACTGGGGAATTGACCTCAGGTACTTAGCGCTTACTTAAGCACTTGCTAGGCAAGCTCTTTAACAGCTGAGCCATTCCTCCAGCCCCCTGGAGGTGTTTCTTTAAATGCAGCTGTCCCAGCACCACCCAGGCCTTCTGAATCAGAATCTCCAGGCCAGTGGACTTTGGGAATGTGTATTTTTAAACAGCTCTCCTGATGAATCTGTTGCAGTGCTAGACACAGGACCCCTGCAGACACCTGTTCTTTAGGTTGACATTTAACTAATTCTCCTCCATAGAATATTAGGTATTTGAGCTAGTCCTCTACCAAAGCCTTATTTTCTCCTCTGAAAAATGTAAAATAATATTCCTTTTAGGACTATTTTAGAACTAGGTAAAGAGAATAGCTAAATTGGCACTTAACAGGTTACTTATTATTATCATGATTATGGTTTGAGAGCCCAGAGATTAAGAAGTCATGATAAGACAAGCTCATAGGTCCTCAGATGGCTGGATTAGAAGGGCTGTGTCCAGGGCTCGCCACTCTAGGAGCACTCATCATGTTTACTATGGTTGGACAAATGATTAGCAAGTCTTTACCAGCTATCACCCTCTCCATGTCCCTTCTAACCTTGGCAGTCCTGATTGAGAAGGAAGAATAAAGGAGCTGGGGACAGGGCAGACCACATACCTGGTTGTTTTTTCCTTTTTGATGACATTTGCTTTGCATCTCTGGGGAGGCCTCCCAGTGGATCTAGGGAGGATAAAAGGAATGGACTGAGGCATTGACTTAAATATACATCATCATAGGATCATGCAAGAGAGCTACAAGAAGCTGGGGCCACCGGGATGGGTGAGTTCTCCAGGGAATATTGGATGCAAGGGAGACTTGGGCTGGGCTGGGAGGGACAGGTGCTAGCTATCCAGGGGGGCTGGAATGAGACTGGAGACTCTGGGTGGTCCTGGTTCCTGGGGCTGACCTCCTTGTGAGTCCCATCTCCTATGTCACGGGCACTGAGAGAGAATAGGGCGCCTCGAGCTCCCACCAGCAGTCGTGCAGAGTCCTCCTCCAGCAGCAGTGTTGAGTAGTTCTGGGCTTGGCCCTTAAAGTGCCGGGTGCCAGAGAGCTCTGGGGAGAGGGGTCGACAGTGAGTTCAGTTTTGAGATTTCCTGCTATCCCCAGCCCTGGCTGCCATGGCCTCTTGAGCTTGAGGGTCTAACCTTCATAGGGGATGGTCATTCGTGGGGTAGCATCTAGCTCTCGCGATGGTCTCCGCAGTGAAGGTCCAGGGACTGCGGTTGCTACAAGGAAGCTTAGGAGAAGGGGCCAAAGACTCCCCCACATTTTCCTGGCGAGGCCCAGACCAACAAGACCCCAAAGGGGAGCCAGGGCAAGAGGCACAGAAGGGGATGGGAAGAATAATCACGGGGTCAAAGTCCAGGATGGTCACTTGGAAGGTCAGGGGTCATGAGGCCACAGGGATCAATGAGTTATGGGGCCAGGGAGGATCCTGGAATGGGGGAGACATGGAGCTACAGGGTTGTGTGGCCATGGAATCACCGCTAAGAGGTCAGAGAATCGGATTGATCATATGCTTTTCTGCATCAAATACAAACTCCATGGTGAGCGAGAGTGGTAGAATCACAGAGGGGTTGCAGATTATTGGTAGTGTCACCATGCCCCCGACTGCAGGGCTAGTCTTGGTTCTCTGAGGTCCGTTTTCTGAGGGAGGAAAAAAAAAAGCTCTTTGATCTCTGTGTGGGTGGAAGATGGATAGCATTGTCCAGATTTCAGGGGGCACCAAAGGGCAGAAGCTCAGCATCCACAGAACTCCCACGCCAGGACCAGTTCACTCTCTGTTCCTCTCTGCTTTGGTGGAGAAGGCGGAATAGCGCTTGCCCTCTTAATTCCCAATCCAAACACAAGGTAGTAACCCTCCTCTGGCCGCTCACTGGACCCCCTTCTTCGTGGAATTTGAATTCTCAGAGAAAATGCCAGCTTCTCCAGCAATGGAGCAGCAGCTGCCCTTGCTGCCTTGCGGGGGTGCTTCATGCAGGAAGGCCTGGGCAGGGGTGTTTAATGGGTCTTTGTTAATTCTGTCCTGTTTTCCCTTTGTTTTTTCTTTTCCTTGGCCTGAGAGCTCCCTCTGGAATTGCTCTTTAATTAGAGACTCCTCCTTTGCATTCTTCTCCGAGAGGGTGCACATCTCTGTCCTGCCTATGCGCGTCAGTACTGTCCTGCCCTCTGGCTAGGCATTCACACGTGTCCCTTCCTGTTCGCAGTCATGCACAGGCACAGGAGCGTGGGGCAAGATGTGGATGTTTGAGTCCCTCTAGCTGCACAGGGATCTCTGCAGGAGTTGTAATGTAGTATGTGAGGCCAGATAACTGGGATGTAAGCAGTGTGGAAAGGTGAGCAATGGAACCTTTTTAACTCTCAGCTACCTCCACTCATACACCTTGAGACCATTCCTGCCCTGGACTCTCTGTCAAGCCAGCCATTGGGGATGGGGGATAGGCCTTCTCCAAGCCCTCTTGGTCTCCGGGGAAGCTCCTGAAGGCTTTTTGGGCTGGGCTGGATGTGGAGGAGGCCAGACCTACCCCATTTCATCAGATACCCACAGGCAGGTTTAGAGGGTGCCACCGGCCCCTCCTCTCCCTTCTAGATCAAATATTAACTATGTGGCCTTGAAGAGAGGGGAGGGATCAGGAGCTCTGGAGGGATAACAGGAATTTGGAGGGTTTATTCAAGAGGTAAAGGTCAGCATTGCCATAGGAGCAGAGAGTGAAACAAGAAAGGGAGAGGAGAGACTGAGTCCCAGGACTACAGAAAGTACTGAAACTAGTTCCTGGTTTGGGGGTTGGGATAGCAGGAGGCCTCGGGCAGTCTGCCCCTGCCCCACACCTCACTGCAGAGGCACACCTGTTTACCTTTGGAGCCTCCTGTTTGCTCAGCACACAAGGGGGAACCCTATTGCTGGGAGGAATCAATCCGTAGGATTGGGCAGGAGGAACACACCCCAGATAAGAGGAACCACTCAGAGTGTGGTGTATGATACACTTACACAGGTTTATTCTGCATTACATTAGTCCAGAGGGAGACGCTGTACATGCACACAGGTGTGCACATAACATTCATAAGAGCTATGAACACATGTATTAACAGAAAAGTCAGTCATACACAGAGGGAGTTTTGTGAACATGTATGTTCAGAGAAGGCATGTAGCCAGATATTCCCATGTAAGTTTATATTCCTATGCCCATCCATTCAGCGGGCCACAGAGCCTCAGAGGTAGACAGCAGGATTAAAACAGATGTGGGCTTATGTGGAAGACTGTACACTCACCATCAGGAGGGTGCTACTCATGCACGTATATATAGGACTGTGCACATAAACCACTGGGTCAGGCACAATAATGTTCACAGATGAGTCATGTACATGTTATGTACACAGTTCTCAAACATACAATTACATCCATGCAGAGGCAAACACACTGACATACAGAGGTCTGGTTCTTGTTGCAGGCTTGGTTGCTGTCAGTGCCCCACTGAGGTGAGATGGGCAGAGCAGAACCCTGTCTCCCTTCTCAAATGTCCCAATTCTGAGGCACGATCGTGCCTGCGTGCCTGTGTGTGTGTGTGTGTGTGTGTGTGTGTGTGTGTGTGTGTGTGTGTGTGTGTGTGAGGGGAGACATGATTTGGGATGAATGCCGGGGTGAAGCCTACTCTGCAAGGGTGGGAGGGGGTACTAGGGAGGAGGAGGCCGTTTGCTTTAGCAGAGGGAAGATGGAGTGCAGTGGATAATTTAGCAATCCTCTACCTGCTGCCCTTCTAGACATGAGGAGTTGGGCTGGAGCTCTTAGCCCCCACTAAACCTGTTGGGATGTAGGGCGGGGTTAAATGGGCGGGGCAGAGCAAGCCACCCCCCTCCCTCAGTGGCTGAGTGAGTCCAAGGTTCCCGGTTCACACCCTACACTTCCACAGTTTGCGTTCTTGCCCAGAGCCTGACCCCTGAACTCCGATCAGTCTCTCGTTATTAGATCCTAGGGTGGAGGGGAAACACCGCCTCCCCCAGCAGGACCAATGGAGGAGGCTCAGCAGGCCCTCGACCTTCATCCCGGATGTCCACCTGCCTAGTATAGGTGGCGTTTCCCTCTGCCCAGTAGGATGGCGTTCTCTTTTGATTTGGGGGCGATCTCTCCCTCGAAACCCCCCATCATTCCGACAGTGTAAGGTTCTCGCCTTTCATCAGATCTAACCTCACTCCACTGCTGCAGCTTGAGGACGAGCTCTCCTTCGATCCCGCCGGACACCAGAAGACGTGACCCAGATCCAGGGGAACACTGCTGGCCACGCGGGTCCCCGCCCCGCCCCAGTCCCCGACTCCTCGGTGGCCCCACTGCGCCCTGCTCGAACCGAGGCCTGGCCCGCACCCCTCCTGAAGCCTTTATCCTGGGCCGGGGGTACCAGCAGTTGGAAAGGCCTGGCGCATTTGGGGGGTAGGACGGACGTGGGGAAGGCTTCGCTCAGCCCGGGGCCCGGCCCCCGCCCGGCCCCGCCGGCCGCCCGCCCTCCCGGCCTCCCTCACCTTTGCGCTGGGATCCGGGGCCACAGACAGCAGCGAGCGGCTCCGCCGCCCCACCGCACCAGCTGCGGGAGGAAGGGGCCGCGGCCAGAGGCGGGGCGGGGGTGGAGGCGGAGCCGGGGGTGGGGCAGGGGCCTGGAGGCGGCCCGACCGGGCCGGTGCGGGTAGGCCGCCGCGCTCGTCTTTCGCGCCCCCCACCCTAGCACAATAGAGACGGTTAGAGGGTGAGGCTCACGCGGAGCCCTCCGTCATTTAGCGTCCCCTCTCTCAGCAGCAGCGCGGGAGCCGCCCCCTAGTGAGAGTCTCACTACCTGGTGCAGCCTCCCCAGGCTTGGTGCTCCCGCCCTCTTCCCGCTCCTCCCCTCTAATCCTGTGACCCCGCCCGTTTGCCTACGGCTGGGGACGTGCACACTTGTCCTCTAGGCCGTTCCCTTTTGGAAGGCTCTCCGGGCAGATCTCTAACCTGGACCGCACTTCTGGTGCTCTTGCCCCTTTCTGCCCTCGATGGACCTGGGGGATGGCAGTAGGTGGGATCTCCCTGCTGGCGTACTACTCACTCAGCTTAGGTCTGAGTAGGCAACATGGGGTACCGGACTGGAGGGGATGAAGTGAACAGCTTGACCTGAAAATGCACAAAAAAGGTTCTTTTCTGGATAAATAAGCCACAAGATCTGCACTGGTTTCATTCACTAGATCTTAACCCTAACCCAGCTTCACCTCAGGGACTGGGTCACTCAGATTACCTGCCTTCTTCCCCACTTTCTCTGGAATATTATTTTAAATCTAAAACTTTCAGGGCAGGTACTCAGGTAACCAAATATATTGCCCTTCCCTGGTTTGGTCACCTTTTGCAGCAGCAATCAGGAAACTTTCTCAATTTACCAACTCCTTTAACCACGATGGTCCTTGCCCCACTAAAATGAACCTTCGAGGTCTCAGTGAAAACCTGACATCTGGCCAAGACACAACCTGCTCCCGCTCCCCACTGAAGTCCTTAATAATACTGGCCCAAGAGAAGGACCAAAATTAAGGCCACAGCAACTGACTTTTGCATGTGCCTAGGAGTCTTAACAGAATCCTAGTGACATATGTAACTCAAGGGATCCTGGGCCAGGCACTTCATTCCTTGTTCTGGATTCCTCAAAGCTAAGTTTAGCTCTTACAATCTTGTGGTTCATACTGCTATGTGTAACTGCAGGCTGCTAGACAGCAGGGCCCACATCACACTTCCACCCTCCCTCATAAAACGTCTCCCAGGCTGGAAGTACAGCTCAGTGGGTGAAGTGCTTGCCTAGCAAGCGCAAGGCCCTAGGTTTGTTTCCCCAGCACCCCATAAACTGGGCATGATGGTGCACTCCTGTAATCCCAGCACTCAGGAGACTGAGGAAGGAGGACCACGGAGAGTTCAAGACCAGCCTGGGATACATAGTGAGTTCAGGACCAGCCTGGACTCCAGAGTGAGACTGTCTCAAAAGTCTCCCAGCACTTTGCAAACAGGGTATGTGTGTGTGTGGTGGGGGGAGGTGGCTGGTAGGAACACATTAAAAAGTGCACATACATTTTGATCAGCTTCATTTCTTTTATTGTAACCCCACCCCATTCTTAGGAATTAGTAATCTCATTTTACAGGTCTGGGAAAACTCTCTTAAGAGGCAAGCAACTTGCTTTGAAACTCATTCTTTCAGTTACAAAGAAGACAAATGTGTGCACAGATTTGTCAGGAAGAGAATAGTGAGAATGGAAGGGGCATGTCAGAAGCCAGTGAATTTGACTTGATGAGACAGAAAAACTCCTTGTGGGAAGCACATGAAAGTTATCACGGAAGAAAGGAAACCCGCAAAGACTGATGAACTGGGTAAGAAAGTCAGTAAAGATATGGCTAAGAAGCTGAGGTAAGAGGATCACAATTTTGAGCCCAGCACAAGCAATTTAGCAAGACATTGTCTCAAAACCAAAAAAAGGCTGAGGAGACAGCATAATGCAAAGGTCCTGGGCTCCATCCTCAGCACCACAAAAAAAGAAAAAAAAATATGGCATGGGTAAAAATAAAAAAATAATTCTGAGGCATAGCAGCACATACCTGTAATCTCTTTACTCTGGGTGGCTGAGACCAGAGGACCGTAAGTTGAAGTCCAACTTGAGTAAGTTACTTGGAGAGATTCTCTCTCTCTCTCTCTCTCTCCCTCTCTCTCTCTCTCTCTCTCAAAACAAAACAAAAACACCAAAGGGTTGGGGATGCAGTCAGTGTGATGGATATGGGTTCAATCCTCAGTACTGAAAGAAAATTCTGTAGTTCTGGCGGGAAAATGGGTTGGAGGGAACACTGGATTGGCAACAAGACTATGGGCTTAGTGTAGGCCTGTTAATTCCAGCACTCTGGGAGGAGGATCCAAGTTTTAGCTCAGCCTAGGCAATTTACTGAGATTCTGTCTCAAAATCAGAAATAAAAACAAGCTAGGAATGTAGCTTAGTGTGAAGGCTCTGGGCTCAATCTTCAGTGTAACAACAAAAAGACTGCTGACCCCACAGTATCCAAGAGGAGAGAAAGTAAACTGCAAGGGCCACCAGGCTAAGAGGCATGACTACCAAGTTCTCCGAGCCCGGCAGTACTGACTTCAGCTATCTCAGAAGGCAGCAAGCAGGCCAGCGTGGTGGGTTCCCTGTCTCACTCTGCGTCCCTCTGAGGCACTTTGACAGCAGATTCAGAACCTTATACTTTTTTTTTTTCTTGTTGAGACAGTCTTGCTCTATAGCCCAGAGCTGGTCCTGAACTATGGAGCCAGGCTGGCTTTGGACTCACAGGAATCTTCCTGTCTCAGCCTCCTAAGTGCTGGGATTATAGGTATACATCACCAATCCCAGCTTGTGTGGTGCTGGAGAGTCGAACTTAGGTACTTAGAGTTTGCCTAAGCGCTTGCTTTAACCACGGAGCCATTCCAACTCAGAACCTTATACATTTTTTAAAATGAGCAAAATAATGTGATTTCAATGCGAAGTTCCAGCATGGTACTTGCTAAACTCACAGGGCAGTTACTTCTAATAGAGATCTAAGCGAACATTTCCCTGTCTTCCCACTTAAATTTCTGAACCTATGGCACAGCAATTAATGGAACTTTCTACAGAAAGCCCCTATGACTGAGATTACTCCTCTTCACAAATAAATCTGATAAAATATGAACAAGGGGAGTACTGACAATAGAAGAGACCTGAAATCAAGCCAAGAAATTCAGCCCAAACCAGCCAGGACTTTGATGACTCCGTGTTCTAGCACACAAGGTAGGTCATTCTTTAGCTGTCTGTTCCTCACCCTTGAAGTTACTGCCCTGGCTATTTCTGTGAGATGATCCCATTTGGAAAATTCTGCAATACTTCATACAAAGTTTTGTTTTTGTTATTTTCCCCAGCTCTGCTGTAACAAAGTGCTGGAAGGAAGCACTGTGCTCTGACTCTCGGCCACCTATACACCAGGGTTGGTTTAGTTCCAGACTGCACAGAGGGCACTCCCTGTAGTGCAGATTCTAGATGAAGGGGGCGGGTATAAACTCAAGTAGAGGCTCCCTGCCACCTTGCCTTGTCAGGTTGTCCTGCTTTGCCATATCCATTTCTGGTTTGCCTGGCTCTTTCCCTTTGGGTGGCATGGTGTGCTATGTTGGCCGCATGTGCAGCTGAGGTGCTTCTTCAGGAGAGACTGTCAACGTGACAGAATATTGCAGTCTCATGGTTCCACTGGGCCTCAGAAACCTGTTTGCCTTTTAAGCTTTCCTCCTAGCCAGATATCTTGGAGTCAGACCCAAATCAGGGCTTTCTGGTTTGCCCTCTCATGACTCCAGCCTAAGGAATGGTTAGCAAGCAAAAGAAATGTCAGGACATGTTCAAAAATGTTAAAAAGCACACCATTCACCACTTGTTTTACCACGCTTGGTTTAAAAAAGAAAAAAGTAAAATACTTTTTATTTTTGTAGTAGTGGGAACAGAACCCTGGCTTTTCACTGAGCTACATCCCCAGCCTTTTTCTTTTCTCTTCTTGAGACAGGGTCTTGCTCTGTAGCCCAGGCTGGTCCTGAACTCATTATGTAGACAGGCTGGCCTCCGACTCATGGAAATCCTATCTCAGCCTCCCAAGTGCAGGGATTACAGGCGTGTGCCACCACACCCAGTGTATGTGGTGCTGGGAATGGAACTCAGATACTCAGCACTTGACTGAGCCATTCCTCCAGCCCCTCATTTATTTATTTTTTTTTTTTAGTTTTAAGGCAAGTTCTCACTAAATTGCCAGACTGAGCTCAAACACAGAATAATCCTGCCTCAACTTCCCAGAGTGCTGGGATTACAGCCATGTGTCACCATAGCTGGCTTAGAACAACACTCTTTGAAGACAGGCTTGAAGCCTGGGGCATGTATCAGTGATTGAAGTGTTTTGTCTAGCACGTACAAGACCCTGGGTTTCATTCTCCAGCACCACATAAAAATTAGCTGGGTGTGGCAACAAAGGCCCATAATCCCAGCAACCAAGAGGCCAAGGCAGGAAGACTGCCCTGAGTTTGAGACCAGCCTGGACTACCTTGTGAGTTCAGGACCAGCTTGGACTACAGAGCGAAACCATGTCTCACCAAAATAAACAAGTAAACAAAAAACCCCAAAACCTCAGGGTCTTGTGTTAACCACTGTTCCATTCCTACAGGCCCTTAACTGTCATCTTACAGGAGCCTCAAGTTAAGAGCTACATAACAAGTTATTAACTGAGTTACTGCTGTACGCCAGGGCCAGGCATTGTGTTAAACAGTTTTCATGGAGGAGTTCATTCAATCCTCACAAACTAAAGATCTGTCATTCCTTTTTAGCAGATGAATAAACTTGGCTCAGTTTAATTTGCTAAAGATCAAATGGTTAGTGTAATAATTCTGGGATCTAAAGTTAGGCCTAGGGCCAAAGTCAAGTCCTTTTCCCCTTTATTTGTGCCATGCTGTACAGCAATGTCTGCATTTGCTCCCCATCCCTACCTCTTGGTGTCAAGAGAAGAATGCTCACAGGTAGTGCTTGCCTAGCAAGTGCGAGGTCCTGGGCTCAATTCCCTAGTACCACATAAGCACTTACTTGTAATCTCAGTCTTGGGAGGCTGATGCAGCAGGACTGCTGTGAATCAGAGACCAGCCTGGAGACCCTAACTCAAAAATAAAAAAATTAAGGGACGCCTCTGGCAACAATGTCTGGGCTTTCTATGAGTTCAGAACAATTGTTTCTCCTGTGAGTAGATGTTAAAGTAACCAATGTTTCCCCAAAGTCCTATTTGCCTGGCAGGTCTGAGGGGGTCTTGAGACCTGCTTCTGCCCTTACGGCTTCGTCTTTCTTGGTTGTGGGCTCTTAACAAAGGTGTCCAGGTCAAGGACATTTTCTCCCCAGTTCTCCTAGCTCAATAATCTCCAAAGTATTTTAACTTGGGGGCTGGAGGAATGGCTCAGCAGTTCAAGTGCTTGCTTAGCAAGCACTAAGTGAGTTGATTCCCCACCACCACATAAGCCAGGCATGGTGGCGCATGTCGGTACTCCCAGAATTCCAGAGGCCGAGACAGGAGGACTGCCTTGAGTCCAAGGCCAGTCTGGGCTCCATAGTGAGTTCAGGACCAGCCTAAACTGTAGCGACAGACCCTGTCTCAAAGAAAAAAAAAATTTTTTTTTTAACTTGGGTATCAGCAGGTAACAGTCATGAGAGCTGTCTATATTGTTTACCACTGAATCCTAAAGTGTGCCTAATTTGTAGTAGGTACACACAATAATTGTTGAATGAACAGAAAGAGATTAAGAATGAGATTACTGAATTCTTGACTGTAAAGTTTACAGCAGATTAACTGGTTATATAAATGGGAAGGAACTGTGTACAGCTATGGTTTAAGTTTTCCAGAAACAGGAGACAGGAAGCTGAAAAACTGGAGAATCCTAAGCAAGAGGAAGGAAACAAAAACTCAGTTTAAACATAAGGGAATGGGCCGCTGGAAGAATGGCTCAGTGGCTATAGCACTTACCTAGCAAGCCCTAAGTACCTGAGTTCAATTCCCTAGCACCACATAAGCCAGGCAACAGGAGGACTGCTGTGAGTCCACGGCCAGCCTGGGCTCCAGAGTGAGTTCAAGACCAGCCTGGGCTATAGACTGAGACCCTGTTTCAAAAACAAAACAAAACAAACAATGATAACAAATAAACATAAGGTAATGAGGCAGGGGAAGAAACAGGACATTCTAGATACCTACTATTCCCACTCCCAAACAAATGTTACCAAACACATGTTCAAACTGAGAAAAGCATTTTTTAATAACACAAACACATACATTCATAGGACTTTGAATTAGATGTAATATAATATTTTTAAAAAAGAAAAGTAAAGGGATGCGCAACTACTGTGTAGGAGCTGGTGGACGAACTGGCGCACAGTACTGCTCAGGGAAAACGAACACAGATAGTAGAGGCACCAACACTGCTGACGAGTGAGAAAGAAGCAACAAGATCATGCTAACTGCTCTACATGCCCAGCCACCTGTACCTTACTTCTGCCTCTTTACAGACACACCAAGAATGCCATTACCTAATTCTGTAACTCAGCCACTTGTTAATAGCTCACTATTTAAAACTTTCATTTCTTTTTCTAAGGCAGGGCCTGATGCTACAGTCCAGGCTGGTCCAGACCTCACTATGTAACTGGCCTCAAATTCACTGCAATTCTCCTGCCTCAGCCTCCCATATGATGGGATTACAGGCGTGTACCACCATGCCCAGCTAACGTTTTTATTTCTTAAGTTTAAAGGTTCTCTTGGTTTAGACTCCACACATTATTAATGGCTAGTCCCCACAAGCGGTACCTGTTGATAAATGCCTCCCTCTCAGCCTGGATGATAGCAAACCATTATATATCCTTTACATCTGGGTATATTAAAAGCAAGCCACTACTTACTGTTTCAAAAAAAAAAAAAAAAACACCTAATCTTTCAAAGTGTGACCAAGGCACCGCTGCCACCTGGAGACAATGTACAAATGCTATTACTGGACTGCTATGTAGATGTTTTGTGAATGGAGAGCCTCTTCACTTAACATGATGCAACTATCAGAATTATATTTTCAGATAACAAGAAAAGCAGGTTAGAAAAGGCAGCTATACACAAAAAGCATAAACACAAGTACCTTAATGTCCCGCTTGATAAGTTTGACATATATATTGAGATATAATTACACAAGGCAATTTTTGGCACAGCAATATTGCCAAACACCACCACTCAGTGCAAGCTCTGTTTGCCAAGTTCTAGAAGTGGCTTAATAGTCTCTGTGCAATGAACACCCCCACCCCGCCATCCCACTCACTGTGCAACAGCAGGAGGGAGACAAAGCATGAGGAGAGGGAGGAGAAGGATAATACTTGACTTGGGAGAAAGACCACAGACTACCTGTGCAAAAAGAGAAACCCAACCTTTCTGTGAGAATTCAAATCAAGTACTGGCTGGCCTGTGACCTCTGGAGACCAAAGTCCTCTTTCAGAGACACAGGCCTAAAGTGATGTCTGGCCATTTACTTTAAAGGGACAGATGAAGTATTTTTTAAATGGAGTAAAAATTAAAAATAGATCTTTCTTACTGGAACTGCTAAATAAAAATGTATCAAAGTGGTTTTAAATTTGATGGGCAGTCATCTGCTGGAAATGCAATACAAAAGGGTCACTTCAAAAAAAAAACCTGAATAACCCACTTGTTCCCCCACCCTGTCAATGTACAATTAGAAAATATTTACACATTGTAATTACAAGCAATATAAGCAGTATTTTATACTTCTGAGATTTTGTACACTTTACACAAAGCAAAATGAAAAAATATGAACACTTATAAAATTACACACAAATAATATATCTACAAAATATTAAGTTACACAGTGAAAGCCCCCGTTGCCGGGCATATAGATGCTACAGCTTCAAGCTTCTGTCACTCAATCTCCTCTCTTTCTCTCTGGTACTGGAGATTAAACCAGGGGGCTTCACACTGAGCTGCATCCCTACACTCCTTTGTTAAGATTTTATTTTGAGGCAGGGTCTCACTAAGTTGTCCTGGCTGGACTCCAACTTGTGATCCCCCTGCCTCAGTCTTCCAGAGTCCTGGGATTATAGGTATGTGTGCAACCACACTGGTTGTATCTATCTCTTTAATCATAAGTGGCATTCTGTAACAATACCTTTGAGAGGTAGTATCAAGCTAGTATTCCTACTAGTAAACTACACACAGAATAAAATCTTTGTTAAGTCTGGCTCAGTCAGCCTGGATTCTAGGAAAAGTGGGATTTATTTAGTCTAACTACACAATGCTTGGCATGAGCCCAAAAGTTAACTGATTCTGTAATAAACGATAAACTTAAGATAAAATGATTTTTACTCTAAGCCTCAATAGAGAGGTAGAAAGTTCTCAAAATTTTGTTTCTCCCCTCTCAAATCCAGCTCTTCTCCCCCACGTCATATTCCTTTCCCTCCAACTGATAACACTAGAGTACTCTGGAGAAAGCAAGTCCCCCAAGCCAGCATAGAAAGAACAACAAAAAAGTCAATATTCTTTCTCTCAGAATTTCCTAAAAGGGACACTCAATTAACAAAAAAAAATTTTCAGTTGATTTTAGTAAGACTGTGCTATTAACAAAGCCTTCAAAGGACTTCTGAGGTGAAACCAGTATCTGCTCTTCTACTAAGTCTCTACTATTTAAACCACAGGATGGCTTTCCAGTGTTAAGAATTTAGAGCAGCTGTAGTTTTCAAGTGCAACAACTTCAAGATACAGACACATCTACTCACCCTTCCCACTCATTGTCCCAAAGAATAAACACCATAAACACCATTCAGATCTCTGCCAAAGTGATAAAACTAGAAAAACGTTTCCTGGAAATACTTCTAGTCTAGATCTTTAACCTTTTACAACAGATTTCTATAATACTGTTACAAAAAGCCAGAATTATTACATTTTATGGTACTGTGCATTGAACCCATGGCCTTTGCACTGAGTTGCATTTACAGCCTATTTTTATTTTGAGACAAGATCTCACTAAATTGCCCACACAGGGCTCAAATTTATAATCTTCCTGCTTTAGACTTCCAGAGTGCTGGGATTATGGGCGCGTGCTACCAGGGCCAGTTCAGAATTCTAAGATTTGACCATAATTCAAATAGAAGCATTTAAAAGAAATCGAAAACAAGCTACATCTTAATGTTTTGGCATTTTAAAACAGGGCCACTTCTTTATAGCTTATTTTCTTCCTCTTAGGGGGATCTGAAAATAGATCAAATGGGTTTCTTAATTTTTAAAATATATTTTGAAAAGCTAACATTTATAATGTGGAATAGTGAAGAAAAATATATGATTTGAAACCTTTCTTGTTTACAGAAGAAATTTATATTTTTTACTACTAAACTGTCTTAAGCTTTCCATTTGCATCCTAATGAAGGAATATGAGGCCTAACTGGAACTTGGTCTTGGTTTCTACGTCCAAACTCTTTCCTTCTACTTTTTCTGTGATTATCCAGGTGCCATAGATACTACCTAAAAACGGTTACTGGCTTACAACAGAACAAGAGGAGTTAGTAAGGGCAGCTTTAGACAGGTCACTACCAGCTGCATCTATCCACCCCCTCCTTTTATAGGACTCTGCTCTTTTAAATGGTCAGTTGCCTTAACCATTGAGCAGATCAAATTTTGTATCTGTTTCTGAACGGAAATTTGTTCATTACCAGCTTCATAACTTGATATACTGGTGGTGTTATCTGCTGTGCATTTTCTTAACATTCCATTGGATTTCACAGTAATATATTCTACTCTTCTTGGAAAAGTTCTTGTTCTTAATAAACTTCTTTTGGTTCTTTTTTTTTTTTTTTTTTTTTTTTTGCTGCTGCTGCTGCTGCGATTCCTGTTAAGAATCTGGTACCCAGAAGTCATGAAGCTGCCCCTAAGCAGGTGAGGGGAGGAAACAGAATAAAGAAAAATATAATCAGATTATTAATTAATCCTTAGAAAATTAATAATCATTAAATAGTAGGACTCTGATAATAAAATACTTTTTTTTTTGTTACGGAAGACTGAACTCAGGGACACTGTACCACTGAGCTATATTCCCAGCCCTTTTTGAGTAAGAACTTATCTAAGTTGCCCAAATTAGCCTTGAGCCTTTAATTCTCCTGCCTCAGCCTCCCAAAGTGCTAGAATTACAGCTGTGTACCACTGTGCTCTGTGAAGATATTTGTGGGAGAGAGGACAGTAATGGAGATAGAACAGGATCTTTGTACTAAGATACATATTTGTCTTTTATTTTGACACAGTGTTTTGTTAAACTGCCCAGGCTAAGGTTGAATTTATGACCCTCCTTCTTCCTTAGCCTCCCACAGTACTTGGATAATATGCATGTATTACCATGTCTAGCTTAAATCTTTATATCATACATTTCTTTTAAGATTTCTGATAATCAAGTTCAAATTTCACATTTCACAGTCTAATTATTAAAAAATGTAACATGAATACAGGATTTTTTCTTACCACCACACTCACAGATCTATTTAAAATGATTAAGTAGTATGGTAAGCTGATCAAATTTGTGCTATTAAATTCCTTTCTACTTTAATGCCACATCAGTATAGATGGCCAGCCTAGAAAGTCTATTGATGTTAGAAACTAGCACGACACTCACAAAACCAAAGTTTAAGGTTTCTCAAAGCTGTTTATAAAAGAGCACATGTATCTTATTAATAACACCAAAAGAGTCAAAGTGTCATAAAATATCAAGAATTCTCCTAGTTATTATTGAGCATTCTTGTCATTTTAATGTGAAATATAAGGAACTTATAGGTCCTGGCTACTCAAAAGTTTAGTTCTTAGACCAGCAGCATCAGCACCAATGTGAGAACTTGTTATAAATGCAAAATATTTTGGGGTCCCAACGAATGAAGCAGAATTTGCATTTTTAGGAAGTTCTTTTGTTGGTACCTATGGACAGTAAAAATTGAGAACTGTAATTTTAGATAATCCTATGTCAGTTAGCTTGTAAACAAACAGGATAGCAAACTTATTACACAGGTGCTAAAATAAAATGCCCCTCTTGGGCTGAAGTATTCCTTAGCTATGACAACTAAAGTAAAGGTGACAAAAGAAAAAAGAAAAAAAAATGGATTCCAACACAGTTAAAATTTCATTGTCTTCACATGATACTATAAAGACAATGTTAAGACAGCATACAGAATGAGAGAAAATATTCTAATAAGGGACTTGTAACCAGACTACATGGTGAATTCTTACTACTCAGTAAGTACATGAGAAGATGCTCTGTATCATCAGTTACTGAGAGAAGTAGACTGAAACCAGAAGGTTACACACCCTCGCCCACTATGACTTCAGTCAATAAAGAACAAGCATTGGGAGAGTATGATCCAATGCAAATTCTCACATGCTGGAAAGTTTATACAATAGTACAGCCACTACTGAAAACAGCCTGACAATTTCTTAAAATGTTAAACACAGAATTACCATATGATCCAGAAATTCTATTCATATACAAACATTCATGGAAGCACTGGTTCATAATAGAAAGTGGCGACAACTCAAATGTTCATCTCATAGTAGATAGTTATATATATATATATATAACTGGATACCATTCAGAGAAAAAGAAAGGGAACACATACAACGACATGAATTCAATTACCATTATGTTAGGTGAAAGAAGTTAGACAGAGAAGGTCACATAGAGCTTCTCATGTACAGGAAAATGTCTAGAAGAGGCAAATTTGTACAGATATACAGTAGACTAGGAGCTGGGCGTGTGGTACAGTGGTATAGTGCTTGCCTACCGTGTGCAAAGCCCCCAAGTTCAATCTCTAGGAACACAAAGACAGACAGACAGACAGACGAAGTTGGTTACTGTTTGCCCAAAGCAAACAAGGAAGGAAGGAAGGGAAGGTAGTGGAGCAATGTAGAATGACAGCCAATAGGTATGAGATTTTTTTTTGGGGGGTCAGACAATTACAATGTTTGAAAGTTAGACTACTGTGATGTTATTCACAACTCTATATGCTAAAATGGATCGTATATTTTAAGTGGGTGAAATGTATATCTTAACATAACTGTTAAGAAAAATGGTCCCCATGAAATAACTGCAAATTGGTGGAAAGTTAACATTTTTAAATGAGCTACATCACTTCTGAAAATTAGTGCTAAAACTATACAACAT
The DNA here is from genome assembly GCA_004027205.1 of Ctenodactylus gundi. Lineage (NCBI taxonomy): Eukaryota > Metazoa > Chordata > Mammalia > Rodentia > Ctenodactylidae > Ctenodactylus > Ctenodactylus gundi. The sequence goes on from PVKB01000334.1 coordinate 106,629, forward strand.
GGGCAAATTATATAGTGTATTGATGTTTTTTGATTTATCTTCACATAATCAGATCAAGTGCTCTATTATACTTTGCTTCAAACACGTAAGTAATATTGTTCAGTAAACTATAAAGAATAAATAATTGTTTAATAATATGACACCTGAGTAGGCCGGCAGTTCTGGATTATTTCCTGCCATTTTCCATGTATCCTGGCAACGAGGTCTTTCACCTTAAAAATATTGAAAAGTAGAAAGGGATCAGATCAAAACATCCTCAACCACCATCATTTAAACACTTAATTTAAAAGATCTCACAGCCATTACAGGGCCATATCTAATAACTCAATTTGACTGTCAACTAAGAAAAGAAGCTAATCATCTTTTGGAAAAGCTTTCAAGATATAGTAATCTACAAAAATTGCACGTATCACCCTAATTGAATTGAAACAGTGGATACTTAGAACTCAATTTTCCTATTAGTTACTAAAGGTCATCAAAAACAAAACATAATCCTTGCTTTCAAAAGAATTTATATTTTTGACTTGCTTTTTTTTTTTTTTTGAGACAAGCTGAACTATGCAGTCCAGGCTGGTCCTGAACTCACTATGTAGCCCTGGCTACCCTTGGACTCACAGCAATCCCCGTCTTAGCTTTCTGTGTGCTGCGATTGATTATAGGCATGTGCTATCATACCTGGCTTTATGTGGTGCTAGGGAATTGAATTCATGGCTTTGCATTTGCTAGGCAAGGGCCTTAAGCGCTGTGCCATTCCTCCAGAACATCCAGATAGAGAATTTGAAAGGTGGTATGTGTATACAGGACCCAAGGCTTTTGTTCCATGTGACACCAGCTTTTTTTTGAAAAGTTCAAGACCACAAAAAATACTTAATGCACATTATCAAAAGATCCAAAAATGACTGTTGCTCCTCTCTGTATTTTTGTAAACTACTATAAATCTCCCCCTTTTTTTGTGGCAGGATCTTGCTATAGTACAGGCTGGCCTAGAACTTGCTGTGTGGCCCAGGCTACCCTTAAACTTATGATGTTCTGACTTGAGCCTTCTAAGTGCAGAGATTACAGCCATGTGCCACCACACCCAAAGTGAATCCCCTCTAAATATCTGGTATAATGATGTAAGGTCAGCCACATCTCTGTGCAAAACCTAAACTCTGCCACAAAAACAAAACTCTACTATTCTAGGGGTTGGAGGAATACCTCAGTGGTTAAAGTACTTGCCTATCAAGCTCAAGGTACTGGGTTTGATTCCCCAGCACCCCGTAAGTTGAGTGTGGTGGTGCATGACTGTAATCCTAACACTTGAGAGGCTGAGACAGGAGGATTGATTGCTGTGTCTTCAATGCCGGCCTCGGCTATTTAGTGACGAGCCTGGACTGCACAGTGAGACCCTTCCTCAAAAACCAAAACAACAGCAATAAAGCAACTCTTCTGTTCTATAGATTCTTGATTAGCTCTTGAACATTAACTGCTTGAAAATATACTTTAAACAAGTCAGAAATCTTACGGCTGCTTTAAGTGTGAACTAAATTGCAACCTTTGTATTTTCCCCAATTGAAGTTAATTTTCTTTTTGGTCTTTTGTTTTGGAGCAGGGGACTGAACCTAGGGCTTTGTGTGTTCCAAACCAGCACTGTACTACTGAGCTATATCCTTGGCCCAAGTTTCAGTAAATTATCTCCAGAACAATCACCAACTCTGGGAGAGGTATGCCACTTACTTATTTTAGCAAGATCATTCCCTAAAGCAATTTCAATAGATCACGGTGCCACTCTCCACTCTAAGGGGCATTCTGGCACCAATCTATACTAGGGCCTTGGCCCTGAGAAACACAATCCTTTCATGGATCCTTTTTAGCATGTCTCCCAGTAGTAGCCACTGCCACCAAGATTTACAGGCCCGAAATTCTAGTTAGTGCTTAAAAGAATGTGCTTCTAAAGCTAAGCTTCCATTTTAAGCTAAGAACTATCCCTATGTATTTAGAAATGTGAAATCTGTTAAGATTTTAGAAAGCATTGTTTATGTTTCAGGAAAAACTCAAACCATTCTATTAATACCAAAGTTGCTTTATTCCCCCATGCTCATAAATTTGGCTTTCCTGTCCTTGAGTATCTTTAAGAAACAAAATTTAGCAAACTTACTGCTCAATCACCTCTCCCCTAGAGCTCAAACAGCATAATGTTGGACCCAAAAGCTGGGAAGCCTTTTCTCTTCCTTGAACATATTTGTCAATGGAATATTCAAAGAATACTAGGGAATCTATTTCTTCTTTACAAGTAAAACAAGTTTCAACCACCATAAACTTCATAATTATATGTTTATTTAAACAATGGCTCAATCTTTGACATTATCTTATACATAAGAATTTTACTTCACACAGCAAAAAAACCTAAGAAATTTAATAATACTGAAAACAATTATTTTTCTGAGTTTCAGAACAATTTTTCTTTCATTTCCAACCTACAGAAGTACTTAGCAGAAGCTAGTTTCTGTTACTACAGAAAAAAAAAGTCCTGCTGTGCCTGATGGAGCAGGCCTATAATTCCAACCTTTTAGGAAGCAAAGGCAGGAGGACTGCAGGACTGCAGGAGGACTTGGCAACCTAGTGAGACTCAGTCTCAAAATAAAAAAATAAACTGGACTGGGAATAGAGCTTGGTGTGAAGTCCCAGGGCTTAATCCTAGATACCACAACAAAGTCCTATTTAAATCTTTATTTTCACTTTTTTTGGTGCTGGGGACTAAAACTAGTGGCCTGAGCATGCCTGGCAAGAAATCTACTACTGAGCCACACCCCCGTCCCATACATATCTATGTCTGCTACTGGAGAGCAAACCAAGGGCTTCTGTGTGTGGGGGGTACAGTATTCCTCCGTACAACACACAGCCAAGAGCCTTTGTGCAGAGCTACATCTCCAATCATTTTGTAATTTTATTTTGGAACAGGGTTTCATTAAGTCATTAAGTTGCCAAGGATACGCTCAAACCTGTTATCCTCCTGCTTCAACCTCACAAAGTGCTGGAATTACAGGCAAGTGTCACCATAACCTCTCTTTTTTAAAAGAAATAGCTATATACTTCTTTTTTAAAATATTAATGCAACCAACAAATTAAAAAGAAAGGTAACAATATGTGAAAAACACTTACCTTAGTTCTATAAAACAGTCTTGCATCTTCCCTAATATCACACTTTACATGCTTTTCCAAAGCCCCACAGAGTAGGACAAAGTGTTTCTATATAACACAAACACAAAGGAAAAAAAAAAACTTTGAAGCATGACAAATTAACAAAGAAGAGATTAAGAAGTAGAAACTAAATCATTTAAAAATCTATCATTCAGAAGTTACCAATTTCTGATGTTAATCACCCAATGTAAGAGCAGACCTATTAATGAAAGATCATTTCCTTAAAAATAGGATGGTTATGGTTTATTGCTAGTTAATTAAAAAAATACATATGGAAGCTGTGTACAGTTGTGTATATGTATAAAGCTGTTTGGCAGGCAGAGAAGCAGGAGAAACACTTGAGCACAGGGTTTAGGGATCAGCCTTACAATAAGAGAAGACCTTTATCTCTGTCCTTTTTTCTTTTTCCAGTACTGGGGACAGAACTTGGGACTTCACACTGAGCCCCTAGTCTATTTTTGAATTTTAATTTTGAGGTAGGTTTTGCTAAATTTTCCCAGGCTGCACTTTAACTTACATTTCTCCTGCCTAGGATTAAAGGCCTATGCCACTGGGCTCAGCACTTCTTTTTTAAAATGAGAAGGACATGGAATTATACAGGCACTGCTCTGTGCCATAATCTATGTCTGAGCAGGCGAAGCAAAACTTACGTCATCTGGAGATCAAGGAGAAATAGCAAGCACCACTACTGGCTGAGTATGCCCTACCTCACGTAGGAGCACGGGCATGTCATGGAGCACAGGGCTGAGGCGCCTGAGGCCAAGCACCAAGCTTCCTTTGTGTAGATTTGCTGCAGACCTCCTCAATCATCTCAATGTCAAATAATCCTAATCCAAAGCCATTACTGTTCGATTTTACAGATGAGGCCGCACTGACTACTTTGTAATGAAACTGAAAAAACGTAATTTCTACAGAACTATGAGCCTTTACTTCAGTCTTATTTTATTTTGTTCATTCATTCATTCATTTTCGAGACAGGGTCTCTCTGTAGCCCAGGCTGATCCTGAACTCAGTGGCTTAGCCCAGGCTGGCCTTGGACTCAGGACAGTCTGCCTGTCTCAGCCTTCCAAGTTTTAGGATTACAGACATGTGCCACCAGGACCAGCTTTATGTGGTGCTGAACTCAGGGCCTTCAGGTGCTTAACCCTGTGTCATTCCTCCCGCCACTAGATTCAGAGTCTTACTGAAACAAGTGAATATTGTAGTTTAAGTTAGGTCTGGGCAATTAGCAAGACTGTTTCAGGATAAAAAGTACAAAGGGACCATCTCATTGTGAAAGCCTTGGGTTCAGTCTCCAATACATTGCTGGTAATGGGAGAAAGACATGTTCTTGGGTCTAACTACTAAAAATAGACACTTAAGTGTTTATCAATTGCATCTGTTCCAAAAACAAACAAACAAACAAACAAACAAACAAACAAACAAACAAAAAAACCCCAACAACACAAACCTGTCAATTTGTTTTTTGTTTTGGTTTTTTGGTACTAGATATACAACCCAGGGCCTTCACAATGAACTATATCAGCACATTCTTTAGTTTTAATTTTGAGACAGGATCTCACTAAGTTATTAAGTTGACCAGGTTGGGCTTGAATTTGTGATACTCCTGCCTCAGCCTCCCACTGAGCTGGGATTATAGGCCTGGCTTCCTTTATTGTTTTTAATTTTACTCTTTTTTGAGATGTGGTTTCACTATGTGTGTGTCACTGCACCTGGACTAAGCTTTTATTCATAAAAGATCATACTTCTTTGAAAAATAAGATGTCTTATAGTCTAAAGACATCATATATGTTGCATAGATCAAAACAGTCACTCTTCTATGTAGCTGATCAATGTAAATGGACACTTCCTGGAAGGGAAATGTGGTAATAGCTATTTTTATGTAATTAAAATTTGTAAGATTAACATTCAACTAGCAATTCTAGAAATTCTATAGGTATGCTTGTACAAGGATAGAGATATAAGAATAAACACATTCATGTTAGCACTGTATATACTCATAGAAAAAATACTTATCAGTGAATATTCTGAAATACTAGTTATTAGGAGCTTATCATTTTCTATTTTATATGGTATAATAACCAGAAAAAAAACCTTAGAAAATGCAAAGGCCATGAACTTATAAATGATTAGGTTCCAATCATAAAAACAAATATAGGTCTACATATAACATTTACAAAAACACATGAACCACTCTTTTGTCCTCTCTGTAACGAGAAAATAAGTTACAAATTAGAGAGTTGAAATAGGTAAGATATGAAACAAGAGCAATTAAATTTAAGACCTTTCCCTAAGAGTACAGGAAAAATAGAAAAACTCAAAATAAAAACCTTAATATGGGAAGTTTATTTAAAAATGTATTTTTTTCCTTTTTTTTTGAGACAGGGTCTTGCTCTGTAGTCAAGCTGGTCCTCAACTCACTGTGTAGCCCAGGTTGGCCCCGAACTCACAGCAGTCCTATCTCAGCCTCTGGAGGGCTGATATTACTGACATATGCCATCATACCTGGCTTTATGTGGTTGCTGGGGAATCGAACCCAGGGCCTTGTACTTGATCTAGGAAAGTGCTTTAACCACTGAGCTACAACTCCAGCCCTTTACTGAAGGAATGGCACAGCGGTTAAAGCACTTGCCTTGCAAGTATAAGGCTCTGAGTTCCATTCCCCAGCAACACACAAAGCAGGGCATGGCAGCACATGCCTGTAATCTCAGCACTCCCTTTAATCCTAGCACTCGGGAGGCGAGGTAGGCGCACTGTACTGAGTCCAAGGCCAGCCTGGGCCACAGAGCCAGACCCTGTCTCAAGAGGAAAAAAAAAAAGTGAGTAAAAGAAGTAAAAAGTAACCGGGTAAAAAGTGGCCCATTTGGTATTTAGTAACCTTACACATAAGAATATAGTATACTGTTGCCAAACAATGAAGATTATGTTCTACTTTATGCAACACATTTGCTAACAAATAATTCTGTCAATACGGTAAGTTTGCAGGTTACTAGTATTACTCCCCTTCAAGTTTTTTATTAAGTTTTCTAACTATAGCATGCTCATTCATTCCAAAAATAGTGACACCTATTTAAAACAACAGCAGTACATATTACCTACCCGTTGTCCAGGAGAAAAAGAATGAGAGCAACTCACTTCACTGACTAAATGAAGAAGAATATAGGTCAGGTAATACGCCTGTAGAGAAATGAATAAAATTAGTGTCCTTGAATTAGGTAGAATGGATATTCTAACTTACCCATCAGGGAAGCTGCCCAGGAAGGATAAGGGACTGCACTCAGTTGGTAAGGAAGGACAAGCCATGCATTTAAGTAGGCTTTCTAATTTCTAATTAAACTGCATTCATTGTATCACCTCAGAATGCTCTAGTACAGGGCTACAAAATGTACTCCCAATATAAAATTATCAAAAATGATCTTTTTACCTAAGTTCTCCACTCTCATGTTCATTGAATTATTTCAGGAGAGTAATAAAATAGTCATTTACTTTATACTCTTTTGAAATCCAGCCCTGGATACCTGCTTTTCAAGTTCTAAATGAAGACCGTCATCAATAGTGTCATTTGGATCCTTGGCCCTTTTCTTCAAGACCATTTTCTTTAACAAATCAGAAGGCTTCATTTGCACAAGATAATGATGCAGGACTGATATCTATCAAAAGAAAGAGGAGATACTGAACAACACTAAGCAATACAACTGTTCTTTCTTAGGCTGCTTCTTCTCCAGTGTGTCCACTGTTGATTTTTTATCTCCTCTCTCACACTGCCCCTTTAGCTTTCTTTATAGTCCAATGATACCCATTTCCCCTTTTTCATTTTTTATTTTTTGAGACATGGTCTCACTCTGTCCCATTTCCCCTTTAAAGCCCTCATGCTTATACAGGGATTTTTTTAGTTAAGAGATTTAGTACCTGTAACTTGGGATAAATGCTTCAGAGAAGACCCAGTGATGTTACAACAGGGCTCACAAGGAATGCTTTCTCTGTGACATTATTTGAAAGTCAGCAAAGTTGAATTTCCCTGGGGATAGAAGTTCCTGAATTCTGAAAAACAGCACTCTTAAGACGCAGGGTAAGCCAGGCATAGTGCTGCATGCCTGTACTCTTAGCACTCTGGGGGGCTACAGGAGGATCACACCTTTAACTCAAGCATGAGCAAATTAGCAGCTTGGTAAAATCCTACCTCAAAATAAAAATGAAACTGCTAGGGATGTAATTCTGAGTGCTAATGCTCTGAATCAATCCCCAGTAACATGCACATGCATGCATGCATATAAAACCAAGTGACAAAAATTATAATTAGATTGTGTAATCTGAATGTCAACTAGTGAATCTGAAGGCTAACTACTAATGTAGTTCCATTTTATGTGGGTAAAAATGGAAAATGTAATAAAAACACAAGTTAGAAGGAAACTGATAGAAATCTATTCTTGGATCACTTTTAGGGGCAGTAAATATCACTGAAAGGATTCAAAGCTATTTGTTAGGCATCCTGGCTGCTCTGGAGTTGTGACTATGTATCTGAAATCAACTCTACTTCAACAAGACTAGGACAGAAACCAGACGTCCCAACAAACTCTCTGCCCCACAACACCTTATGCATACTTCTAGTATTGTTCTTATCATACTAATCTACTGTTTTAACCACTAGGTTATGTTTTCAAGGGCAGGGTCTTTTCTTTTCTTTTCTCCTAGAATCTGACAGAACACCTTGTACTGAAATGCAATTCAAATAAGCACAACAGAGACACCGCATCAGTTTCTACAGTAATTTTTTAAAAAGGGTCTCTCTTTGTAGTCCAGGCTGGTTTTGAATTTACTACGTAGCCCAGGCTGGCCTAGAACTCACAGTAATACTCCTGCCTCAGTCTCCTGAGTGCTTCTACAGTGAATTTTGAAATCCAACTAAGGGTAGCACTATCAGTGCTATCAATGTTTGTATAAAGCCTTCAGAACTCAGAATGGGGTTTCCATAGTATATACTCACACACACAATTATACCTGATGCATTCACAACTGAACAAGTATTGGAAAGAGACTACATTTCAGCTCTATGACATAAACTGACCATTTAATACTAAAACAGGTATGAGGAACAATTTATAGTTCTGCTATTCTATTCTCTTTTTTTTTTCTTTTATTGGTGCTATGCATTGAGCCCAGGAGTATTCTACCAATGAGCTACAATACCTAGCCCTTTTGGTATTTTTGAGATAACGGTCTCTCTAAGTTATGCAAGCAGATCAAACTTGTAATCATTCTGCCTCAGCTCCTCAAAGTGCTATAGTTCTACAATTTTTAATCTTGTCATAATATTGCTAATATTGAGAAGCTGATAAATTCAACAAATAATGCCACAGTTATCTTATATACAATATATTACCATTTTCCCAATAATTTATACAATACATTACATTCACCTGACTGTCTACAATAATCCTACATGGTAGAAGGTATAACACCACCAACATTTTACAGATGAAAAAATTGGAATTTGTTAGTTAAGTACCATGCTAAAGATTACATGAATAGTATCATTTCTGAAAGTTGAGATCCCCTGGACTTTAGAATTAAGATTTATCAGTTTTCTCTAAACCTTATTACCAATCCCACATATTTATTTTAAAACATACTTATACCTGCAAATTATTGGCATTAGGGACATCTTCACTTTTCTCGTCCAAAAGCTTTGAAATAATCACTAGACTGAGGTATTGTCTCAGTTGCCTGAAATTAGAATTTGAAAGTATTAGAAGAATTTATTTATTTATTTATTTTGAGACAGGGTCTCACTCTGTAGCCCAGGCTGGTTTTGAACTCACTGGTATAGCCCAGACTGGCCTGGCCTTGGACTCAGGACAATCTGCTCACCTTAGCCTCCCTAGTGCTGGGAATGCTGGGATTACAGGTGTGCGCCACCATGCCCAGCTTTATGTGGGGCTGGGGAATGAACTTGAGTTTGCCTTAACCACTGTTCCAATCCTCTAGCTCCTAGAAGGAATTTTAGTAAACACCACTTGAAAGCAAATGAATGTGCTAAAAGGAACTCTTCTAATTCTAACTGAAAATACAGGCAACCATTTAAGACAAACTTGTATAAGAATGTGGGGCTGGAGGAACGGCACAGCAATTAAAGTGCCTGTCTACCAAGTGTAAGGCTCTGAGTTCAATTCCCTAGCACGATATAAAGCTGGGCATGGTGCCACAAGCCTGTAATCCCAGCATTTGGGAGGCTGAGGCAGGAGGATTGCCATGAGTCCAAGGCTAGCCGCTACATAGTAACAGCCTGGACTATAGAGCAAAACCTTGTCTCAAAGAAAAAAAAAAAAAAAGAAAAAATACATATATATAAAATTGTAAAGAAAAGTAAATTGTCTTTTTTTTTTTTTTTTGGTTTGGGTAGTGGGTAGTGCTGAGTATCAAACCCAGGGACTTATGCATGCCAAGCAAACAATCAGTGAGCTAATTTCCCAATCCTTATAAAAAAAAAAAAGGAAGAAATTGAGAGAGCTGAGCAGGGGGAAGAAGAGAGAGAGGGAGGAAGGGATAGAGAGAGATAAAGAAGGAGAGGGAGGGAGAGAGAGCACACTTCTGTTTTGACAGAGAATCTTACTAACTTGTCCAGGCTAGCTAATATTATAGGCAGCCAACAAATACTACGTTTAGAATGGTAAAATTTTCAAGCTAAAAAAGAAAAAACGTAGTTTTGGTTTTGTATAGTCCAGGCTGGTCCTGAACTCAGGATGTAGTCCAGACTGGCCTTGAACTCATGGTGACCCCCCTGCCTCTGCCTCCTAAGTGCTGGGATTTACAGGAATGTGCCACCATGCCTGGCTTATGTGGTACTGAGGAATCAACTCAGGACCTTGATCTTGCTAGGCAAGTGCTTTAAATGCTAAGCTATGCCCCCTGACCCTCACTCCACCTTTTTTTTCCTTCTGTAATAGAGATGAAGCCCAGCACCTCTGCACTAAGTTGTAACCTCACCTCAGCCTATTTTCTTTCTTTCTTTCTTTTCTTTTCTTCTTCTTTTTTTTTTTTGATTTTGACTTCTTCCTAAGTTGCCAAGGAGTCCGGGCTGGGCTTGAACGTGTGATCCTCCTGCCTCAGTCTCCCAAAGTGTGAGCCTATTTCATCAGGTCTGGCTTTGTATGTATAATGTTTTCATATAAAGTCGGCCTAATGCTCAGTAAATCAGGAAAATTATCTTTGACCTTGTTGATTTACCTATTTTATTGGTTGAGTAACAACTTCCTAAAAAAAAGATTAACTCATTCATTTGTGTATGTCCCCTAACAATGTCAGGTATATTAAAAATTAAAGTCAGCCAGTCCCAGTGACACAGGCCTGTAATTCCAGCATTCTGGGAGGCTGAGGTGAGAGGACTGCAAGTTCAAGCCCAGCTTGGGTAACCTAGTAATTTAGCAAGACCCTGTTTCAAAATGGGCAGGGATACAGCTCAACGCAAAGGCCCTGGGTTCTGTTTCCAGTATTGTAAAAATGAAATGAAATTAAGAACACTATAGAACGAACTGAATTAAAAATTAGAATCAGGGGACTGGAGGAATTGCACAACAATAAGTCTGATTCCCCCGCACTGCATAAACTGGGCATGTTGACACATGCCTATAATCCTAGCACTCAGGAGGCTGAAGCAGGAGGATTGTTGAGAGTCCAAGTCTAGCCTGGGCTACAAAGTGAATTCAGGACCAGCCTGGATTACAGAGTGAGACCCTGTCTCAAATTAAAAAAAAAAAAAAATAGAATCAGGCTATCAATGCTATTTACCTTCAACTAAGTATGAAAAACAGGCTCTGGCTTAACATTTAGCAAATAATAAAGGGAAATATAGGATTCATAAGGCAATCCACTAATGCAAATGTTATAAAATTGCTTAATGTTTCTCACTTTTCAATACCTTCCACGTGATGTCCAGTCAGGTACTAGCTGCACCAACCACAGAAGGTTGTGGGGATGATTGGAGAGTTGATTTATGACGAGACAAAGTTCAGGCATCTGAAAATAAAGAACACTCAAGGTTTCTTTCCTGTCAGGAGCATTATCAAATCTCTATCTCTTCTTGCCCTAATGAAAGCACTAACAAAATAAATAGAGCACTAATTTTTAAAAAATTTCATGAAGCCTAAAACCTGTAAAATGTACAGATCATGTATACACATGTATAGAATTTCACCTGGCTTTCTTATTTTGCACTGTATCATGTCTCTGTCTACACTTAATCCTTCTTGGAAGACTAGAGTGATCTAAACAAATACCACTTCCAATGTGTTGTAAAGAAAATCACAAGATCATACATGCTCTTCACTTGAAATTTCTTGCATGAAGGGATCCCATTCCAGTCTGTTTATTTGTGGTACTGGGATCAAGGACAGGGCCTTCGCACTGAGCTACAATCCCAGCCCTTTTTTTATTTTTGACTTTGAGACAGAGTATCACTAAATTACCCAGGATGGCCTGAAACTTGCCGTTCTTCTGCTTTAGATCCCCAGAGTGCTGGGATTACGGGCCTGTGCCACTGTGCCTGGTTTCCAGAATTTCAAAAACTGTAATAACACAGGCTGGAGCTCAGTGGTTAAAGCACTTGCCTAGCAAGCTCAAGGACCTGCGTTCAACTCCCCAGCACCACACAAGCTCGGCATCGTGGGGCGCTCCTGTAATCTTAGCACACGAGAGGTGGAGGCAGGAGGATTGCCACAAGTTTGAAGCCAGCCTGGACCATCCAGGGAGTTCAGGATCAGTCAAGATTACAGAGGAAGACTCTGCTTCCAAAAAAAAAAAAAAAAAAAAAAAGGGCGTAATAACAGTTTCTGCAAAAAAAATCTGATGAGTAGGTGAGGTAAATATGGGTTGGAATTAACAGATTAGACAAAATTATGTCTTAATAATTTTTGGAGTCTGATGCTAGGTACTTAGGGATTTGTAATACTCTTCCTTACTTTTACATATATTTTATTTTTATTTTTTCTTGAGACAGGGTCTTACTTTTTAGCTCAGGCTGGTCCTGAAATCATTTTGTAACCCAGGTTGGTAGCAATCCTCCTGCCTCAGCCTTCGATGTGCTGGGATTACAGGTGAGTGCCACCACGCCCAGGTTATGTGGTACTGAGGAATCGAATCCAGTGCCTTGACCTTGCTAGGCAAGTGCTTTAACTGCTATGCCATTTCTCCAACCACTGACAAATACAATTTTTAAAAATTGTAAAAAAAAAAAAAAAAAATCCAACAGGTCCACTCTCCATATGATTACAGTTCAACTCAAATTTATGCTGCTAAAATATGATTCACACTATCATTTCACTCAGGTCTCTGATCAAAGGTCCAAAAAGGCCTTCCTGCCAGGACTGGTAGCACTGGTGCACAATCCTATAATTCTAGCACTCTGGGAGGTGAGGCAGGAGGATCTCAAGTTTAAGCTCAGCAGGGGTAACTTAGTGACTTAGGGAGACCCTGTCTCAAAAATCAAAAATAAAAACAGCCGGGGTTGTAGCTCTGTGTGAAGGTTCAGGGCTCAATCTTCAGTAGCACAAAACAAAAAACCAGAAACACCTTCCCTCCCTATCTCATATGAAACAACATAGCACCCCTGTCTTGCTATTCTGCTTCTCTCTTTACTCACATCCTGCTTTTAGCTTGCAGCATGTATTTACAAGCTGACAGATGAATATAGTCACAGTCACCTGTTTATCATCTAATTCTCTGAGTAGAATCAAAGCTCCACAAGAGCAAGGATACTGTCCTCCTCATAGCTGGATCTCTAACACCTGTATGAGTGCTTAGTCCACAGTAAATCTCCAATAAGCATATTTCTACTGAATGAATAGCTTCAATTTCCTAGAAAAGAATGTTATCATTAATTTAATGATATACTTCTAGCAGTCCCTTCATCACTTTTTTCACCTAAAATTCTTAACTGATCTTAGAAAAACAATTTTAATTTTGTATGCACTATGGAAGTCAAATTATTATGTTGCACAAAAAAAAAAAAAAAACCAATACTGAAGGTTTTAAGTAATATTACCTTTGTGTTCCAATCTCTGATGTTTTTCATGAGATTTATGAGGAGGCTTTGAAAATCTACTAGAGGAATCTGCTTCAGTTGTTTTTCCAAACTCATTTTAAACAACATTAAAATCAGCAACATTATCTCACGATCTTGGTAACCTTCTGGATGTATAGATGTACACAAGCCTAGAAACTTTTTGACATAAATGCACAAAGCAATTTAAGAAGACATGTTTTACTTGAAGAGTTTTAGTCATACAAATCTTCACAAAAAGATACAACAGAACTGTATGGAAAACAAATATCAGAAGACTGGAAAAGGCAGCCAGAAATACTCATGCTAAATTAAGTAGTATTTTCACCTATATTTTCCATTTTAAAAATTTTAATGGTTTAGTGTCACTGATTTGATTCAGGCACTAAAACATTTCACACTGTTAATAATTTTTTTTTTTTTTTGAGGCAGAGTCTTGCAATGTGGTCCATGCTGGCCCTGAACTTGCCACACAGCCCAGGCTGTCCTTGCTTAAACTGGTGTTCCTCCTACCTTAGTTTCCTGAGAGATGGCTTTTCAGGTGTGTGCCAACATTTCCAGTATTCACACTGTTATTAATTCCTGATCACTAAGTTATACTGTAAGCAATACTTCTGTTCTTTATACATGCTAATTCTAAAAAGTTATAGGTTTCAAGACTATTTTAATGAACTCTGACCTAAAGTTCCCTTTCACTCTTAATAGTAAAACAAAACAAAAAACTCACAATGAAACCACTTTTAATACAATGATTATTGCTAAGAAATTTCACCTGGTAAGAAACCAGTTTTGTTTGTTTTGTTTTTAGACCAGCAACAACAAAACTAAAATGGTTCTGGCTGTGTGCCAAAGACACACAAAAGTTTTATCCTACCTTAACCACATTTAAAATGTTGGTTTCAGGAAGAGTTGAGAAAATCGGCTTACAAGATAGATCTTCACTTCTTTTTTCTCCCAATGTCATCTGTGTTTCAGAACTGGTGAGAAGTGAATAAAACACAATTTTTAAGAACCACTGAGAAATGGATAAAGCACAAAATAATTACTCTAAGAACACTGAACAGGGGCTGTGGGGTCTGTATTTACTCTGGGTACTGTCAGACTCTAATTAAGCCACAGGACATCTAGTTGGAGGTCTGCAGAAAATTGGAAAACTACAACCTACAATATGTGGAAAATATACACATGTGCTGTCAGAAATGTGAATGCAGACAGAATGTTTTTTCCCCCAGCACTGCACATAGAGTCCAAGGCCTCTGCACTGATCTGCATGCCCTACTCCTTTCTACTGTTTATCTGAGACATGGTCTCAGTAAGTTGTTAAGTTGCCCAGGCTGAGTTTGAGCTTGTGATTCTCCTGATTCAGCCTCAGAGAGTGCTAGGATTACAGGGGTACATCAAAATGCCTGGCTGTTTTTAAAACTGTTTACCATGTTCCCTCCAATCCATTTTTCATATACATGGGAGCATGCAATTAATACATGCTCCTCTGCACCTTCCTTTTTTCATTTACCAATATACCTTGGAGATACCCCCATTACTATATATAAGTAATTTCCATATTTTAAAAAATAACTGTTTAGGGGCTGGAGGAATGGCACAGTGTTTGAAGCACTTGCCCCACAAGCTCAAGGCCCTGAGTTTGATCCCCAGCCCCACATAAAGTTGGGCGTGGTGATGCACATCTGTAAACCCGGCTTTTGGGAGGCTGAGGCAGGAGGACTGCCCTGAGTTCAAAGCTACCCTGGGCTACATAGTGAGTTCAGGAGTAGCCTGCGTTACACAGTGAAACCCTGTCACAAAACAAAACAAAAACAGAAACAAAAAAAACCTCCACACAAAACAAGCACAGCAACAACAACAAAAAACCCCACCAACTGCTTAGAAAATGAGAGATGGTGCATACCTATAATTCCAACACTTAGGCTGAGGTAGGAAGACTGCTATGAGTTTGAGGCCAGCCTGGGCTACAGAGGGAGTTCAGGACCAGCCTGGACTTGAAAAAAAGATCCTATCTCGAAAAACAAAACAAAACAAAACAGTCTAGTAGTCCTTCATGTTTTTTCCTAGCTGTACAATCTTGGGCAAGTTACTTAACATTTCTGGACCAAACTTATCCATAAAGTGAGAAATGCTAACATTTGGAGTCCCTGGAGGGCTGATAAACAGCAACCACTACACAAGGGCTAGCAGTTTACAAGGAAAAGGAGGAGGCAGATAAATCAGCTGAGAAAAGGCTGAAAACAAAATAGAAAATAGGTCGAAATAAAACTGAAACCTTAAATACGGGCATTAAAGAAAAACAGAAGTTATTTCAACAATAAAAAGAGTATCTTGGAGGTAAAAAGATTTTGGAGAAAAGAAGGTTTTTGCTAGGCTACACATGAAAAAAGAAACTGATTTATGATGATACTTCAAATGAAAAAAAAAGCTATGAGAGAGGTAGAGGAAGAACCACACGGGATCTGAAGACTAATGGGTTACATAATTGAAAAAGGTTGGATGTACTATACTTAAGACTCTAAACTTCCAAGTCTGTGTATGTAGCAGAGTAATGATCCAGACTCCTATGTAAGTATTTAATAATCTATAAACCTTTCTGACTCCAAATCTACTTGTATACGGAACCTGCTACAATGAATACAAATATATACCCCAACACAAATGAGTACATCAGTTCAGGTTAGAGGCTGTGGTCCTACTGCAATGTATCCAGATTCAGGCCAAGTTCCTTAAGCAGGCATTTCATTACATTGTTCTCACTCCTTCACTACTTCATACTCTCGCTCACTCTTGTGGCTACAGCCACAACCTCGGTAGGTAGTCACTGAACCTGGCTAAGACAACACTTCAGCTGGTTAAATAACCAATAAAAATAATTATATTGTGCAAAGAATTATTTGTACTTATTATGTATTACTGCAGTCACGTCTTTATTTCACTGTTTACTTCCATTACTGCATATGCTCACTACAGAGAAAATTCAAATCTGTTTGCACATAACATACAAAATTACTACCCTAGTGAGTTCATTAAAGGTTAAATACTAAAATAGTTGGTCTTTTAAATTGGTATTATGCAGAAATATGAGGTAACTTTTAAAATACATAGGTGTTTTAAGAGTACTCTAGTAATAGGTAAGAAATATGGTTGGGGGTTTTGGATGGACTAGGAAAGCATTAGTTCTAGTTAAAATGATGGAGGGCAACCACTTCCTCAGTTCCCTTCCATTTAGCAGAAGCTTTTATTCTTCTGCCCTTGGTTCCTAAACTAAGCACCCACCTGGGGGAGAGGGGAATAGCGATGGAATAAGGTATCTATCTAAAAACTTGCTATCCAAAAAGAAATTTCATATAAAAATTACATCTGAGTAACAAGCAGAGTGTACGGGTGAAAACTGAACTGGACAAATGAGTTTGGTTTTGGAAATACCAAGTTAGAAGAATTTGCCTTTTTCTTACAAGTTATTGAATACAGTTTCATGTTAAGGAATGATTTTAGCCTGGGCTACATACTGAGTTCAGGCCTGGAGGAAGACTCAAAAGAAAAACAAAAATTAAACAAACAAAAAGAATTTCTTTTACTTCCTTTTCTGTGTTCACTCTATTCATTTCCTTTGTCCACTTTTCTAACAGATTACTGGTAAGTTTTTTACTGACTTGACATTAAACTTTTGTCTATGACCAGTTTAGAAATACTTGTTTTCTCCTCCCCCTCTCTTTAGAGATTTTTCTCTGTGTTTATTCACGATGATTACTGCCATACAGATTCTTTTAAAAATGTAGTCAAATAGTTAGTATTTCCTTTTATGGAGAGGGTTAGTTCACACATACAATTGTCTTTCCCTCTTCTAGGTTTATAAAAGAAATTCTGAGGCTGGAGGAATGGCTCAGCGGTTAAAGTACTTGCCTAGCAAAGGCTAAGTCAAGCGCTAAGTACTGAGTTTGATTCCCCAGCATCACATAGGCTGGGTTTGGGGCCCACATGCCTGTAATCCCAGCACTCGGGAAGCTGAGACAGGAGGATTGCATGAGTTCAAGGCCACCCTGAACTCCATAGTGAGTTCAGGACCAGCCTGGACTACAGAGCGAGACCTTGTCTCAAAAAAACAAAACAAAACAAAAACTCTGCCAATTTCTTCCATTACTTTTATTTATGGTACACGATAAACAAATTATTTCAATTTACTTTTAGCTACTGTACATGTTTAAGTCTTTGATCAGTAAGTTTGATATAAATCTCCCCCACTCCTTCTTAGATGGTTACTTGATTTTCTTCATTCTGGATAATAGGAGACAGATGCTATTAAATAGCTCATTCTTTCCACATTTTCTTTCTTTACTTTTTGAAACAGGGTCTGGCTCTGTAGCCCAGGCTGGTCCTGAATTCACTATGTAGCCCAGGCTGGCTTTGGACTCGCAGCAATCCTCTGGCCTCAGCCTCCCCAGTGCTGGGATTACAAGTGTGCACTACTACCCCCAGCTTACTTCCTTGTTTTCTGAAGTACTATTACTAAATACCTGTAAGTATTTGGGTTTATTTTGGACTTATTTTATTTCACTGTTAAAATTTTGCATCTTTACATTTATACCATAGTATTTTATTATCTGCTGAGGCCAGTTCTGTTTCATAAATTTTCTGGATATTATTTTTTCGTACAGTTTTCAGCCATATGACTTCACAATCAGTTGTATGGTTCCAGCTACTCCAAAGGAAAACACTATTTTGGTATTATTATTAGGTTCTCCCTATTTATGATGCTTAACTATTTTCATATCTGAATGCACAGGAGGCCATTCATAAGGCCTTTCTGTCCCTTTATCTTACATTTCTAGTTAAAGTTCATTCTTTTTTTTTTAAGCTATTGGTTTCTCTTTATTAATTTTGTACTTTGATATCCATATCAATTTTTTTTTTTCTTTTGAGAGAAGGCCTTGCTCTGTAGCACAGGCTGCCTTTGGACTCATGGCTGTCTGAATGCTGGGATTACAGGCGTACACCACCATACCCGGCTTTATGTGGTGCTGGGGAATCAAACTCAGGGCCTTGCCGCTGTGCTATTCCTCCTGCCCTATACCGTATTTTCTTATCTGAGAGTTTTTCAAATATCTCTTAAGCTCCTATGTGGAGATTATATCTATTTATAAAATAAATAATGTTTCACCCTTTCCAATTTTTACAACTTATTTTTTTCTCTTGTCTAGTTGCTTTGGCCAATATGTATAAAACAATGCTTAAACAACAATGAGCAGCCTTACTTTTTGTGTGTGTGTGTGCTATTGGAGAATGAATCCAGAGCTTTTGTACTGAGCTGTATCCTTAGACCTTTTAAAAAATTTTTTGATATTGCTGGGGCCCGTGGTACAGAATTGTAATGCCAGCATTACGAGAGGCTGAGACAAGAGGATCACAAGTTCAAATCCAGCCCAGGAAATCTACTGACACAGTGAGTACCCTGTTTCAAAAATCAAAAGATAAAAATGGTCTGGGCTGGGGATATTGCTCCGTGTGAAGTCCCTGGGTTCCATCTTTAGCACTGTAAAACAAACCAACAAATGGAGCTAATGGAACAGCACAGTGGTTGGAGCAATTGCATAGCAAGCACAAAGTCCTGGGTTTGATTCCCCAATACCACATAAGGTGAGAGGGTGGTGCATGCCTGTAATCCTAGCACTTAGGAGGCTATGGAAGGATACTGCCTTGAGTTCCACTGGGCTACATAGTTCAGTTCAGGACCAACCTGGACTACAGTGAGAGACTGTGTCTCAAAATAAACAAACAAATAAATGGCTGAATAACAATTAATTAATTTTTATTTTGCAACAGGGTTTTGCCATGTTGCCCAGGCTAGGTTTAAACTTGCAATCCTTGTGACTCAGCCTACTACTATGCAAGGACTACAGATGCGAACTACCATGCCTGTCTTGCAATCAATTTTTTTTTAAATTTTTGTAGTCTTTAAAAGAAACTTTTTATGAGAATGCTAACATTTCCTTGTTAACCATGATGTTGGCTTTTAATTAAGACAGATGTCAAGAATGTATCTACCTCAAGATGGATCTCAAAAGAGATTTTAAAAAAAACCAAGAATGAATATTAAATTAATTTATGTAAATCTATGTAAGTTGTCTTTAATGGTGTTTCTGGAGTTAAGAAAACTTACACTAGATTGTCTTCATTAAAGTCTGGCTGAAGATTTTCCAGAGGAAACAAAGATTTAAAACCAATCCCCATATTGAAAAACACAGCTGCTATATCAGACAACGATGGGATCCAAGGCCAAATTGGGGAATCACTGAACGTATCTGGTGAACAGAAAAAAATTTTACTCCAAACCACTGGTCTACAAACCAACATTTATAAAATGATATTCTGACTATACACCGTAGATTATTATAATTATTTATAAAAATGACAAATAAGTTAGTGATACAGTTGTTAACTACTTTTAACACAAGAAGATAATATACAGTGCCTTTACTGTCCTAACTCCCCAAACGATCATGTAACCCACATGCTTCTTTTACTGTAAGGGCTCTCAAAAATAGGAAAGGATTATCAAGCTTTTGTAGTCATGAATACAATACTGTTGCTTACCAATAAGTCAATTAAAATTAACTGGCTAAATAAGCACACACATAAATTTGCAAATATTTCCATTTAACTCTGCAAAGTTAAGCCATGATTTGGTAAATACCAGGCAAAGGTGGTGACTTGCAAGATTTTATACCCCTTTATTCATGGCTAGAAAAATTTAAACAACCATTTTTTTCAACTGAAATTTCTTTTCATTATTAAAGATGTCTGACTGGGCCTGGAGGAATGGCACAGCGGTTACAGTGCTTGTCTTGTAAGGCCCTGAGTTTGATTCCCTAGTACCACATAAAGCTGGGTGCAGTGGTCCATGCCTGTAATCCCAGCACTGGGGAGGTTGAGACAGACAAGGAGACAGTCCTGAGTCCAAGGCTAGCCTGGAATACACCAGTGAGTTCAGGACCAGCCTGGGCTACAGGGTGAGACCCTGTCTCAATAAGTAAGTAAATAAATAAAGATGTCTAACACTACAAAAATAATTTTTAATTCTACATTTCCAAGCACAGTAACATCTATGAGTAGAAAAGAAATTATGGGAAACTACCATGTATAAAGACAATAAATGGTATATACTTACCATTTCTAATTGTTATTTCCATCAATGTACTTAAAATCTGTACTGATACAATACAGTCTGTGTGAACAGACATCATCTGTACAAAGTAATAAATGACAGTATTAGAAAGGAAAACATGAACATTTAATATTTGCTAGGGGTGCATATAAAGGTCTTATGTACATTTCATTTACTATTTCCAATAATCTTATCTTTTAAAACTTTTCTTCAAAATTATTTAAAAAATGCTTTTCTAGTACATATTATGACACATACCACAGTACCATAAAAGGCAGGCTTTTAGACTGATCAAATCATAGGCAAAAAGTCAAATTACTAACTAGTAAAAATATATGAAATACAAATACATAAATCAAAACACTCAAATGCATTTGTAATTTTTAAGTTTTTGTTCTGAGGCAAGATTTTATGATGTTGCCAGTGTAATTACTTGTGCAAAGTCACTCTATTTGTACTTGACCTAGTCAGCCTTTTCATATATAAAAATTCAGAAGCAGCAACAAATTTCTGGGAAGAAAATTTAAAAATGATCAAGATGTGATATGCATATCAATTCCTCAAGTTGAATCTAACTATTATGTATTATAAATACATACTAATAAAAACAATAATTTGGGGGAAAAATAAATTGCTAATACTGGGGATATTAGCTTTGTCAACTCAGTGGTAAAGTGTATGCTGAGAATGTGCAAAGAAAACGAGGAGAAAAAGGCTAAAAGTCATATACTGAAAGCAGTTTTAAAGTGAGCTTGTAGAAGAAATACATTGATTTCAACTGCTACCTTCTTTTGACTGGGTGCCACAGATTATAACAAATTTAAATCTAAAATGTAAGCAGGGTATTATGGCACATGCCTTAAATGCCAGTACTCAGAAAGATGAGGCTGAAGGATTATGAGTTTGAGGCCTGCCTGGGCTACACAGTAAGTTCAACACCAGCCTAGATTATATAGCAACATTTTTCAAAACACACACACACAAAAAAAAAAAAAAAAGAAAGAAAGAAAGAAAGAAAGAAAGAAAGAAAAAAGAAAAAAACCTCACAAACTTAAAATGTAAAAATCCAAACTGGGGCTGGGGTGTAGCTCAGTGGTTAAAGGGCTAGCCTACCATGTGTAAGGTCCTGGGGAGCAAAGCACTTGCCTAGCAAATGCCTAGCATTTAAATGCTAAGCAGCTGGTAAGGTGATCCCCCACCACCACCACATAAAAGCTGGGTGTGGTGGTGAATGCCTACAATCCCAGCACTCAGGCGGCTAAGGCACGACGATTGCCTTGAATCCAAGGCCAGCCTGGGCAAGGCCAGCCTGGGATACACCAGTGAATTCAGGACCAAGCTGGGCTATAGAGCGATATCTTGTCTAAAAAATAAATAAAACAGAATCCAAACTCTGTTCTCTATCAAGATATATGGCCTATGTAATTTCAAAAATAATTTAAGTGAAAAAAATGTTTTTGCTAGGTTTATGGTAAGCCTTGCCAGTAGGAAGCAGGAGGTAGCACTACTCACAGATGTCCACACAGGATAAGGTTTAAGTAACAATATTTCTGTGAGGTGTGATAAATTCCAAGGCAAGCAATACTTAATTTCAGATAATTAAATAAATGTGTGAATAAGTATTTACAGGACCAAGTGAGCCCTGGGTTGAATCCTCAGTACCTCCAAAAACAAACAAAAAACCCCAAAAAAACTATATACAAAGACGTAATGTCTATTATTTCAGATGGGTTTAGTTTTGTTCCTTTTCTTTTCTATTGAGACAGGGTCTCACTCCGTAGCCCAGGTTGGTCCTGAACTCACTATGGAGCCCAGGTTGGCCTTGGATTCACGATAATCCTGTCTCAGCCTCTTGATTACAGGCCAGTGTGCGCCACCATGCCTGGCTTATGTGGTGCTGGGGAATGAACTCAGGTACTTAGTGTTTGAGTTAGGGTTTGCTAGGCAAGCGCTTTAACTGCTGAGTCATTCCTTCAGCCACCCCTAGTTTTGTTTCTTAAGATAGGTTCTCCATCTTGCATAAGCTGGTCTCAAAACTATATACTCAACTGGTCCTCTTGCTTCCAGGCCTCCCAAATATCTGGGACCATAGGCATGGACTATCATATATGGCTGAAATTGGTTTAAATAATCAGGAGTTATTAGAAAGGACGATATATCAATATATGCCGAGATAAAATAATAGTTTTTATCTTAATCACAAACCATATTCATACATCCTGTTTGTTATGTATGCAGTAACTTTTGTATGCAAAGAACAGTCTAGAAAACTATGGACAAAATGTTAGCTCTAGGAATTGGGATGAATTCAGCCTGCTTTTTAAAAGTACACACACACACACACACACACACACACACACACACACACACAGAGAGAGAGAGAGAGAGAGAGAGAGAGAGAGAGAGAGAGAGAGAGAGAGAGAGAGATTCTTTTTCTTTTTTTGCATTACTTGAATCTAGAGCCTTGCAAACGCCAGGAAAACACTCTACCAGTGAGCTACATTCCCAGTCCCTATTTTAAGAATTGTTTTTAATCTTTCTGTTTTACTTGAACTTTTCACAATGAAACATGATTTTCCTCTGCAAAAAAATATGGTCTAGTACATTCAGATACTCATGGTTTAAAAAAAAAAACAGAAAATACGAACATTTTTATTACATTTTAGCAACGTTACAAAATACTGTTAGGACAAGAACATTAAAAAATTTTGGACTTTATACAAGCTAGTAAAGCCTCTCCATGAAAATGGATTTGAAACTGAAAATGAGATTTGTCTTGCGTACAGTATTTAGTGAATGATTAGCTTGGTTTTCAAAAAAAAAAAAGTATAAAAAAAACTGCTTAAATAGACAACCTGATGCTTGCACACCTTATCTTATTTATTTTATTTTTTGAGACAGGGTCTTGCTTAGTAGTCAGCCTGGTCCTGAACTCACTGTAGAGCCCAGGTTGGTTTAGACCTTATAGCAATCCTCCTGCCATGTGCCAGTGCGCCCAGCTATTAGGTAGAACTAGGGGCTTCAAGCTTCCCAGGCATATGCTCTAACCACTGAGCTATGCTCCTCAGTCCATAAGTATAGTTTTACCGTTTTTTTTTTTTGTTGTTGTTGTTGTTGTTGTTTTGGAGACAGGGTCTCACTGTGTAGCCCAGGCTGGCCTTGAACTCAGGACAATCTGCCTGTCTCAGCCTTCCAAGTGCCAGGATTATAGCCATGTGCTATTACGCCCAGCTTTATGTGGTGCTGGGGAACTGAACTCAGGGCCTTGCAAGGCAAGCATTTTAACCTGTGTGCCATTCCTCCAGTCCCCTCTTTCTCTCTCTCTCTTTTTTTTAGCTAAGTACAGTTTTAAAGGCTATACTGATAGGTCGAGATCACAAGACAAAAATTAATATGAACAAAATCTGACTTGTAAGTTTAATAAAAGATACCTACAACTAGGGAATAATGGCTCAGTCATGACATTGAATGTAGTTTTGAACTATAATAAACAGAAATGTATGAGTGAGATACACAGGTAAATGTCTTAATGAAAACTGCTAGTAAGACAGACTTTATTTGGGACATATGCCCATTTACGGGGGCAGGCAGAATACTTTAGGAGTAACACTGACGAACTAAAGGTGATTCAGAAAGATAATCAGGATAATTAAAGGGATAGAAAATATTCAGTGCAGAAAGGGCTAAAGACTGCGATAGTTTTTTTCAGTCCCAGTGGATTACAATGGTAGACAGGGGCTGGGAGCATGCTTCAGCCACTAAAGTGCTTGCTTAGGAAGGGTGATCCCCAGCACTACCGAACAGCTGGGCATGGTCGCCCACACTTGTAATCCCAGCACTCAGGAGGCAAGGAAGGAGTTCAAGGCTAGTGTGGGCTCTGTAATCAACTCAGGACCAGCTTGGACTAAAAACAAAACAAAGCAAAGCAGGGAGGCGAATTCTGATTACCATTGTAAAAAAAATAATTACTGTGATCAGGTTGTGAGCTCCAAACTACTGAAAACAAATACTCCTGCTTGGTATCTCTAGCTCTATTTGCTGTTCTCTTTGCCTAAAATACTTTTCTCATATAGCAACAAATTCATTTATTATTTTTTCTCAGATGGCAAGAGTCTTCACTGAGAAATGCTAGAAAGAGCTTACCTATATAGCATATGTTCATTTACTTGGAAGAAAGGGGAAACTCAGAAGTGTAACTGCCAAGTTAGTCCTTTATTCAGAGCTAATCTTAATGGAAAGAGTTTCAACTACTTTATAGCAAAACGACCCCCACAAATGTCTCTCCCACTGGTATTCTCTGCATTTATTCCACCTACTTTAATAAGTGCACACACATGCCCTTGCTATATTCTAAACATGAGCTTCAGGAAATCAGATTTTTTGTTGTTTTTCTCTAAGTGCCTATATTGTCAGCACTCAAAAATCCAACTGGAGCATCTCTTCAGTTCTCAGTTCATGTATATCACAGTTCTCTCATATCAATAATAATTTTAAAAGCAGGATTTCTGGAGCAAACTTTTATATATTGCAAAGGATTCATCTATGCTATGAATTCTTTTATTTACATTATTTTTCAAACAATTAGAGTAACTTCAGAAAAAATTTTGTCATTAATAATCTTTCTTGTCTATGGAATGATAATTTCAAAATAACTGAGAATTAGTATGCTACTTGCCTACAATAAAGAACTTGGTATGATGTAAAAAATCCTGTTTATGCCCTCCTAGCTTTGCCGGGATACACTATTACTGAATCCTGTATTGGTATCTCCTGAATGATTTGAATATTAAGAGCAATAAACTAAATGGATGATGTTTTCTGCCTGAGGATCTACACTATTTAATTACACTAGAGCTCTCTATATAAAATAAATAATGCTAATGAAATTTGGTAAGTTACCATTTATAACTGGGCATCTGAAGCATGCCTGTAATCACAGCACTCAGAAGGCTATGGCAGGAGGTCTGAAAATCACAACCTAGCCTGGGAAATTTAGTGAGACTGGGTGCCAAAACAAAAATCTTTTGAGACAGGTTCTTACTCTATTGTCAAGTCCAGTCTACCTATACCAGACTGGCCTCAAATTCACAGCAATCCTCCTGCCTCAGCCTCCCGAGTGCTTGGATTACAGGTGTGCGCTACCAAGACTACTTTATGTGGTGCTGGGGAATCAAACTCAGGGCCTTCTGCTTGCTAAGCAAACACCCTAACCACTGTGCTACTCCGGTAGCCCCCAAAACAAAAATTTAAGGGCTGAGGTTGTTGCTTAGTGTGAATGCTCTGGATTCAATCCCCAATACCATAAAACAAACAAATGAACAAACAAACACTCATAAACATAAAAAAGCAAAAAAATGTAGGTATGTAAGCATTAGATCGCTTCTGAAAGTCACCTACAGGAAGTGTATGATGCAATGTCTAAATGCTTTAAGTACTACTGATTGTCCTGCCCACAATCCACACTCATTTTACTTTCTCTTGAGGGTGAGTCTTGTTTCTAAGTCATTGAGCTCATGAGGATGATATACTAATTTTTTTCTCTAGTAATGCATAAAGAGTAATATTTTAAAAATGGTTTCAGCTGGGCCAGTAGCACAGGCCTATAATCCCAGAACTTTGAGATGCTGAAGCAGGAAAACTGTAACTTTGAGCCCAGCCCAGGCAATAAAACCCTCTCTGAAATAAACAAGAAAAAGGGAAGGGGGATGCAGCTCAGAGTGAATGCCCCGTGTTCAATCTTCGGCATGCACACACACACGTGCGCGCATCCACAAACATACTTAATAGTAATAAAACAAAAATAAATTTTAAAAAGTTTCACTGGGAAATACAATAAAGAAACTACAAACTTCACTCATTTTTCTTACCCGAAACAACCACTTTAACACAGGTATTGGACACTGGACATAATGATAAGCAGAGGTAAGGAAACCTTGTGTTGTCAGAAAAATCTGATCTGTTTTTCCTGATCTGAAAGAAAGTAAAGCAAAATCAACAAAAACACTTCTACTACAACTACTACTACAATCACACTTGACAAAATCTGGGAAACGAGCAGCAAATTATCCTCAGTCTAAGGATGTGAACTCTACTCTCCCATGGGTGGGTTAGTCCTAACCAATGTAATTATGGTCTCACACCTAGTGGATCACACTACATTTGCAGGCAGAGTTAAGAGAGAGCCTATCAAGTGTCAGAGCATCATCTAGTTTTGCTGACTTGGGTATCTACCTCATATATCTCAGTGTCAGAATGATTGCTATCCTCTAGGCTACAGACATGCAGTGAGAGGAAGCATACACAAAGAGAAATTATATTATCTTGGGCACTGTGACAGAGATTTCCAACTGTTCATCTCAGTATTTATTTTTGCCTTTCTCACTGAAAACTGAGCCCTGAATTTTAGCTGAGCATAACGACTACCTGAAATAAACCACCTCTCAGCCTTCTGTTGCTAAACATGATTATATTGATTAAGTTCCAATGCTATGTAAGATTTCTGGTAATTTAAGCAAAACCTGGAGCCCCATTAGCACCTGAAGCAATTAGGTGCTAAGAACAACAGACAAGGAAGATTATACAGTGAAAATATCAAACCAGCCCTGAACTTTCTATTTCTGTATTTCTTTTACATAAGAAATACATGTGTTTAAGTCCTGGTTATTCTGGCTGTCACTGCTATTAGATAATAATCTTAATCCGAATTAATAAAAGCAAATAATGTGCTAAGCAACTACTCTACATTGCCTCTAATTATGAAAACATGAAAGTATTAAGAAAACGAAAAATTTCTTTAGAAATTCCCCCCCCCCCAAAAAAAAACCTCACTGAATACTAGTTAGTAGAACAAGCGGTTTTCTATGTAAAAATTGAATGTGTAAACTTTTTTAGGCTCAATATTAATTTCAAATTTGAAGACTAGCATAAGAAAACGTTTTGCCCCTCCTACTTTCTGCTAATCTGTGTGCATGAAAACCACTAATTATGTCTGCATGAAAAGGAACACTAACCAGAAGAGATCATTCGCCTTTCAACAGCAATAAAAGGATGCGGAAACTGTTAAGAGATAGGCCATGGCATAACAGAAATTAACTGAAAAAAAAAGTCAGGTCTGGTGGTGTATTCCTGTAATTCTTGCACTATAGAAGATTTAGGCAGGAAGACACCTACTTTGAGTCTAGCCTGGGCAACTCAGCACAGCCATATGGCAAGAACCCATTTAAAATTCAAAAAATTAAATGAGCTGGGGGCATAGCTTAGTGTAGAGGACCTAGGTTCAATCCTCAGAAGCACAGAAAATGAGAAAAAAATTAACCATTTTTATATTAAAAAAATTTGGGGGTTAGGGAGTGCTTGAGGACTGAACTCAGGGCCTTGAGCTTATTATATAAGTGCTCTGCTATGGAGCTACATCCCAAGACCTTTTTTGTTTTGACACAGGGACTTACTAAACTGCCGGGGCTGTCCTTAAACTTGTGATCCTCCTGCCTCAACATCCTCAGCAGCTGAGATTATAGGTATATAATCCTAGCAGTCAGATGTCTTTTTTTTGAGACAGGGCCTTGCTCTGTAGCCCAAGTAGGCCTGGAACTTTCAGCAATCCTCCTGCCTGAGCCTCCTGAGTGCCGGGATTACAGGAGTATGTCACCATGCCCAGTTTATGTGGTACTGGGAAATCCAACTTTGGGCCTTGTGCTTGCTAGGCAATAGCTATAACTGCTTTCTCCAGGTGCTTTTCTCCAGTCCCTTTCAATTTTTTTTTTATACAAAATGAAACAACGTGTTTGTTTTCTACTTACTTTAGAATAAGCTTTTCTACAGCACTTTGTCCAATAAAACCAGAGTCTCTTAAATCCAAGGTATACTGATTGAAAAGTTTTCCAGAATTGAGAAAATTAAATATTTCTTCACCTGGATGGTGATCAGGAATAGCATCAACTGTAACTGAAAATTTCTTTAGAAACTCCCTGAAATATAAAAAAGTCACTGAATAGCGAAGAGTTATGGAACATGTAGCTTTTTACTTAAAAGTTGACGATGAAGAAAACTTTTTTAGAATCAGTATTAATTCCAGACGAAAAGACTAGCATGAAAACGAGCATATTTTGCTCCTCTGACTCTCTGCTAATCCGTCCATATAAAAACCATAAGATATGTCTGTATGAAAAGGAACACTAACCAGGAAAAAAACATTTGCATTTTGGCATCAGTGACTGATGGATTTAAAACTCAGCATACATCATTCCCTATGTGAATAACCATCAATGGTCTATTTATTTTACGAAAACAAAATTAAAACATGTAAAAACTTAGTAGGGTATATATACACACTATGAAAAATGCTTCACCTGTGCTCTTCCAAGAGGCCATCCTCATCATCTGTACTGTCTTGATCTCCAATTCTAACTGGAGACTTTATGCCTCGACCTTGCCTTATGTCTTCTTGTAGTTGCTTCTGTAGTTCATCTAACCTGAGAATCGAAAGAATGTTATGATAGTTTACTCTCAATATTTTTTTAGTTGATAACTAAAAGCAGCACCAAGAAAAACCCTACACAGCCAGTTATACCACAAATATTATCACACTATAGGTAAAATTATGTCTTCCAACACATCCCGATGTTCAACATCGTGGACTGTTTTTACTCAAACACAGAAAGCCTAATTTAGGTATGGGGCTTTTATTATCCAGCTATAAGTATAGTGTTAGAATACTGTTCTATCGCGATTTTATTATCCTAATCTTTAATATTAATTTGAACTGTAATATATAACTATCTGATAATGTTAACTAGGCAGCAGTTTTTGTTGGTCATCCTTCCTGTCATTAGCACCATAACATCTAACACTTACTACATAAGAGGTACTGTACTAAGGGCTTTATGTATCAACTCACAATTTTCACAACAATCTTATGTAGTACTTTATCATCTATTTCATAGACAAACAGATATTAGAAAAGCTGACTAACTTCCAAGAGCTTGTAATGTAAAGAGCTGAAATTTAGAGCCAGAGTCTAACACCAGAGTCCCTGCTTATACTGCCTCTGTTTTTGTAGTTCTAGTATCAAACACAGGAACACTGTACCACTGGGCCACATTCGAAACCCTTTTTTATGTTTTACTTTGATACACTCTTGCTAAATTTTCCAAACTAGCCTCAAATCTGCAATCCCCCTGCTTCAGCCTCTTGAGTAGCTTGGATTACAGGTGAGTACAACCACAGCTAGCACACACTGCCTTATTTTATTTTGTGGTACTTGGAATTGAACCTAGTAGTGACTTTGAAATAAGCTATATTTCTAGCATTTTCCACCCCCCTGAGGCTTAGTCCCTAAGTTGCCCATGTGATCCTCTTTCCTCAGCCTCCCAGACTGCTAGACCTACAGGCCTGTGCCACCAGGCTGGAAATGCCTTTTATTTTCTTCCTCTTCATTTTTTTTTCTTTGTGGCACAGGGGATTAAACTCAAGGCCTTCACACTGAGCTACAGTCTTAGTCCCATTTTTATTTTTTACCCTCAGTAAAAGTCTTGTTAAGTCATCCAGGCTAGGTTCAAACTCAAAATACTCCTGGCTGCTTTTCCTTAATCAGTTATTTCTAGTCGCAACTCCAAACAGTAAATAAACATACACAACAGTAAATATATTGCTCTACCCCTATAGAAAAGTCAACCATTAGATCAAACTAGCATCTCTCCCCTTGGTCTAAGCAATGATCAATTTTAAATAAGCAATTTTAGATTTCAAGTATGACAGACATAATTTCTGTAATTAAATCAAGAGGGAAAAACTTGTAACCAACTAATTTTTTGCAAAATCTCTGTAACCTTTTTTTTTGAGACAGGGTCTCACTACGTAGTGTAGGCTGGTTCTGACCTCACTACATAGCTCAAGCTGGCCTTGAACTCAAGGCAATCAATCCTCCTGCCTCAGCCTCCCAAGTGCTGGGATTATAGGTATGTGCCACCACACCTCACTTCCTACAGTTGGCTCTTTAGTCATCAAAATTGAGACACATATATACCAAATTCTATGTAATCAAGTCAGCTGGACTTCTAGTGAAATTCTCTGGACTAATTTTGTAGAGTTAATAAGGAACATATTTCCCTCCTGTCATTAGCAGTAACGATCTGTAACTACTAGTCACAAAAATTTCAGAAACAAAATTATTATCCTCAACTTTCTGCCTTCTCTAGGCATGTGTGGTTTTGTGTTAGGTAGAGCATTCTTCATAATAAATTTCTCCATCAAAAGAATTAACTGTGATAGAGAAATGTCATATCTAACTATACTGGTTTTAAAACTTAAATCTGGGCAAGATTACTCCCCTTCTGGCTTGCGGGGAAGTTCCTAATTTCAATCTTACTTTCTCCCTTGTACTTATCCCAATTAAGTTACATTCTATTTGCCTAAATAAAGCAAAAACAAGAATACAGTCATTTCACAGAACTAAATGGGAGGAGGGGAGATGGGAGAGGGTATGAGAGGGCCAAAAAGGGAGAGGGAAAAGTCTGTAATTCACACGTGAAATATATGTGCCCAAAATACCCAAATTCAATGTAAACATTATGTATTGCATATATACTTGTTAATAAAATGGGAAAAAAACCAAAAAAAAAAAAACACTTGAATCTGGTGAACATACTAACATTTAAAAACATTATATGTATGAACAACAAAAAACCTAAATAACCTGATTAAAAACAGGCAAAGAATCTGGATATTTCTCTGAAGAAGCTATGCAAAGACCAAGAGCGCATGAAAATGGCTACTATCTCTCTTCAGTAAAGAAAAGCAAAACCCAACACTAAGATACTACTTCATAACCGCTAGGAGAGATATTATGAAAAAACAGGAGAAAATAGTAAGCATTGGAGAGTATGCAGAGAAAGGAAACCCAATGCCCATTGCTCACGGGAATGTAAAATGGTACAGCTGCTGTGGAGAACAATGTAGCATTTCTTCTAAAAAATGAAATAATTACTGATGATTCAGTAAGTGCCCCCCCCCACACACTCATATTGGAAAGAAGTGAAAGCAGAGACTTAAAAGATGTTTACACCCACGTTTATACTAATATTATTTACAACAGACAAAACTCAAGTGGCAATTAATGAACAAATAAACAAAATGTAGTATACACAATTATACAGAGGAACAATCAACCTGAAAAAGGATGGAAATTCTGATACATCCTTTGCCATGTTTGAACAAGTTAGACATTACACTAAGTGAAATAAGCCAGTCATAAGAGGAAAAATGCTGCATGACCCCTCTTAAATGAACTGAGTAGATAATTTCAGAGACAGAAAGGAGCATGGCAGTTCCTAAGAGCAGAAGAGAAGGGCAGAATGGAGAGTCAGTGCTTAATGGGCATGGAGCTTCAGTTTGGTAAGATGAAAAATGATCTGAAGTGGGTGATGGTAAAAGAACTATACATTTAAATTCTACCCATGCTTTTGTTCAAGGTTCACTTATCAGATAACTAGTGACAAGCACAAAGAAATTTATACTATTAGTTAGTGCAATACACAGTACACTATAAAAACCCTGCATCGTTTTTCTCCTGTGCTGAAAGTCAAACCTAGGGCTATATACATCATAGGCAAATACTCTCCTATTGAGCTACCTCCTCAGGCTCCCAAACTTGGAACTTATTTAGCCTCTAAGATAACATGTCTATCACAGTTCACAAGTAAACAAACACAAAATACACGTTAACTTTCTATTTCTTTAGGGTAAAAGCCAGGGATGGAGGAATGGCACAGTGGTCAAAGCATTTGCCTTGCAAGTGCAAGGCTCTGAGTTTGATTCCTCAGCATCACATAAAGCTGGGCATGGTGGTTAAGGCAAGTGGATTGTCCTGAGTACAAGGTCAGGCTGGCCTACACCACAGAGTTCAGGACCAGCCTGGGCTACAGAGCAAGACCTTGTCTCAAAAATAAATAAATAAATAAATAAATAAATAAATAAAGCCAGCCATAGGGTCTGGAAGAATAGCACAAGTGCTGGAAAGCTTGCCTTGCAAGCAGAAGGCCCTGAGATCAACTCTACAGCACCTCATCAGTGGGGCATGGCGGCACATGCCAGTAATCCCAGCACTCAGAGGAGGCTGAGGCAGGGGGACTGTTGCGAATTCGAGGTCAGCTTGCACTCCACAGTGAGTTCAGAACAGCCTGGACTACGGAAGGAGACCTTGTCTATGAATGAATGGATACATAAACAAACAAATGCCAGCTACACAACCAGTATGCTAACTTCAGCAAAGTAATGATAATGCTCACCAACCTTTGTGTGTCTTCCATCTCCTTTACTAGACGCTCTAAAGTATTTGAATAGGTACCACTATGAGCATGTTCCTAAAACAAGAAGAAAATTCAGAAATACTTCACAATTTATCTTAGTAGAAAAACTGGAATGCTTTAGATTATTCAACATACTAAAAATTTTTTTCTATTTGAATAACCAGGGCCAAGATGACACTTTTTCTTCAGAGAATTTTCACCATCATGCTTTAAATCTAGTATTTAGTACTGCAGGCAATGCTAGTTTAAGGATCTGCTCGCAAACACCCAGGGCTCTGTGGCTACCTTATTTTTATTTGGAAGTTCTAGTTGAGTGGAAGATAATTAGTAATTTTTAGGTGTCAGCACAGAGTTTTAACACCTTCCCCACCAAATTTTACAGACTTCTTAGAATTTAATTCAGCTTATTCCCAAGACAGAATGAAGCACTTTATAAATAAAATTACACTCCACAATTAACAACATTTCTACACTCTACCTTCATTTACAGCAGTGGTCTCCAAAGCAGGGGGTGTGCAAGGTGATCCATTGGGGTGCAGGAAGAAAATAATAGAACTTCTATTTATATGGAACTTCTATAGATACTCCAGTAGAACTTAGTTTATAGTAACTTCTATATGAAAATACTTCTTTTTCCCTTTAAATTTTTAATAGACTAAAAAGTACACAGTATTAGGGTGGTACATGTATATAATCTACTTTTATACATAAATACTGGGGAACATGCTCAAAAGGCTTCTTTACTAAGAACATGTATATAGTCGAGAAAGTTTGGAGACCACTGATTTACAGCAAGAAAACTAAAAATATGGAATGGGAAATTCATTTACTAAGCAAATTACACCAATTTTAGCCCAATTATGAGTTATAATAAATATTGAATTTTAATGTAAGTTTATTCCCTTTCACTAAACCATTTTTTCCTTTTAAAGTAAAGATAAATGTTACAGAATACTTACTGTACAGTCTGATGACTGAGATCTAAACCCCTTCAAAGGAGCAGAGGGCTTTTCTGAAGTTGCATGGGTCTGACTGAAGTTCAAAGCCATTATTTCTTCCAGTGGTTTTAATGTTTCTTCTTCCTCATCACTGTCTAGGTTGTAACCTAAACTTTCTTCATCGCTATCAAAATCACCCCTTAATTTTCTTTTCAGTGTACTGCTACCTGCATTGGAATTTCCTGAACTCTCCTTATCTGAAGGTGCTGGAGGGCTTGGGTAACATGGCACAGTTTCCAAAGCAGATGGGGGAGACTTTGCAGGAGTGCCATATTCTGAACATAAAGATCCCCCAGAAATTCTCCCTGAAGACATGTCAGAATCAGCCTTATTAATCTTTGCTTTGTGTTCTCTGTGTTTGGAGATAACTGCACAATGTCCAGAACATTCTTTAGATGAGAAACGTTCTTTATCTTTCTTAGGAAGTGGAAGAGTGCAATCTATAGCATTTAATGGTACCTGAGAGGAACCAGCATCTGGAACACGGAAAAGTAAAGGTAGTTTTGTCTCTTTTGACGTCTCAGAGATAGCAGTTGTATGTTTCTGAATGCTGCTATTTTTAATTGTAAATTTTTCCTGAGGTAAACGTAAGTGGGATTTTTGTGTCTTAGTCTCTTTGGTACTTGCCACATGGGTTTGATCACTATTCCCGGAAGAATGATGGCTAGAATTGGAAGGTGCCAATCCAATAGAGGCACTAACAGTTTCATCTTTTGGTTCCTTGGATATATCTTCTAAGTGCAGCACATCACCAGGTGGCTTCAGTGCAATACGTTTTATAAATTTTTTCTGATGTGGTCCATCTGGAGGCTTCTCAAGGAAGAACTCTTTCACTTTTGGTATCAACGATTCTCTTGTGCTTTTAAGATCTGCATCCACAGAGTTCCTTTTTCGTTTGTCAGGGAACTTATTACGCTTAGAATCTGATAAAATTAAATTTTTAGTAGATTAGTGAAAAGTATATGATCCTATCTGAATAAAGTTTATTCACTGAATGCTTACTATACCCTAAATTTTATTTTTAAATTTTCGAAAGTTTAAACTGAAATTATTCACCACATATAGAATAAAGAGAGAGAAGTAACATTGCCATTTGTTTACAAACTGGTATGCAGTGTTGTCCAAAAAACTTAAAGCTAATGACATATGCTTATTTTCCATTCCAAAGCTATTAAAAAAATTTACCTTAATAGAATTAAAAGTAATACTCCCCCAAACAAACCACCATATATTTTATTAAGGAAATGATTCAAAGGCACTTCCTCTTAAGGTGGATATTCTTTTAAGCCACGAACTACTTAGTTCTGGAAATTTAACACATCTCTACGTAAAAGCAATGTACCTTCAAAGACATGTAGAATAAGCAGTTGATGGCAGATAAATTTCTCATTTAAAAATAAACTGCCCTAAGGTTTCCCTGACCCTCACCTACCCACCCCGTGCTTAGTTATTATTCTTTCCCATTTATTCCCATAGTTGTCAGCTATGTTATGGGTTGAACCGTGTCTCTCAAAAATGGCATGCTCTGGGTCTGACCACCAGCACCGCAGTATGTAACCTTAACTAAAAACAGCCTTTACAGGCATGACTGAATTATAATAGGGGCTAACCAATGCAGTATGACTGATGTCTTTATAGACAGGGGGAATGTGGACACACAGACAGACCTGCAGAGGGAAGATAAAGTAAAAAAACAGGACAAGATGCCATGCGAACAGAATGATACATCTAAAAGTGTAAGGATACCAAGTGTTGCAGGTACACAAGAAGAAGCTATCCTAGACAGCAAGCTCTTCTGATACTCTTAATTTTGGACTTCTAGCTTTCAGAACTGTGAGAGAGTAATTTTTGCTGTTTCAAGCCACTCTTGCTGTGGTACTTTGTTGCAGCAGCCCCAGGAAAACCAGACAAGCTGTCTATGCTTACCAGAAGCCACATCCAGAAGCACTTTAATAACCACATATTTTGAGTTAACCATTAAAAAAGAATTCATATTGTGCTTAAAAGGATAATATTTCATTGATTTACTGTTTAACCGTTCACTAAAAATTCAGAGAGTTAGGGGTATAGTTCACTGGCACTCAGGTAGAT
Source organism: Ctenodactylus gundi (assembly GCA_004027205.1). Taxonomy (NCBI): domain Eukaryota; kingdom Metazoa; phylum Chordata; class Mammalia; order Rodentia; family Ctenodactylidae; genus Ctenodactylus; species Ctenodactylus gundi. The sequence continues at coordinate 142,425 of PVKB01000334.1, forward strand.
TGCTTACCCGGCAGGTGTGAGCATATAGGTTGAATTCCCAGCTTTGAGAAAAAACAAAAGCAAGATATAACAAATAATATTCTCAAAATTAAACTCCCCTAAATCAAATTCTCTGCATATGGACATATCTCTATTCTCCAGCAGTCTGATTAAAAAACTCTAGAGAGCTGGAAGAATGACTCAGTGGTTAAAGCACTTGTCTACCAAGTGCTAGGTACCCAAGTTCAATTCCCCAGCACCACATAAGTCAGGGGTGGTGGCGACTCCTGTAATCCCAGCACTCGGGAAGCTGAGATAGAACTGCTGAGTCCACAGCCAGCCTGGGCTCCATAGTGAGTTCAGGACCACCCTGGGCTACAGAGCAAGACCCTGTCTCAAATAAATAAATAAATTAATAAAATAAAATAAAAATAAAAAACTCAAGATACTCAATTCAAGAATTAGGAAACTATTATATGGACAACTTTATTCATATATATACTCTGGAAAGTTCATTTTATAAAAATTAAATTAACCAAATAAATAACACAAATGCCCCATTCCCTAGTCTTTTTTAAAATTTTGAGCCAGGGTCTTGCTCTGTATCCCTGGCTGGCCTTGGACTCCCAACAATCCTCCTGTATGTTAGGATTACAGGCCTGCACCACCACATCCAGCTTTTGTGGTGCTGAGGAATCAAACTCACGTACTTACCACTTGTTAGCTATTCCTCCAGCATGAGAACTATATTTAAACAAATTTATTTCAAAAAGCTCTGCCGTCAGGTGTGATGGTATAGGTTTACAATCCCAGCACTGTTAGACTGATGAAGTAGGATTCCAATTTTGAGTTTAGCCTAGAATCTGTCTTAAAATCAAAAACAAGTAAACCATGGGCTATGGATGCAGTTCAGTGCCAAGGCCCTGGGTTCAATACCCAGTAACACAAAAAAATAACAATCACTAATCAGTCAATAAGTAGCAATACTATGAAAATGTAGATTTTTTCAGAAAATCATAAATTTAATTTTGACTATACCTGAAGTAGGGTCCCATGAATCTGAAGATCTTTTTCTTGAGACATATCCATTTTCCTATCAAGAAAATGACAAAAAAATTAAGAATTCCAGGTAGTGAAGAATATGAACTTTTCTCATTAATATTTAAACAATTTCTAGACTAAATAAAGCAATCCCCTTTGTTTAAAGTCTATATTATAAAGTAAAATATTTAAATAAATTAAGTTAGAAGACAAAGGAGGGAGGCATGATGGCACATACTTGTAATCCCCGCTAGTTAGGAGGCTGAGGCAGGAAGATCCCAAGTTTGAAGCCAGCCTGAGCAATTCAATGTCTCAAAAATTTAAAAAAAATGTAAAAGGCTAGGGATGTATCTCAGTGCTCTCTGGATTCAATCCCCAGTACCACTAAAAAAACAAACAAACAAACAAATGGGCTGGGGGTGTAGCTTAGTAGTCGAGTGCTTAACCTAGTACGTACAAGCTCTGGGTTTAATTCCTAATACCATATACACCCACACACAATATATATATATATGCAATAAATTGCTGACATAGTGTCACATGTAACTCCAGCACTCTGAGAGGTTGAGCCAAGCCTGGGCAACTTAGTGACTTAATAAGACTGTTTTAAACCAAAAACAGGAGCTTGGCTGTAGCTCAGAATAAAGGCTTTGGGTTCCTCAACTACACAAAAAACAAAATAAATAAGTAAAATTAAACATATACACATACAAGTAAAAGGTTTTTTAAGTCCTTCTGTTTGAGATGTGATGAACCATTAAATATTAATTTTTTTTGAGGCAGGGTCTCACTCTGTAGATTAGACTGGTCCTGAACTCAGGCCGCCCAGACTGGCCTTGAACACACAGCAATCCTCTGCCTCAGGCTCCCAAGTGCTGGGATTACACGCATGTGCCAACACACCTAGCTTATGTGGTGCTGGGCAACTGAACCCAGGGATTCAAACTTGCCAGCTAAGTGCTCTAACCACTGAGCATACCCCCAGGCCCAACCATGAAAATCTTATAAAAATGGACCAAATATTACTTTTACTGATTATTACTGAATCTCACTGGTAGAGACATCATATTTTTTGTAAATAAGCCTCAGAAACTACAAATAAATCTTCCAATAATACACAATGCAACAATTTCTAGTTACTCCTAGAATGTTAAAAGTAGTTTTTATTTTTGGTCTATATAAGTTTTAGAATTTCAAAGCACCTTACTGACACTGCAGTTTCCTGACATTTGACCTTCCTTTACTCTGTATGTTCAGAAGCACTTTGAAATTAATCCTTCGAAGGAAGAGGAACAGCTTTAGGCTAAACTTAATCTGATGAAGTAAAGATGTATTTGAACAGTTTTCTAAGATCTAATCTCAATTATTTAAGATCTATATATTATCTAAATCAGAGGTTCTCAAACTTTAACATTAGAATCACCTGGAAAGCTTAACTGGAGATTGCTGGGCTCCACCTTCACTGTTTCTGATTTAGTGGGTCTAGAGTAGGACCTGAACCTGCATTTCCGACAAGTTCCCAGGTCACGCTGCTATTCCAGGGACATTTTTAGAGCTACTTCTCTAAAACAAGTTCTGCTCTTTTAAATTTTTCACTGATTACTCCTGCCTAAAAGAAAAAATAATTCTTACTTTTCCAATTAAACAAGATCTTTGATCCTGGTCTGAAAATATTCAGGGGGGAAAAAAATCACTGTTTCACCAAATTCGATTGAAGGAAACCTAATAAAACTTTTTTTTTTTTCCTTGTTTGGTGAAATCTGGGATTGAACTCAGGGTCTTGGCACTGCACTGAGCTGCACTCCAAGTCATTTTAAAATTTTTTATTTTGAGACAAGGTTTCACTAAGTTACCTAGGTGGGACCTGAACTTGCAATTCTCCTGCCTCTGCCTGCCAGAGTGCTGAGATTACAGGTATTCACCACACCTGGCTGGAATGACCCTCAAACTGTACACTTCCTTGAAGATATCAATGTGATATGACAATTCTTAAATATTTTCATATGTAATATTCTAAGTATAATATAGTAGTAGCAAAGCTAACTTAGTAGTTGTTGAACATACCAGGTTTGAAAGATTATTCTTTCCAGGTATGACATCATTCTGTTTACTTTGTTCCTGCCTTGGTTTACATTTTCTTCCTAAACTAGAGGATTTTAAAGAAAAATTGCTTGCTTCTGAGAAAGAATTTTCTAAGTTGATTCTTTGCTTCACTTGCTCCATCCTCAACTTCTTTAGTTCTCGTTCCTTCCTCAACTTCTTTAGCTCTCGTTCTTTGCGGTAAGAAGCCAGTGACAACTGGAACCTATTAGTTACCAATGGGCTTTCTCCTGGGTGGTGTCCGGATAGGCTGCTCCCGCTACTAAGACTTCTGGAGCTACTCTTCAAGACGTCAGCTTCTGTTACCATGGGCTGCTTTTTGTAGTCTGCACTGGCTTTCCCTTGATATTTATCATTCTTCTCTCTGCTATTTCCACCAACAAACAGTGACTTCTTTCTCTCTGGAGACAGATGTTTTTTCTTTAGTGCCTTCATTTCTTTTGACAAACAATATGAAGGAGAAACACTGATATTCGTTTCTTTGGATAAATATCTGGAGGCTAGTGATACACAAGGCTGGCCTGACTCATGTACATCACGATCTTGACGGTGTTTTTTAACACTCTTCATCAAAGATTCTATAATGGGGCTTTTTTCTGATGGTATTCTTTTGGGTTTAGATATTTTTGGTGAGGATAGTTTCCTTTGAAACTGCTCCGTCCCAGTGATGGACAATCCACTTCCTCCATATTTGATGTTTGATTTTTGTGGAGAATCCAACATATGTCTATCTAAACAGCCAATTAAAACACATACAAATTGAATGTTAAAGTAACAGAAACAAACGTTTCATATTATTTAATTATTTAAAATATTAAACTGTGTTGAGGCAATCAAAAACTTCAAGACAATAACATAAAAGTAATGATGCACTATTTATTGGGGGAGTAAAATAAAGACATAGCTAATTTATTAATAGTGTTACATAAAACTACCTTTTGCAAATAAGATAACCTCATAGTGGCTTTAAGTCACCAGGTTAGAGAATCAAAATAGAATACATTACAAACACTATAAGCTGGAATAGTATTTCAAATACAAGAATGTGTAACATCAAAATGACTGTGCAAAACTTATTTAAAAACCCACTACTTTTTCATTAAAACTCTGTATTTTCAATTTTGAACACTGTATAGCCAGTAAAAAGTTTAAATTCATCTCCCTCCTCACTACAAAATAGCCACTGAAAAAAGTATTAACAGTATGCATACCTTGTTTGGAAGATGGTTTGAAGAAATCTATAATTGAGTGTTTCCTGAAAATAAAATAATACAGTGTCACACAAAGAAATTATAGTAACACCCCAATAATTAAGATTAGAGAGACTATTAGATTTATAAAATATAAGTTATTCACTGTGCCTTAATTAACCAAGTTATGACACTGGCAACCATGCCTTGCTAAGATGAAAAAATAGAAAATACAACTTAACATTTTCTGGAAGTTTATAAAAACACAACTTAGATTCATATAACCTATAGGTTTAAAATAAGCTTGGGAACATAGATCCAGGAAATTGGTATAGAGTGCTTCTTGGTACTGAAATACAGATACATGGTAGAATGGAAGATGTTGGGGATGGCATCTAATTTTGTTTGTTGGTATTCCAAGTGATTGCTACAAATAGCATTCAAATAGCAACTTAATGAATAAAAAGTGGAGATTATGAGTGATTTGGCTAATCTGGGAGGCAACTTAGTATGTCCTAGGCAAAGGCACAAAGCCTCATATTACTATATACGTTATGATGTTGACATAAATAACTGCAAAACCTAGCATGAGTCTCCACATGTAGTGCTTCAATTTTTTTTTAATCCAAGAATCTTTAAGATACAAAAATAACACAATGTCTAGAGAAACCACAAAGCAAGAAGAAATTAAAGTTAGGTCAAAAAAATTACTTTTATATTTTAGGACTTCAGTACTCTATGGTTGCACAAAATGAAATAGGATCATATTGCCAGAATGTGCATTCAGATTTCTTCCATGTACTTAGAGTCATCAGTTATAAAAAAGGGGATGCCATATGCAAAGGAAAAAATTTTCTGACATATTTTTCAAAAACGTATTCTGTTTGCTTAAGAGAGTAGACTGTTGGTTTCTCTAAACATTTATTCATTATGAGGCTGGAATACTCAGTGAAAACCTTATCAATCCAAATCTAATACTCAGCTCCTTCTACAGCTTGTAGTTTACTGGTCACATTAGAAGAGCAAAGTAATGTTTACTGCTTTGCTGACAGTCTATCATGTTTGTTACAGATTCTGACATAAAAATCTAAGTGATTATGAGATGAAGATGAGTGAATAGGCTATGGAGCAATTTAAAGAAAATAAATTAGAAAAATTAATTCTAGTGCACAGTAAAAAAAGTACTGCAAGAGGCTGTAAAGGGGAGAAAGATGGATGATGCCTTGTTACTGGGGGAGAGGCAAAAAAACCTAGAAGCAGCTAACTCAAGATTGTAACAAATGTTTTTATGTTAATAACTAAATTTAACACTTATCTCTTTCCTAAAATATTTGATCTCAGACTCAGTTTCAATATATCAGAAAGAGAAAATGGCTTTTGGAAAAACATACTAGTATCCTGTAAAAATAATCACGAATGTAACTTTCAAGAGTCAGCAGTATCCTGAGTAACTTAGGGAACTGTATAGATAACTGGTTTCTTTAAAAAACCAAAACTATTAACATCTTCACAAGTGCTTATCTGTATTTCTGGGTTAATGTTTATTAGAATTCTGAATTTATTGGATTTTAGAGAGAAGACAAGTTGGATGTATTCTGTAAAGACCCTCCCAGTGGAGTCTAATGCTGCAATACACAATCAAACACATTATTTCTCCCAAAAAACCCTATGAATATTCATATTTAAAGAAGAACCATAAATAGCCTTACATTAATGCTGATCAGGTTGGCAGTTAAGTAAGATGAGTTGTCAAAATTACTGAAAATGGTTTGGTTTCCGGATTTCAGGATTAAAATAGGAATTGTAGGCATGCACAATATTAGCACATGCACTTACTGTTAAAAGTTCTGTCACAAGCTTTTAAACTTAAAAAAGACAGCACCAAGTCCATGGATAATTTAAACATGTTTTCTTGTCAGAGGATGCCTGATGAAACGCCCCGTTTTTACACAGCGCCCATATATCTTTTGTAAAAAAAATTGATCCTTCGGAGCAGTGTAGTTATTGTCAGAAAAAAAACAATCAAAATTCAAGTATGTACGTCCTTTTAAGTATGAATTATCGTGTACACTGCACTGCAATTCGCGGACAGATTTTCCTCATCACGTCTTACATAATATTACCCACGAGATAGAAAAGGTTTATACTACCAAACCACTAGCATCAGAACTAAGAGCTACAGAAAATTACCTAAATATGCATTAATACTTAGGGTCTCAGGACAAGCTGCTGAAAGGACAAAAATCACCTTCTCCTTAAGGTGGGCTGTGCGCATCCATCCGGGCTAGCGGTCACTATTCCAAAAGTAGTCAATCCCCTAACTACAAAAAAGGAAACTTCAACTCCCAGAAGCCCATGCGCGTAGGCGGGGCGAGCGCTGGCTCAGTTCCCGAAACGCCAAGGCCTAGACTCGCGGAGGATGGTGGGAACTACATAGCGGCCGTCCGCCGTCCTCCCCTCGTACCCTTGCCCCCGCGACCCTGCCCATTTACGAGTCTTATGCACGATACCTGTCCCTAGGCTTCTCTGTTCTCTTTCCCGCTGCAGCAGGAGCGGTACTGCCGGGTCTCATGTGGCAGCGCGGGGGCGACGACCCCGCGGCTGGAGATGCGGGAAAACCTGGCCTAGCGTGCATGTAGCGTCTTGTCATGTCGGCGCCGCGGGCGACGGCGGCATGAGCTGTGGCTGGAGAAGTGGGGAACGTGGTTGCCGTCTCGTCGCTGGTACTCGGGGAAGCAGGCAGAGCAGAGGTGGGCGGGAAACCCTTCTCTCTTCATGGCGGTTCTCACTCTTCGGAAGTGACTCCGGTGTGAGCGGGAAGCAACCTGAGAACTAGCAAGGGGCGGAGCTTGCTTGAGAACTCGCATTGTGGTTGGCTAGCTTCCGAGTCATTCTGGTGGTGATGAAATAGACAACAGCGGTTCCGCTGGAGAGGGCGGGATTTTAGCAAGGGGGCGGGGGGAGGAAGAAAACTGCCCTCCCCGCCCTGTCACGTGTGCGGAGGCCGCGCGCCCGGCTCCTGGGCCCCAACGGCCTTGACTGGCGCTGAGAGGCGGGAAGACGCCGGCCTCCCTAGGCGCCGCGGCAGCTGGCTACACCTGCCTGTCGTGGGCGAGGGATGAGGTCTGCAGAAGAGTATCCGAGCTTGCAGTTGTTCTCGGTGAGGACGACCAACAGTCGAATTCCGGGGCAATTGTGCCT
>PVKB01000334.1:150035-321501 GCA_004027205.1 Ctenodactylus gundi
TTTTTTTTTTTTTTTTTTTTTTTTTTTTTTTTTTTTTTTTTTTTTTTTTTTTTTTTTTTTACTGAGGCAGTTTCGCGCACAGTAGTCCAGGCTGGCTTTGAATTCGTGCTCCTGAGTGTTGGGATTATAGGCATGCACCACTATGCCCAATTTAAGTGCTGGGGAATCGAACCCAGGACCTTGCACTGGCTAGGCAAGCACTTAAACCTAAAACCGATATTGAAATAAAGCTGTTACTCGAAGACAGCATTTTATTTGAAGTTATCCTTGAAGTTCCTGCAGTAGGCTTTCCTGAGGGTTTCTTTGGAGGGGGAGGAGGAACGGGGCATAGCTTTCAATTACCCCTAATAAGTGTGGAAAAAATAATAGTAAAAACTACCACTACCCTCCAGTCCTCTGTCGTAAAGGCTTGTGCAATGAAGGCTGTTAGCATCTTCTTCACAAATTGAGATACTCATCAGTTTTCAGATTTATACAATGGGTATATTACTTTCTGGGTAACTGTAAAACATAAAAAGAAATAAGCAATACAATCTGCATAGCTCAGTTTCTCTCATGTAATCGGTATGAAGTCGATTATTACTCCCTTTCCTCTGTGCTCCAGACAATTCTGGCAGACAGTTTTAACTTCCTGTAGAATCTTTCAGAGGGCAAGTACTTGTGTGCGTGCCTAGGTGTGTGTGTGTGATACTGGGATCACACCCAGGGCCTTTGAACTGAGCTACATCTTCCAGCCTATTTTTGTTTTTGAGTTTGAAAGAGGAGCTCACTAAGTTGCTAAGTTCATCAGGCTGGCTGGAAGACATTTTTAAAATGTTAAAAGCAAAATATCAGTTTTTGGTACATTCAAGCTTGAATTGATAGGGCTGTTTAATCAGTTGGATGGAACAAAATCTTAAATGGCACAAGAATTTGTGCAGGTCTTTCAAGTTTACTGTACTGAGGTTGAACTGCTTCTCTGGCTAAGCATGCTGACCTGGCCTGAAGTTGACCTCCTTTCTCTTCCCCAGTAACCCTCAGGAAGAAGAAATAATGCGGAATAAGATGGCTGACATACTGGCAAATACAGCAGAAGGTAAATGGTGAACGTGTAGGTCTGTCATCCAAAACGTGTAAATGTACAGCTATGTTCTAGATAGTGGCAGTACAAGGAAGGACATATTGAAATAAAAGGCACTTTTCTGTTCCTCATAACTGAGAATTTGCTGCTTTTACATAAGCAGTGTTCCCTCTGTAAAGAAGAAGGGAGTAGTTGCTGAAAATATGTTGAAATAAATAATGGCTTCTATATTTATTTATTAAGGTTTTTTTGCATGTATTATTTTTCTATATCTTGATTTAATGCTTTGTGTTGCATGTATCTACACTAGGACATTACTGCTTCTCTAGTGGATCACATCTATAAAACATTTAGTCAGATTCATTTCATTGCATGCTTAGTCCATGAAAAGAATATGTGTAAATCATTCTGCGTGATCAATGAGTTGCTTTTCTTGCGTTGCAGTATTTGAATTATCTAACCCCCAAAGCATCACTTTAAAGTCTGTATTCATGCTACCAAACAATGGTATTCACATTTTCTTAATCTGAGCAACAGATTATAGAGTTAAGTGAGGCAAGAAATCCCTTGATCAATAAATGGAGATGGAGTCATAATGAAAACACAATTTTTAAAATCTCTTCTTAACAAGGAAGTAGTTATCTAAATCTTCAATAAGCATCAAGGCTCTTCTTTGTTTAAACTGTGTAGGAAAATGATACAGATTTGGTTTGCAGAGTGAGATATGTTTGATGTACTAACAAAAACAGCTGGAAGCCTCTCAAGCTTTTCTCCCCTAAATAGAATTAGACCTCTATTTTGTATTTCTCCTGCCTCTCTGGCTTTAAATATACACATATATACTACACACAATTACTCAAAGAGTCCCCCCTTCCCCCTTCAGGCCGCGTATCCAACCCAGGGCCTGGAGCATGCTAGGCAACTGTTCTACTTCAGAGCTATATCACAGCCCTATAAGGGCATTTTATAGCAGGTTGGAAACTGAAGAGTAAGTAAAAGATGTTAAAGAGCTCAAGCTCTTATGTGTTCATGCAGGGAGACCTTGGAAGGAAGAAAAAGGGAACTGGCACTCAGGGAAAAGATAATGTAAGCAAGACTGATTGAACCCTCAAGAAATCAATTCTGGATGACTATAAAAGGCTAGTCTGGGAAGATTTGGGAGCATGGAATCAGGAAGCAAAGACTACAGCACCAGGGAGGCTTCTGTATGGATTAAGACTTTGGAATATACTGATAGTTAGCACAGTTCAACTTTATCAAGCAACAAGACAAGATAGGGGTCGTGGCCTTGAGGGGAAGGGATGGGACAACTGCTGAAGCAGTGTTACATAAACAATAGGTCACATTTACTGGGAGAGTCAAACTCAAGGTTGTAATCCTGAGAGAAGTAACAGTGTGACTGATGATGAGATTTCAAGCAGTCACAGAGGGAAAACATCTTGGGCAGATTGGTTCAAACGGTACCTTAGCACACAGGGACTGAAGTTTATAAAGAATGTTACTAAAATGCTGACAACTTGAAAAGTAATTTTGGATTCTACAGGAAGGGCAAGTTCTTTCTATGAGAATACTACACCATGGAATTAATTCCAAGGTGCTTGTGGAAGGGTATTCTGTAGGTGGCTAAGAGACAGCCATTTGCTGCAGGGCTGGTGTGGGCAACAAGAGTCTGTGTGTGGAGGTGAGAATAAGTTGAGGCCTGAGAAGGAGGATAAAGAACAGATACAGAGAAATAGGAAATAAGTTACTTTGAAAGCCTGGCGGAGAAAGGATGACCATATGAGAATCAGTCTTAGGAAAATGAACTTACAGCAGTTCAAAATCCATACCAAAAATCAAAACAAAACTTTGCAAACAGATGCTGATCTCAAAACTTGTGAATTATTAGTAAAACTATGAAAGCAAGTTTGATATTATGGATAGCCAGTTTCTTGTTATTTCATTATAGAATTGTGCAAGATAGTTTCCAACAATTAGACTCACAGGAAACATATTTATGATTTTTGACATATTTGAATATTTTATAAACAATTATTAATATTTTTATTTAGCTCACTTTTAAATTTGCTTATTGTTTAAGTTGCTTAGTCTGAGCCTAAACTTTTGATCCTTCCGCCTTAGCCTCCCAGAGAGCACCAACAGGTATGGCTAAATATATGTATATTAAAAGAAAACTTTTTCATAGTGGGCAATCAGTCTCACTTTATTGCCTTTTTCTTTTCTTTTCTTTTTGAGGCAAGGTCTCACTCTGTAGTCTAGGAAGCCAAGGCTGGCATCAAACTCACGGTAATCCTTCTGCCTCAGCCTCCTGAGTGCAGGGACTACTGGCATGTGCCACCAGGCTTATCCTATGTGGTGCTGGGGAATCAAACCTAGGACCTTGTGCTTGGTAGGCAAGCACTCTTACCGCTGACTTAGACCTGCAGCCTCAGTATCACTTTTTTGAAATTGAAAGTAATTGTAAGAACTCATAAATAAATAATGTTAAAATATTCTCTTTCAATAGCTGTATAGATATCCCATTTATACCTGGAGCCCCAGTATCACTTTCTTAAAATTGAAAATAACTATAAAAACTAATAAATAAATAGTGTTAAAATGTTCTCTCTTGATAGATGGATAGATTTTCCAATTTCTTCTAAAGTCATCTTGTTTATCAGTGGTAGTATGCATAGAGATATTACTTGTATATCTGAAATGAAAGAAACTTTCAGAAGCAAGCCTGTAATCCCATCACTTTAGGAGGCTGAGGCAGGAGGATTGCAAGTTCAAGCTCTGTCTGGGCAACTTAGCAATTTAGATCTCGGCTCAAAATAAAAATAAAAATGGGCTGGGATGTAGCTCAGTATGAAGGCCTTAGGTTCAATCCCCTGTGTCACTGCCCCAAAAACATAACTGAGAAGTATTGGTTTTGGGGATTTAGCCTATAGTCAGATATTTTTCACACTTGATTAGCAAGCCATTAGATGGTTTTTAAATTGATGTAATGAACCGCTAACCATGTCAAAAAACAATGGAACAAAGAATATTGATATACAGCACATGCTATGTGAGCATATAGTTTTGCAAAATATTTTAGTTCTTCAGTTATCTATATATTTTCCACAATAGTGATATAAAAAAGTATTTCTGTAGTCCCTACTGTGGGCTGCAAACAAAATATTTGAAAGTTATTGCTGTAACCTGTGCTATTGTTTAATACTTCTGTGTGTGGGTAGCACTGAATAGGAGAAGCTGTTCTGGAGAAAAGAGATGAACTTCCTTTGATCACTCCACCTGGCACAACTTGGGTTCTCCTTCTGCCCTTTTGTGACCTTAATCTTTAGAAGTGGGGAAATTTGGAAAGGGAGTACCATGAACACTCAAACTGTCTTTCCAAGAAAGCTTGCTGTGATGTTAATATACACAGCCAATAGGGCTGGAGGCATAGCCTGGTGGTAAAAGCACTTGCCTAGCAAGAGAAGGACCTTGAGTTCAGTTTCTGAGCACCATCTAAGCCCAATTGGCCTGTGATCCCAGCACTTGGGAGGCTGAGGCGGGAAGATTTCTGTGTCTTCAAGACTAGCCTGGGCCACAGAGTGAGACCCTATCTCAGAAAAAAAATAGAGTTGTCAAAGTCTTGTCGGGGCCCACATTTCTAATTGCTAAAAAGCCTCAACCCAAAGTTTCCCTGAGGCTCAAGGCAAACTCTTAGCTGTGAACTCCTGGGAAAATGAAAGAAAAGTTAAACTCATCTAATATACAACGGTGCAGGGTAAAATATTCCCATCCTAAAAGGGAAGAATAAGAGAATTGAAAGCAATAGGACCCAAACTAGACTGAAACCTAGCAGGGCAAACATTAAATCCTGTAGCTTCATGAAATCTTGTAGTTCCTTGTCCAGTACTCAGCATAATCCATGTTGAGATGTGAGTTTCAAAGGCTTTCAGCAGCCTTTTGAAATGAGTCCAAAAACTTGTGGCCCTGCAACCTGTCCTCCCGCCTGTTTAATGAGCAACAGTAACTCAATCTTGGCTTGCCTTGAAAATTTTTGTACCCCCTCCACTCAAGGGAGATACTGAGAAAAACAAACTTCTGGGACATTCTGAGAAAAGGTTCCTTTCTGTATTGCTTCCCTACATGTACAAGTATCGTCACATTAACCATGTGATGTAGCTTCTTTAAACTGCTTCTGGTCATCTTTCCTGTACTTAGTGGTTTTTAAGTTTAAAAGCTCTCTCATCCCTGAGCTCAGGTCTGCAGTACTTACAGCATCTTGCTGTTCTTGCAGTTGCCAGCTGGTTGGATGATAGAGACTCTCTTTTTGATTTCACTTTGTCTTGGGTGGTCTTTAAGGAACCTGACAACACTGTCTCCTATGTCATTTCTTCTGGTTGCAGCCCTTCTGGCTTCTTTTTTGGGCTGGCTCCTCTCATAGCCTGTTGTCTTCCTCAGCAAATGATCCATGTTTCTAGTGTGCTGAGGTTTGGATTTGAAGTGTCCTGCAAAAGCCTCATGTGCTTGGATGTAGTGGGGTAACCGTGGAACTATGTGCTAATGGGAGGTAGAGCCTGGCTGGAAGGGGCAGATGCTTAGGTCTTGACCTGTAGGGATTGTATCAACTTGTTGAGACTGGTGGGGGGTGGGGGGGCGGGGTGGAGGTGTGTGTGTGCCCAGGGCAGAGCTTTCAGGTAGGTGTGTGTTATTGACTTGTGGACTAGGAAGTGAGGAGGGGCACACACCCTGGGTATAGGGGGCCCGACTGGCACCTTGAACTAAATGAAGGAAGAAGAAACATTGTTACAGACTTTTCCTGGGAAAGCTCTAGCTTTGCCTTAATCTCCAGAGATCAATGCTTTGCCACCTCACTTGGTTTTCTGTCTGCAGTGCTGCAGGCACCTCTGCTTTGGACTTCCACCATTGCCAGCTGCCTGTGCATGGACTGTGTGAGACATTCTGAAATGGTGAGCTAAATAAATCTTTCCTCCCTTAAGTTTTAGATGTCAGGTATTTTGTCCCAGAAACAAATAAATAACCAAGAATGGTGTCTCCAAGTTTCTTGATCTCCTCTGCACTTTTGGCTTTACCTTCAAAACTTCATCTACTTTCCTCTTGGAGCACACTGCTTGCTCTCCAAGGCCTTCTTCTGAAATACGGATGGAAGCCTCCATGACCCCACAACTCTTGCGTTTTGCATGCTTGTGAAACCAGCATCATGTGGGTGTGATATCAAGGTCTGCTTGAGCAATAGTAGTCTGGCTCCTTGGACTGTGGCTGCAGAGGCCTTGGAGTTCTTAGATGGCTGAACTTTGTTGAAATTCACCTTCCTAGGGATGCTCTGGGGCTGTCTTTTCAAAGCAAAGTCCTTTGACTTTGCTCCCTTGAATGAATAAAGGGTAGGGTCTTGCTGATTTCTGAGATGCTCTCAAGGCATCTTTTCTATAATCTTAAAGTCCTTGTCTTTTTAACGCTAATCTCTTCAACAGTCTTATACTCTTTTGCCCCAACTTTGCAGTTTCTTTTATTCTGGCAGAACTGTAAACTTTTTACATCTTTTTCCATTGCCATTTTTTGATTCTTAGCATAGATTGGGCTAAGAGTCATAAGCAGTACCCGTGACAACTTGAACATTAGGTTGCCATTTTTTTTTTTTTTTTTTTTTGAGACAGGGTCTCTCTCTCTGTAGTCCAGCTTGGTCCTGAACACTATACAGACTAGGCTGGCCTGGAACTCATGGTAATCCTCCTGCCCCTACCTCCCAAGTGCTAGGATCACAGGTATGTACCTGTACCAGCTTATGTGGTGTTGGCGAATTGAATTCAGGGCCTTGAGCTTGCTAGGCAAGCACTTCAATCACTCGGCCATTCCTCCATTCCCAGAACATTGAAAATTTCTCTGCCGGATTAAATAGTCTACTGCCTCTAATTTTAGTCTCAAGCAAAGTCTCAGGACAAGGGCAAAATACTGATACACTTTTTGCCAGAGAATAGAATACATTATTTTTAAACCAGTTGCCAATAGGCTCCTCCTGCCCTTCTAAAACCTCTTAAGCCTGACCTTTGTGATCTGCACTTGTTTGTTTGTTTGTTTGTTTATGAGACAGTGTCTTGCTGTATTGCCCAGGCTGGCCTTGGACTCACCCACAGTCCTCCTGTCTCAGCCTACCGAGTGCTGGGATTACAGGTGTGCACTATCATACTTGGCTTATGTGTGCTGGGGAATTGAACTCAGGTACTTAGCACTTACCTAAGCGCTTGCTAGGCAAGCATTGTGATCTGTATTTCTATCAGCACTCTGGTCTTCTGAATTCTGACCAGAATCTCCCATCAAGCTCAGTTTACTGCATCCTAAAGCTTCCTTAGCCAGCATCTCCAAAACTTGCAGGCTTCTGTAGTTGGCAACTCTCCCTGCAAACTGTTTCCAGGGGTTTCTAAACCACTCAGGAAAATCACAGCAAGTTAGTAGCCTAACAAGACTCCATCTGAAAATAAAAAAGATAAAAAACAAGCTGGGGATGTAGCTCAGAGCCAAGACTTTGGGGTCAATCCCTAGTACCACTACCCCACCAAAAAAAAAAAAAAAAAAAAAAAAATCAGAGCATTTCACACAAAATTCTAGATTTCTGCATTCAAGTAATAACATTAGGGCTCTCACACTTAAGGTTACAAGGGCTAGGTAAATAATAAAAGTAGTAAAAGAGACTCCTTTTTCTACCTTTGATAGAGACTTGTAGTTACAGAATGGTTCTTAACACCAAAAATATCGATGACAAATACTAGAACTTCACTGTAGGTCAGGCATTGTTGTAAACAGTTTATGAATTCTGACTCGCTTAATCACCGCATTCCTACAAATTAGAAATGACCTCTGATAAATGGTACCTGGTACTCAGTCTCGGTGTGGGTGGTGCTAGGACTGGAGGTGGAGGGCACATTCCTGACTAATGGGGGCGGCTGTTCCAAGCCCTAATTTTTTTGTAGGAGTGTAGCCTTACATCTTCTCCTCTCATCATCAACCCCATGGGCAGTGGAATTAGACATGACAGACCTTGGTAAAAGCATGCCGCCACTTGATGTTCTTACACATTCTCTAAATTTGCTTAGTTATAAGATCACTTCTGTCTCTCAGTACTGGGCATTGAATCCAGGGACATGCATATGCTAGGTAAGTGTTCTACCACTGAGCTACTTCTTCAGCCTTTTTTATTTTATTCTTTGAGACAGAGTTTCATTAATTTTCCCAGGTTGGCCTCAAATTTCCAATCCTCCATCCTCACTCATAGCTGGGATTACAGGTGTCCCACCATGCTCAACCAAGATCATGCTCTCCTAAAGTAAATGTCTCTCGGAGCCAAAAGAAGAAAAAATAATGAGCCCTTTTGATTCCCACAGGAGTATTACACGAAGTATGCAAGATTCTCACTCAGGGATTCTCCATTCCTTACCCATTTAGAAAAAAGTGCAGCTAATTGCTAGCATTCATTTAATTTTCAGCGGTCGAGAACTATTGCACTTTATAAATGAAAATACTACTCCTAAAGACAGAATACTATAAATAGAAGAATGGCTTGTTTTCTAAGATTATTGATACACTAGAGTGATGTGAAAATAATAATTAAAGTAGTATATTTTGTTGTAAGATTAGGACTCTAGTCTGTGAGTTATCTTAAGTGTAAATGCTGCAGCCACAAGTCACTACCAGCAAGTATTGTTGGGGCATCCAGTATGAGCAATACATACAGGCATCTGAAAAACCCAGTGGCTGTTATCTACAAAAATCTAAAGTGCATGTGTCCTTTGATCCAGGAGCTTTTCTTCTAATGTAGCTTTTGTGTTCACAAAGACAGATAGATGCATGAAGGCATGCTGGTGGCATTACCAGTAGCAAAAACTTGAAAAAGAACAACAAATCCAACAGCAGGGAACTAGGTAAATGGCGGTGCCCCCACACAATAGAACACCGAGCAGTTGGGCAGTCTGAGTTAGAGTCACGGGCTGTGTGAGTAATTGCGCCCTGCTGCCTGGGGTCAGACTGCAGCCCTGCCCTCAGGAGATCGAGCACCTAACCTCGGTGCTTCTGTGCTGGATTACAGAGCAAAACCCTGTTACAGAAAAGAGGGAAATTGCTGGGTCAAAGGACATGTGAATAGTATATGACATATCATTTACAGTGCTAAGGATCAAACTCAGGGCCTTGCATGAGCAAGGCAGCAAATCTTTCATGACTGAGATATACTCCCTGCACCTATGGTTTTAGTAGATATCAGCCATTGACTTTGTGTTTTTGTTTTGTTTTTTTGTTTTGTGTTTCTTTTGCTTCATTTGTACTGGGGATTTAATCCAAGGCTTTTGCACTGAGGTGTATCCTCACCTTTCTTTTTCCTTCCTTCCTTCCTTCCTTCCTTCCTTCCCTCCTCTTCCTTCCTTCCTTCCTTCCTTCCTTTTTTTTTTTTTTTTTTTGAGGCTGAGTGTTACTCTGTAGTCCAGTATGGTCCTGAGTTCAATATGTAGCCCAGGTTGGCCTCAAACTCACAGCAATCCTCCTGCCTCAGCTTTCCAAGTGCTAGGATCACAGACGTGCGCCACCATGCCCAGCTTACATAGTGCTGGGGAATCAAACCCAGGGCCTCGTGCTTACTAGGTACTTACTACTGTATTTTTCCTCCATCCTTGCCTTTCTTTTATAAAGTTATTTTAAAAATTTTGATATGGGGTCTTGCTATGTTACTAAATCGCCTAAGCAGGGCTTGGATTTTCAATCCTCCTGCCTCAGCCTCCCAGAGTGCTGGAATTATGCCATCAAACCTAGCTCCATTTGGTCATCATAAATAATCAACTTGCTCATAAATAAAGAAGCTTATAATAGCAGTTGCCTCTAGAAAGATAATATTTTTTCCATATTTGTAAAATTTATGCTTTAACTAGTACATATGTTATTTTTTTCTGAAGAAATACATTCATGGGCCAGGGCGTAGCTCAGTGATTAAAGCACTTCCCTAACATGTGCAAGTCTGTGGATTCAGTTTCCCAGCACCGCATAAATTGGTCATGGTGGTGCACACCTGTAATCCCAGCATTTGGGAGGCTGAGGCAGGAGAATTGCTGTGAGTTTGAGGCCAGCTTGGGCTACATAGTATGTTCAAGACCAGCCTGGACTACAGAGTGAAAGACCCTGTCTCAAAAAAAGGTCATTCATATCTAAATCTACCTCTTTTTGAAAGGATCAATGGCTTTAGATAAAAAGTTATGCTAGTGTTCTGCTTGTGCTCTCAGTGAAGACCACCACTGTCTCAGCTGGCCTCTGCTCCCTTCTCCAGCTCTCTGTTCCTTCCTCCCCTGTGGGCAATGCACCAGTCATCATAATTAATACTTGATAGCAGATTTGGGAGAGTAGATAATTGTAGCTATGTTCTTTTTTTTATGTTGGTGGTGGTCCTGGTGAGCTGTATCCCCAGCCTTTAAGTTTTTGTTTTGTTTTTTCTGAAACAGGATCTTGCTAAGGTACCCAAGCTGGGCTCAAACTTCTGACTGGCCTTCCTTCCTCAGTGTACTAGAATTGGAGATACATGCCAATACACCCAATATGTTTCTAGGTTCCTTTTTTTTTTTTTTTTTTTCCTTAAGCAAGAAGGGGTTTATTGAGAAAGTATCTTAACCTTGAGGAGAGGTCAAGAGGGGGTCTTTAGTGAGGATCCCCCGTTGCTTGGTTCCTGAACTCAGTTTTGTCTGAAAACTCATTTTCTTTTCTCCCAACTCCAGTTTGATACCTACTCCTCTTCGATTCCTTATTCTAATGAGCAGCTTCAGCATCTCTCCTCTCTTACCATCTAAGCCAGAAGTCTGACTGTGTTCCTAGCCTTGTCATTCCCCTTGTATTGCCAGTCACCAAGTCTTACTGGTTTTGAACCATAAGTAGCATAACAACACTTTAATCTTTCTTCTATTTTATATATATGTATATACATATACACATATTCCTATTTGATTCTTTTTAGAAATGTAAAAAACAAATGAATGAATGCAAAAAATAATAATATTAAAAACATACGTTCACCACTTGAACTCGCACTGTTAACATTTGATCTAGTTACTTTTTTTGTGAGGCCTGATCTTCCTCTGTAGTTGCAGCTGGTCCTGAACTCACTATGTAGTCAGCCTTGAACACATGGCAGTCCTTCTCCCCTAGCGTCCCAGCTTATGTGATGCTGGGGAATCGAACTCAAAGCCTTGAACTTGATAAGTAAGTGTTCTAGCTGTGCTATGCTATTCCTCAAGCTCTACATTTTTCATTTGTAGAATGGAGATAGTAATAGTAGCCATATCATTGGCTTGTATTAAATCAGCTAATACATATAAGGTGCTTATAATAGTGTCTGGTATCTACTTGATGCCCAGTAAGTGCCTGTTTGATTGATTCCTGTTTATTAACTCATTACTAATAACTATTATATATTCATTTATTTTTGTGATTATAGTAGAGACTAGGTATACTTGTGTAAAGGCTTTGTTTATCTGCTCTGTATGTGTGAAGGCTATTTTCAGAATTGGGAAACATGTAAGGTCATTGAAACACCTATCCACTTTTCTTGGGGTGATATATCCCTATGGGGGCCAGGTACTATAGCTGAGTCACTTGCCTTAGCCTGTCTTCGCCCAGTCTTGATTTTCTTTGATTTCTTGACATAGGCCCACTTCTCAAAAGGAGAATCCTAAGGTAAGAGACTGTGTGTGATGCAGGAGCAGTCCTAGCCTTCATGATGCCTGGACATAACTATGTAAGATTTCACGAGTCACCCACTGGTGACTTACTCCTGGTTTGAGTGTCTCTTTGGCCTATAGTTCCCTTCTTCCTTCTTTCCCTAACTCCTGCATCCCAATCCACTTAACTTCCTTACCAGAAACAACTGGAGGCCCAGAAAAATGTATATCATTCGATGAACTTGAGTACATTCTTTGTATTTTAAATGCCCTGGCAAGCCTTCCTGGGGTACCTCCATCCCAGTCACTTCCAGGCTCTCACCAAATCTACCTTCAGGGTCAGGCTTCAGGGTGAGGTCTTAACGTGTGATAAACCCAAACTGTCTGTGCCTGTTATCCACTTTCCCATGGGGAGCCTCTCCTGCTCCTTACCATAATGTTCTTTTTCTGAACTCTTTCAAGCACATAATTCTTACTGTGTGTTCTTCATGTGACCAGAGCAGAAACCAGACTTTCCTAGGTAATCAAGAGCAGAAAAATGTGCTTTGTTTTTGTTTTGTAGAGCATAGCCTGAAAATGCCACTCCTGATTTTCCAGAGGCCCTTAAAGTGCTGGTTGCTTAGATCACAAATGAAAAATTCAGATGTGGACAGGTGTGAAAGTCAAGAGATCAGCCTCAGGGATTCTGAGTGTCTCCAGTTCAGCAGAACAAATGGCAAAACAACAGGTGTCTACAGATGTACCGACCCCATGAGATACTCAGACCCAGAGCTCATTTTGGGGTTGAATTCCATCATGGAATCTGCCTTCTCTGCTTGCAGGCTTCTATCACCCAATCTCTGCAGGGATTTGGAAATTATGCATTCTGCTGGCCTTATGTTTCAGGTTCTAGCAGGCTGTGTGTGACTCACCCCAGATTATTTAGCTTTAGGACTCAAAGTTCTGACATTTTCAGGTTGGTTGTTAGTCATAGAACCTTGTCATGTACCAGTGCTGGGGGATTGAACACCCTGAGGCTTTGTGCTTCCTAGGCAAGTGCTCAAATCACTGAGCTATATCCCCAGCCCATATTTTTTTTTAAAAAAAGAGACTTGTGGGGAAGGATGCAGGTTCTGTATCCTGTGATTTACTTTATTTTATCTTGAGACAGGGTCATGCTCTATAGTCCAGGCTTGTCTTGATCTCATTGTGTGGTCCAGACTAACCTTAGATTCATGGCAGTCCTACTACCTCAGCCTCTTTAGTGCTAGGATTACAGGAATGTGCCACCATGCCCAGTTTATGTGGTTCTGGGGAATCGAACACAGGGCCTTGTGCTTGCTAAGCGAGCACTTTAACCACTGTGCTATTCTTCCAGCCTCCCAGCCCATATTTTTATTTTAAGTTACATACTAGTAAAGTGAGCAGACACAATTAATGACTTTTAGGCTTAAAGTTGCTTGAGTTCTGTGTGATTATGATTTCTTAATAACTGACTTACAAAAATTTACATATAATATATAATATATAAAAAAGAAATGTATCTACAAAAACAGTAATCTAGATAAATGTACCTTAACTTAAAAGTGGTTGCGTTTCTGAAGGAGAGAATTTTAATTTCTACCTTGCATGTTTCTGTAACTTTTGGCATGTTTAGAGTGCTTATGAGTTAACTTTTGTAGAGGAGAAAACAATGAAGATTAAAGTCAAGATAAAGCATAAAATGTTGGCAGTGAACAGATAGGCTTAGTCAGGGAAATTGCAGACCAACTGTGAGGTTGATGGTCTCACCTCCATTTAGGCTACTGAGATGTTGCTACCAAATGCAGGCATGAGATATTTTCCACAAACCCATCTTGAATGCTCACCTGTTGATTCCTCTCTGCTCTTCTGTGACCACCTGGTGTGTGGCCACATTCTGCCTCACCCCTTTCCAGCTGGGATAAGTAGGCATTGATCTGACATTATGGTTCCAGATTCCGAGAGGGGCATATGCACTTGTCCCATCTATTGGGGAGACCGAGGCAGGAAGATTGCTTGAACCCAGAAATTTGAGGTTAGCCTGGGCAATATGGTAAGACTTCTGTCTTCAAAAAATAAAAAAAGAAAGGTTCCAAACTGTTTTTTTTTACTTTTCCTGTTTGTTCTCTCTCCTGAAATTGATGTTACCTCTGATCCTCTAATAAAACTCATTTCTCTTTCTTAGGTAGGCAGTTCTTTTAGCCATTTTATTGTGTGATTCAGTACTTTATATAAATATTTGGGAATTAGATAAATGTAAAATTTAGATGTGACCAGTTAAAGATAATTGAACATGAAGAGTTTTCAAAAAGTTGTTGTCTTACATGAGTGGTGGCCAAAGCTACCCTTTCTAGGGTGGAGGATACTCACCTATTTTCTGACAATCTAGGAGTGAAGGTTAAATCACTATTACAGGACTAAAGGTGGCCTGCTGGCAGCAAGGAGACTGGGTGTTTGGGAGGTAGGCTCTCAGATGTGAGGGGGACTTTGATGACCTGAAAGGCTTCTCTGGGTGGAGAAGTCATCAGGAGCTGCAGTTTCTGAAGGACAAAGGCTATTGATGGCAACTGGGATTTACTGAGCTTTATCTAACCCTTGGCTTGAAGGCACACAGTACCTCTCTGGCCTATTCCTTGTTGTATCCCATGTAGAAATGAAAGCCAAATAAAAGAGGGACCCATGAGAACAGAACTACTCTGAGGTATAGGGACCCTTCCCAACAGGAGAGCTGATGGTGACTCAGATGAAGTGTTGCCTGGTGAGCAGTTGGCCACCCAAGGGGTGAGGGATGAGGGAAAGAGAGAGAGAGACTGAGAGAGGAGAGAGCCAGGCCCCAGAACCAAACCTTATGGCACCTAGAAGATTCTTGACTCCTGTGATTTTCTCAATTGTGTTCTACTTCCCACATCTGTTTCCATGGTGATTAGCAGTAGATCGGTAGCAGTAAAGGCTTTATAATAAGAAGTCTTTGGAGACAGCAAGGAAAGAAGAGCTGAAGAGGCTTGTAAAATCTTCTTCCCCAATAGGGAAGCAGGTTGGTCCCAGGGTCTCCTGGCTGGGAGGTGGAGTTGACCCAGACCTGGGAGTAAACTTGAGCAAAGGAAGGTCATGTGAACTTCATTTAAAACAATAAACAAATGCCTTTCTCTCATTTCACTTGAGCCTCCATTATGGCACGTAGGTCACACCTACGTAGAGACAATACATTGCTCTTTACAAGCTTTTTAAATTCTAACTAAATAAAAGAATGAAATCAGATCTCCCATGTTCTTATGTTTTTCAAGTGCCTGGTATAGAACTGGGTGTGTATCTGAGGAACAGTATGTTTTTTTAATTAAAAATAATTTTATATATATGAATAGATGTATAATATATAGATGGGCCTTCTTATTTACTTTTTTTCCTTGGCTTCCTCCTCATCCTCTTCTCAAATTCATATATGCAAATAGAATGGACATACAAATATAGGTTTGTCAATATATATTTTTTAAAAAATATGACTATATCAGCATATATACTTTTTTTGAGACAAGGTCTTGCTCTATAGCCAAGGCTGGCCTTGTTTTTGTTTTTTATTTGTTTTGTTTTTGTGAGACCGAGTCTCCTCCCTCTGTAACCCAAGCTGGTCCTGAACTCACTGACATAGCCCAGGATAGCCTTGGATTCACGGCAATCCTCTTGCCTCAGCCGAGTGCTGGGATTACAGGCGTGCACCACCAAGCCCGGCTTTGTGTGGTGCTGGGGAATTGAATTCAGGGCCTTGTGCTTGCAAGACAAGCACTTTGACCACTGTGTCATTCCTCCGGCATATATACTTTTTGCCTCTTCTTTTTCCTTAATGATGCCTCTTGAAGATTAGTTAGTTAGTTAGTTAGTTAGTTTGTTTGTTTGTTTGTTTCTTTCTTTCTTTCTTTCTTTCTTTCTTTCTTTAAGTCTCTGTAGCCCAGGCTGGTCCTGAACTCACTGTGTAGCCCAGGCTGGCGTTGGGCTCAGGATAATCTGCCTGCCTTTGCCTCCTGAGTGCTGAGATTATAGGCGTGTATCACCATGCCCGGCTTTATGTGGTGCTGGGGTATCGAATTCACAGGGCCTTGCACTTGCAAGGTAAGCACTTTAACTGCTGTGCCGTTCCTCCAGCCCCTAAGCAGATTTCTATAAGACCATCTCATTCTTCTTTGTGACTGTCTAAGAGTCAGGTATGGCTCTAGTGTAATTTTTGTTTTATTTATTTATTTATTTATTTATTTATTTTAAAATGCACATTTATGGTAGTGCCTTTGAACCCAGTACCTTCACAGTGACATACATCCCGAGCTCATTTTTTATTTTTTATTATATCAGTTATTTGGTACTAGAGATCGAACTCAGGGCCTTCACCTTGAGCTACATCCCCAGGCCCTTTTTATTGTTTAGTTAACACAGGGTCTTGCTAAGTTGCCAAGGCTGGGCTTGAACTTAAAATTCTCCTGCCTTGGCCTTCCAGAGTGCTTAATTTTGAGATAAAGAGTCACTAAATCACTAAGTTTGCCAGGCTGGGTTTGAATTTAGAAATCTTCAGCCTCAGCCTCCCAGAGTACTAGAATTGCTGATTTTTAACCTTTTGTCAGTGCTGGAGATCAAACCTAGGACACATGCTAGGCCAGCACTTTCCTTTTGCGCTGCATTCCTAGCCTGGTGCTATAATTTATTCAAGGTGTGAGTATGTTAGAGCCCTGACTTTCTACAACGTCTCTTTCCAAACTGGAATTTAGTGACATAAGCCTGGTAGCAAGAAACTGGGTCTGTATTTATATCACAGAAATCTGCAAACCCAAAAACCAGGACTTTTTTCTATTTTAACTATCATACCACTTGTTCAATCTCAGTAGGTTTTAATCTTCTTCTTCCTCTTCTTCCTCCTCCTCCTCCACCTCCTCCTTCTCCTCCTCCTACTCTTCTTCCTCTTCCTTCTACTCCTTCTTCTTCCTCTTCTCCTTTTTTCCTCTAGAATTGGGGGGAAGGGAGAATAACCACTACAAATAAATAATATTGATATATACATGTGCACACACCACATATACCTATACATGTCTACACTAGTGTCTGTATGGGATATTAGACTGGGATGTATGGGTCAAAGGAATACATATTTTCAAAAGATGTTGCCAAATTATAAAGGGTTGTAGAAATTTATATTTCTATCAACATAGTAAAAACCATTTTAATTGTTTCCTGCCACCAATGAGAATTACCTTCATTTAATTTTTTCTAGTTTGAAAGATATAAAATCTCATAATTTAATTTCTCTGAACACTAATAATTTTAGGCTTCTTTTCCTGTGAATGCTGATTATTATTTATTTTTGAGACAGGGGCTCGCTTTGTAGCCCAGGCTGGTCCTGAACTCGGTATAGAGCCAGGCTGGCCTTGGACTCATGGCAATCCTCCTGTCTCAGCCTCCTGAGTGCTGGGATTACAGGTGTGCACCAACATGCCTGTCTTATGTGGTGCTGGGGAATCAAGCTCGGGTACTTAATGCTTGCTAGGCAAGTGCTTTAACTGTCTAGCCATTCCTCCAGCCCCAAATGCTGGTCATTTAAATATGCTCTTTTGTGATGTGCCTTCTCACAGTTTTTGCTCATTTTTCAATTGAGTTGTTTCCCTTTTGTGTACTTACAAAACCTTTTTATTTACTGTTGTTTTTAATTATCCATTTCTCTCCTACAGATCTATTGTTTATCTATTGACTTTCTTTGTTTTATCTTTTGCCATATGAAATTTTTTTTAAATTGTCAAAAGATAAAATATGTCTATATTTTCTTTTATAGCTTCTGGATTTCCAATCTTGGTTTACAAAATGTTCCCTCCCTGCCTCTATATTGAACATGTAGACTCCTAAATTTTCAAGATTGTTATTGTCTTATTTTTTACATTTGTCTTCAATCTGTACAGAGTTTATATTTGTATGTAGTATAAAATAGGAGTCCTGTTTTATTTTTTTCCAGATGGAAGTTGACTTGGTACCATTTATTAAATAATTCATTCTTTTTCATGGAATTGAACTACCAATTATGTCATACAGTAAATTTTTGTGGTCTATTTCTAGGTTCTTATTGTATTCCACTGATCCATTTATCTATTCCCATGCCAATATCAAATTGATTTAATTACAGTGGTTTTATAGTACAGTCTGAGGTCTGGAAAGAAAAGTCTCACCATTTACTTTTTCACATTTTTATTTGCCATTCTAAAACACATATCCTTCTCTGTAACTTTAAAATTATTTATTCACCTTTCCCACCAAAGAAAAACTTTATTATTTGGTTAGAATTGCATACAATGTATTAGTTTGAAAAATGACATTTTATTAATATTCTTTTATCTTTTCCAAAAACGTTTGGGGCAAATTCTGGGGACATATCAGCGAAGAAAACAAACATGGTCCTTTCCCTCTTTGAACATTTTGTTCTATTATGTTCTAAATAAATGGCCTAGCGATTGTACTTCTAGACTGAGTAAATAGTGGTACATTTATGCAACAGGATACCACCAGCAATGAAAAAGAGTGAACTATTGGTACTAAATAACATAGATGAATGTCATAGCTATGTTGAGCATATTAACGGCAGACACAAGAATATGTACTAAATGACTTCATTTTTATGAAGTTCAAAGCCCAGTAAAGCTTAGGGTAAAACAATGTGGATGAGGTAGAAGCATGGTTACTTCTGGAAGACAGGGAAACATCTCAGCGGGAGGTTGTCCTTCACATTGACCTAGCCAGCGATTGCATGAGAATGTATATATATTAATCAAGCCATACTTTTACATACCATACATTTTACCATTTATAAGGTATATTTCAAACCGAACAGAAAAGAATGAAAAAGGAACGGTGCTCTTGCAAAACTGTCTCCTTCCTCCCCAGGGTGCTGTGGATCTCTGCCTTCTGTCTTCTTCATCTCTGAGAAACTCGGGCTTATTAGTGCTTTCTAGGCTGGGCTATTGCAAAATTGAAGCTGTTGCAACTGCTAATTATATCACGATTTTCTAACAACCCCCTTTAAAGAATTCATTTAAAAGAATCTCTTGATGAACTATGTAATCTTACAAAGAAGCAAAAGAACTGGACCAGACTGCTCAGACTCTATTTCCCCAACTGGTCAATAAGAAACTCTGGGTTTTTGTGCCCTACCCCCAAAAGAGTTATAAAGTTCAGTAAGTGCCTGGAAAGCAGGCGAGACTCTGCGATGCAATCTGGATCACCCATTACCAATTTGCTTTGCTCACCCACCGTAGTGGCTGGGCCTTATGCTTCCTAGGGGAAAATGAGCAGTTTGAATGCCTGCTCCCTCCTTTTCCCATCTCATCCACTCTTCCTTTGTTCTCCATCAGTGTGTTCCCTATTGCAGGGGTGCCTATATTGTGGCTCTTTGGGGAGGAAAGTTAGAGTCAAACTTGGGGCCTCACATGTAACCCCAAGATTGTAAACATGGGGGGTAGCCTGCAGCAGTTACAAAAGGCAGATTACCGTGTGGTACAGCTGAATTGCAGTTATTTCATGCCATTTTTTATTTCCGCTCTCTAGGGTAGTGACTCACTGCTTTCCAGTTCAATGTGAGGACATGTCCCACGGTGTTGACTGCTTGATGCTCCTGGAGGACATTCCTAACCCACCACTTTCCAAGTTATTAGAAATCTAACTTCGAAATCACTAATCCCCAAATAGCCTCTATTCTCTCAACTGCTGGCTTCTGGCTTTGATTTTATGCACAGTAGTTCTCAACTCAAGGCCAAAAATTCTACCCCATGCTGAGCCACTTTCAAAGGAGAACCAATATGCTAAGACTGGAGGGGAATCTGAATAGCGGTTAATTGTCAGTTTGTCTACTGAAAAAACTTCCTTTCCCTCCTGAGCAGGCTGGTTATTTGTTAAAGTTTGCTGGGGTTTTGGAGCACCTCACAGTTAGGGGCAGCTCAAACTCAGCAGTTTTAATTATTAATCAGGTCAAAGGCTGATAACAATTTTTTCTTCTTTTCAGGGAAGGGTCTTGAGAGTTCATAAGAAAGGATGTCCAGTCCCTTGGCCTCTGATGGGTAGGAAGGAAGGAAGGAGGCAAATGATTCAAGCCAGACCAGTCCTGAGTTCTTAATGGACTGGACAGACTGTTGGAAGGTCACTTCGTCTGCCTGTGGGCTCATTTTAAGTGAATGCAGGCCTTTGTCCTTTCTATGGCTTTCTGAGTTGGAAAAAAAATTCCAGATCAGACTGGATAGAACATGTAAAAGTGTGTCCTGTTGTGTCCTTCCAAACTAGAGAACAGCAAAGGAGGTAGACATTTCAAAGTTGTCTGTTCTAGGGCATCGCCTCTTTCAGGTTGTTGCACGAAAGGCACACTTTGGAAAACTCATGGGGCATTTTGCAGTTTGAATTTTGAATGTCTCTGAATATGTTGACTCTGTGTTTTTCCTGTCTCCCACACTTCTTTCTGGTGCCTAGGGGTCTCCTTTCTGTTTTTGGCCGGAGACCCCAGCTTGATAAAATCCAGAAAGGTCTTTTTTTCCCCACCAATCTGCCTGTTCTTCTGTCATTCTAAAAGATTCCAGCAAGTACTGCCTCCCTGCCTTGTTGCTAGGCAGATTCCGTTGTTGCTAGGGCTCCAGTGTTTCCTCAGGGCCTCAAAAAGAGGTACAAATTTCCAGTGACCTGCTCAACCATCAGTCTACTCACCCAATCCATCCACAACAAACCCAAGTAGGTCCTAAACATCTACTGTGTACGAATCACTGTGAAACACTGTGTCCACCATAAAATAATTCTGAAAGGAAAAAGAGGCAGCAAATTCAGGGTGTCAGATTCAGAGGGAACCAGTTGCAGGGGTGGATGAGTAGGCTTTTTCCTGGGATGTCTTAGGGGACAGCCATTACCTTGGAGAATTTTATCTGGTTCCTCAGCTTTACAATCTCAGAAAACTCATTGTAGTGCAACCAGAAACAGATCCTTGTCCCACTGGCAGAAATGGATTAATCAAATTTGTAACACTGAATTAATCAATTAAATGAAAAGTCTGTCCCATGGACCTAGCATAATTCTGTAGGTATCACCTTCCCTCTATCGAGGGAGAGTTTTCTGGAAATTATATTTCTGAAAGATATTAGAGAGTTGATGTTGACACCAGTTGGTTTAGGTGAGGGAATGTATCTGTACACCTGTATCTACATTGTTACTATGAGCCAGGCAAAAGAGTTTAGAGTTGTAATTTTATTAACTCCTTACATTAATAATGAGAGGGAGCTACAATATACTCCATTTCACAGGGAAAAAAATCTTCAGGTTGCATTACTTAACTGAGACCATCCAACTAATATATGACAGAGCCAGGATTTGAACCCAAAACTCATCGTGAACTAATAGATCCCAACTTCTGGTAATGGTAAGACAACACGTTAGGTCAGAACACAGTTGAATAACGAACACTGAGATGCTAATGAATCAGCTACATGGGAATTTCCTATAAACAATGGGATGTGTGAAAATGGAAACTGACTGAGTCTAGATCTAGAGAAGGATCTCAGAGGCATAGTCTGGAATATGCCTTACCTCTCCTGGAGGTGCTCTAAGAGGATGGCTTTTGTGTTCTCTTTGATAGTGGGCAAACATTTGTGCTCATTTGCCCAAGGGTATTGACAGATGCAGAAATTTACTCAGGCTGAGGAGGTACCTGAATGGGACAGGCCATCATACCTGAGGAACCTGCCAGCACTGAGACATCTGAGAGAAAAGCTTCTGGGATTGTGGCTTCACTGTCTTACCAGGCAGTGGCCAACCCCGAGGCCCAACACCCGAGCAAACCTAGAATCCAAGACCTTGGCCTTAAGGAAAGGTAGAAGCAGCTCACTGGAAAGAGTGCCCTGCAGCTTGTGTGAGCAGGTCAGCAGAGGTGGGCCTGTCTCATCTAGAGGCCTGGCTTGGGCCCTTAACCTGGGACAAAGCATGTGCAGCGCAGTCCAAGTCTAGGAGATAGATCCAGATAGAGGCTTATGTAGCCCCTCAGTGGCCCTGAAAGCCACTAAGACTTCAGAAAGCCATAGCAGTGGTGTTAATCTGTAACTCAGGCTAAGTGTGAGCATATTTGTTCTGTATCAAAGCCCTAAAAAGTTCAGGAAGAGTGAAGAGCAGAGAGGACCGGTGTCTAACAAGCTGTATATCCTCCTCCCTCCCTTTCTCCCTTCCTCCCTCTCTTCCTTCCTCCCTTCCTCTCTTCCCCCTTTCCTTCCTCCCTTCTTCCCTCCCTTCCTACCTCCCTCCTTTCCATCTTCCCTTCCCTTTTCCTCCCTTCCTCCTTCCCTTCCTTCCTCCCTCTCTCCCTTCCTCCCTCCCTTCTTCCCCTCCTCCTTTCTTACTCTCTTGTTTTTGCAACAAAATTTTCTAGGACCGGATGTAAATTATAATGAAGAAATCTGTGCTTTAAAAGTTGTCCATTTCTCTGCTTTTGCAATTTACTTCTTTTGGCTTTTCCCCCAGTTTCCTAGCAAGATGCTTTTGAACAACAATCTTAGCCTTGTCTGGATGCCGGAGATTTGCCCACATTTGGGCCAAGACAATCAAGGGGTTCCAGGGCCCCTGGAAATTTAGCATGGTGGGCCAGCAGCTGTCTCAGCTGGATTTGCAAGAAACAGCTGGTGGAGCCAGGGCAGAGAGAGGTGAAATCTCTAGAGAGAAAGAGATTGGGAAAGAGAGAGATGGAAGCAGCTGCAGTTGCTGCACTCTTCCCGCCTGGGCTCCTCCATCATGGAGGCCTACCCGGCTCCAGCTCTCCCCACCCTGACTTCACTCAGAAACAAACAAGTTAAAATGAAAGCTGAGGGACTATAAACAGAGGCTGGGACAGTATGGAAGAGAGGTTCAGACTGGGGTTCTTACATTGGAGGCCTGGTGGGGTGATGTTCACTGTAAAACTGAATACTACGGGGAGTGTGCTTGGGCTGGGAGGAGGGGTGACATCCTGGCTTCTAAACGGTGACTGTTTGGGGGCTGAGATCTAATTAGAGTACATGGTACTCAATTGAAATAGCAGAACTCCGGAGGGATTTGAGCCTCTTCTGTTAGTTTAGCAAGCTGAAATTCTTTCAGGGATTTGTGCCTGGCTCTGGCATGTGCCTGATTGGAGGGCCTTCACCCCATTTTTCCTTTTCAGGTGAGCAAGGATTTTTTTTCAGGGGGATTACATAATAACCAGGACAAGGCACTGATTACACTGATTACTTATCTTATTGCTAGCTGGCCTTTTGGGAGGAATAGCTGAGGTTGGGAAGGTGGCAGAGTTACTCAGAAAGTTTTGGTGATTATCTTTTTCTAACCTGCTAATATTTAGCAGAGTCTGGCTTGGTTCTTGGGCAGTGGCAGTTAAATTGAAATCTTGATTCTCTTGGTAACTTGATGGCTTAGTTTGGGCCTCAGGTTGCTGTTCCATGAATTGCCTTGAAGTTTAATCACCCAAATTTATTTCCTAGAGTGTTTCACCATCTCCTCTTCTAGGCCCATTAGTCACCATCCTGTGACTTGACAGAGTGATTATTAAAGACCCTATGGTTCTCTCCCTCTAGATTTAGGGGTGTTGGTAACTCTGGAGGCAAGTTCTAACTTGGGTCACAGTTGGGTGGATTTTCTCTCAGTTGGTTGTGAATCTTCCCTGAGGGCATCCTGGAGGCCTGGGAGAATAGCACTGTGTACCTCCTGTTCTTTCTTTAAAACTAAAGGAGTACTTAGTGGGTTCTTCTAGGGCTGGTGTCCTCAAGGGGGGTATTATGTTGTTCTTTGCCCCAGGCATGTCACTGATATCACCCAGGTTAAATAATCCTTTTGAGAAAATGGAGAGACTGCATATTTAAAAAGGGGGATATGGAGGCTGGCACATCAACATAAAACAAATGTTAGCTTCTTTCTCTTCCATCAGGAACAAGATCTGGGCCTTTCTTCTGGGATCTTGGAAGAGAAATTTTGTGAGTTTGACTTGGATGCATACTTGCAAGAATTTATCTTATTCTGTTATTATTACTACTTTTTGTGGTACTGGAGATCCAGCCCAGGGCTTTCATATTAAGCTATATCCTCATCCTTTATTTTTTTTGTTTGTTTGTTTATTGGTAGTACTAGGAATTGAGCCCAGGGCCTTCACACTGTGCTACATCCCCAGCCCATTTTTATTTTTGATTTAAGACAAGGTCTCACTAAGTTGTTAAGTTGCCCAGGCTGGGCTTGAATTTACAATTCTCCTGCCTCAGCCTCGCAGAGTGCTGGGATTATAGGCCTAAGCACTAGGCCCAGCTAAAAATTAGTTCGAGAATAGTTCTATAAGTTAAACACTTAGTACCTTCTTCCTTTCAACCTAGTTTTTCTGTGAAGCGCAAGTTGCAAACCTATACTGTTATGGGTGCAAGGCATGTTAAATAAATGTACGGCAAGCTGGGAGGTACTGATGAGGTGGTCTTGTCTTTATGATTTTTTCCTCTTCTCCCAGGAATGGACATTCCTACTGTGTGCTTTGTAGGCCTCTGGAGGTAACTACACAGTCCTGTTCTACTCCTGCAGACATGTTGGGACAGATAAAGGTTATTCTATAGAAACCTCAACCAACAAGTCAAAAGATGAGTTTCCTGCTCTTAATAGATAATTTTTATTGGTTTTGCAATAAACGTATGAAATAGAAACAATAGCAATAAACTAGCTCAACAAGAAATCGAAAGGCACAAACCCCCAAAGCCCTTCCCGCCTCTTCTTAATGAGTCTCTAATTTATAGACTGACTAGCAGGCCCACTTTTCTTTTTCCAAGCTTTGCAAACTTTTTCATATTGAAGGCTAGGGAGCTCTGGGGCTTGTGTGTGTGTTTCCACCCAGTTGCTAATATGATGGCCAGGACTCTGCTGTTTCCTCTGGCTGGAAGGTCTTCCTCCTTCTATTTTGTGTTTATCAACAGAGGACAGCAGGCAGAGGAATCAAGTGAATACCTATGCTGAAATGGCAAAAGGTCACGGTTTAACACGCGGGAAGCAGAGTGACCAGGGTGTGGTCCCAAAAAGCATCTAGGGGTTTGGGGCAGGGGTTTCCAACTTTAAATCCTCTAGCTTTTGAAACATGCAGAATATTTTTAGTTCATGGTAGTAGGCTTCTTCCCAGGACCAAAACCGGCAGGTTATACAGCACCATGGAAAAGGAAGTAATCTTGGTGTCTTGTAGTTCCTAATGAAAACTCCTTTCTGCTTTTCTCAAAGGCAACTTGAGCAAGCTGGGCATCCTGAGTCCCTGCCAGTGGAGGTTACTTGCTGGGTTATTGCAGTGTCATATGAGTGATAGCTGAAGTCAGAATGGCTCAGTGCTCCATCTGAACACTTCCCCTGAGAACTGAAGCCGAGAGGACAGGTTATCTGTGTTCCTGATCACGCCTCAAAGAACGTGCAGACCTGCTCAGGGCTCATGCCTCAGCAGAGCAGGTGGGGAGAAAACACCACCTCGCTGTCTCCCTATCTAATCCTTTGGGGCCTGGATGGCCCAAGGTCTGGATGGGTGGCCAACACCCTGGCAGCTCATGGCAAGAGAGCACTGGTGCTTCAGATGAGATGTGGGTGTTCTGATCCTCACTGTGGTCTCAACATGCCAACATGTCCCAATTCTGGCCCCTTCTGGGCATCCTCTCCTGAAGACAGAGCTCTGGGTGGGCCTCTCGTAGAAATTCACAGCAGCACCTCAGCTCTTTGTGGCTCTCCTGCTCCTTATTTCGTTCCCCCTTCCTCAGTGGCTTGGGGGGACAATCGCTGACTTTGCAACCCACAGCCCCTGAAAGTCCCTGTCTATGGCATGCTGTTATGCTTTGAGGACACAGGACTGTGAACTTGAAATTGTCTCGCCTTTGTCACCTCTTGGCAGGTCTTTAGAGCTCGGGGAAACAGTCGAGCGGTACAAATCGCAGTGGCGTGGTAAAGCCCTCCTTACTCCTTATGGGCTGCCTGACTCATATCCGTTTCCCTGGCAAAAAATAAGTTTTTGTTATTGCTGGCTTGGCAGAAGCACGGAAGAGTGCGCGAGGATCTACTGCCCCATGCATCACTGGCCAAATTGCCTGAGAAATCCCAGCTCTAGAACTTTTCATCGTTGGCTGTGATGTACGGAGCAGAACGGCAGCTCCATTTCCTTTGCATGGGGCTCAGCGACGCTGGCACTTAGCAGACCTGCTCTGCTTGCAACTCCTAGCAGATGTGGCCTCTTCTTTCCCTCACCCTCCTCTTGGCCCTTATTTCCCCTCACCCTTTATCTTCTCCATTCTTCTGTCTGCTCATCAACCCCCTCCCTGTCTCTTCCCAGCAGAGCCATAGCTGGAGAATCAGGAGGAGGCCCACAATGTCATTTCCCCATCACTCTGCAGATGATTCCACACTAATGTTCTTTTAATGCTGTGATGCTGCACTAATTAATAAGCGTCCTGCACAGAGGCCTTGCCTCGCCTCTCCTTGCCTCTCCTCCCCTCTCCTCCTCCTTCCTCCCCGCCCCTCCCTTCCAGCCCTCACCAAGAAGCCCTCATGACAACCCGGCATCTGGCAGCAAAGAAAGGATTTCACTCCTCTACCTGGGCTGCCTGATATTGCTATGAGAGATAACTGTATACGAACCAATAATCTAGCCTGACAATCCAATTTACTGACCAATAGCGCACAATCCACCATGTCATCGGCTGTGGGGAGGCCCATAAATTAGTTCCTAGTAATTTATTCTGATCAATAGAATGGGCAAAGTCACTTGTCTCTTTAATCAAAGGCCCTCTTGGAGATGTCAGGCAGGAGGCTGTGTGGAAGGGCGGAGGGATCTGTGAGCGAGGAAGAGGCGGGTGCTTGGTGCCACACCTCACACCCTGGTTTCCAGGACCCAGGAGAAGCCACCCCCAAATGAAACATTGAGGGAGGGGCTGATGGTTCAGGCTGTCTCTGCTTTCTTTTGTCACCCCAAACATAAGGCATTGGCTTTCAGACAAGCTAAGGACTGCCAGATCGGGGTTGGGGTGAAAAGAGAGAGGTTCCAGGGAGCCCCACGCTGCTCTTTCAGGATCTCTTCTCCTTTCGAATGTTTGGAACCTTCCTTCATCCCCAGGTCACAGGTGCTCCTGTATAGACATGTCCCGGTGGAGGAGAGTAAAAGAAGTGTTATTTGGCCTATTGAGAGGTGCCTATTAAGAGGACACAGGTAGCTCTGAAAAGCTGTCCCTTTCTGGGAAGGTTTCTATCTGTAGAGGAAATCTGCCTTAGTGAAGTAAACAGCCCCTTCCCTTCGTCCTCTCTGTCTCTAAGAAAGACCATGTTGGCACCCCTGCCCAGAGATTGCCATAGAATATAACAGTTCTTCTGAAGGCACCTGAGAGACTTTATTTGGCTAATGTGATGACAAATTTTGTTTTCTCTCCTTACCTTCCTGTACCTTGTCTTACTACTCTCCTCCAGCCTTAGCTCAGGCACTTCCCAGCTTTGAGCCTGGGGGCAAAATGCTTATCCCTCTGTGACTCGGTTTTCTCACCTGTAAAGTGGGACTAATAACAGTGTCTCCTCACAGGGTTAAGAGGATTTAGTAAATTAATTATATATATATATATATATATATATATATATATATATAAATTAATATGAAATTAAACTAACAAATGAATGTATAATGTGCTCAGAGCAGTGCCCGTCATATACTAAGGTTGTATTGCATGAATATAAGTAAATATATAGAGATTAAAGGAGAATGTTGAGCTTCTCTGAAGAAGTATCAAGCCCTTGAGCATCTCTGTTTCCTGAAAACTTTTTCTGTTTCCTACCAAGTTTATTTCTTGTCCTCATTGTTTAAACTAGACAGATAAAGTATCAGTTGGTGCTTTGTCTTTGAAATGGCAGAGAAACTCCGAAGGGCTTCTGTGCAAGGTGTTTTTATTTTTCCCTCCTCTGGGCGCTTAGGCAGAGCTGGTCTGTCAGTCTGGGGGAAAGAGAACAACCTTGCTTTAGAGAAAAGGAGATTGTTCTCGGCAGGGAAGGAAAAGGTAGTCTATGACTTGTGTTAGCTACGGGGACAGACAAGGCAGCAGAGCTCCCTAACGTGAGCTAGACAGAGGAAACCACAGAGCAGGGTGATGTGAAGGCCAGTGATACCAGAGTGTCACTTTGCTGCACAGCTGTGCTGCTTGCTCACTGTGGGACTTTGGCCAAGTCACTTCAAGTCTCTGATCCTGATTCTTGTATTCAAGACAAGAAGGATTTGGGCAGTTTGAGCTCCGGAATCCTTTGCTCTGACACTATGAAATTCTGTATGAGTTGGTGAAGGAGTATGTTGACTTTTCCGTGAGCCTTCTCCACTGTGTTCTCTCCCCCCGCCCACCCCCAATAGTCTTATGAACAGCTCTAAAACCAAGCACAAGCAGGGCTGGGAAATCTGGTATGTCTGAGGAATGTTATAGTCACTAAATGGAACTAATGTCATTTGTAAAGTAGATATGGGGATGAGAAGCAATTCACTTGGCATAGGGGTTTCCAGTTCCCCCACCTTAATTGCAACTACCTTCAATTTACAGAAAGGCCAAGGACCTCTTCTCTGTAAAGGTCAAAGCCAGGACTTCTGATTCCAGGGAAGTTCAAGGGGCCTTTTTGATCATATCATTAGCCTGTAGGGTTGCCTCAGGATAGGGAAGGCTGTGCTAAAGGGGTAAATTAACCAAGGCACAGAAAGGACCTGAGCCACTTGAAATTCAAAGGCTCCAGTGACTGTGCTTGGATTCTACCCTGGCCTCCTGTGTCCTCGGACCTGAACCTTGATGTGTCCATCAGAGGTGAGCTGAAAGGGTTAGGGTACACTAGTCATCAGTGTGAAGAAGCCAGGTTGGAAGCCTGAGGCCTTCCTAGGGTGGCTGCATGGCAGGTGGACATAGTTTCCAGTGAGCAGGAATCTGGCACCCTCTGCTGACCCCAGGCAGGAGACAGCTGGTCAACCAGGCTAGGACTGCAGCCACCAGGAGGGGGAAGGGTGGGGTCCAGGATCAAGCAGCAGCTTACTAGTCAAAAGAGCAGTTTCTCCTCTCTGAATAGATCATTTTTATTGGTTTTGCAATAAGCTTATGAGACAGGAACGATTGCAATAAACAAACTGAACAAGAAATCGAAAAGATGGGCCTTGAAAGCTGTTACTGAGCCCTTCTCACCTTCTCTTAATGAGTCTCTAATTTATAACAAACTTATAAGCCAAGTACTTGCAGGGTTCCCTGGCTCCAAACTGGGGACCTTATGGCCTCTGCCCTGTGTGTGTGGTCTGTTTATTTATTTATTTATTTTTGTACCTATAACCTGGCTCCAGAGATAGCAGTAAGCTCTATCTAGCAGGAGTAATAACAGGTATGGGGAAGTCCTGGGGTAGGCCTGGGACTTTAGTCATGGCTGCCCTTCTCTGTCTCTTCAAAATAGATAGGGCTGACTCTGGTGGGACCTACCTCACCCAAAATTCTGCCCCCTTCTTTCCAGCCCTAGGTTGCTGATAAAGACACAGAAGCCATTTTCTTTCCAGACTTCCATACTAAGACTTGGCATGGGAAACAGGATAACTGAAACTTCCAACCCTCTAAATTACATGCTTCATAGATAGGCCTAAGATACCTACTAATGGCTGAACTTTCTCCCTCTCAGCATTAGAGATTCCACTAGGACAAAGCCATATATCGTACCCACCCCCCATTCTCTCAGGTTAAGGCTGTAAGGAAACCCAGTACTCTCTGTCAGATAGCGCACACGAGGCCAGGCTGAGGCTCTCCTTCCATTCCAGGGATCCCTGGAGAAGAAGGCTATATCTTCCCTCTCAACCTACAGACTCCTGGGTCAGGGAAAGTTT
The DNA here is from genome assembly GCA_004027205.1 of Ctenodactylus gundi. Classification (NCBI taxonomy): domain Eukaryota; kingdom Metazoa; phylum Chordata; class Mammalia; order Rodentia; family Ctenodactylidae; genus Ctenodactylus; species Ctenodactylus gundi. The sequence goes on from PVKB01000334.1 coordinate 179,647, forward strand.
TCTTATGTGAGGTTGAGGTTGTAGGAGAGCCTGGGCTTTGTCTCAACCATAGAATGGATCTCCTTGAAGCAGTCTCTTTCTAGTCCCTTCTGTCATCAAGTACCCCAGAAGCATTTCCCCAAGGCAGTCTCTGTCCCTCTAACTCTTCTCAATTTGGTTTTGAGATATACCATAGGCCTCTGTGCCTTTTCTGGCAGCTGATCACGGGACAAGGCATCCAGGGGTTTTGGACCATTGTCCTGCCCAGGATGGTCTGGAATGTAGGTAAAACTGTCTCTCTGTGGAGAATCATTTCTCCTTGTGGTGCCTGCAATCTTTAGGAATGGCCACAAGATGTCAGTGAGAGGCTGTGGAAATGGCTCTTAGGGCGTTACTCAAAGGGAAGATAAGGGGACAGACACCTGACAGAGAGCATTATGCTGGTTTCTCCACAAACTCATGAGAGTGTTATATCTTTGCCCACAGTTCTTTTCCCCAGGCATTGTGCCTGGGAAGGATGGGGCATTGCTGTCCCTTCTGTAGGTACCCTTGTTGGCAAGAGCTGTGTATTTGTATGTGTATCATGTGTGTGTGTGTGTGTGTGTGTGTGTGTGTGTGTGCGCGCGCGCGCCTTCAGGCCACTGCACTATAGGCATTCAGAATCTGGGTAATATGTGTTTGGGTTGTTTGTGTCTGTTTGTGACTCTGTAAAGATTTGTTTCTGCAGACTGTAATTCAGACCTAGAAAGGGGCCTTAGAAATACCCTGGGTAAGCTAAGTGTGGTGGTGCAAATCTGAATCTCAGCACTCTGGGAGGCTGAGACAGGAGTTCCAGCCGAGACTGGGCAACTTAGTGACCTAGTAAGACTTTGTCTCAAAATAAAATTTTAAAAGGGATGGAGATGTCACTCAATGCAAACACTCTGGTTTTAATAATCCTCAGGGGGGAAAAAATCTCTGTCCAAATTCTGTTTTTATAGATAAGGAAATAGAGGCCCAAAGAGGAAAAGCAGCTTGTAAGCCTGGGGCTGAATTGTTCCTGGAATCCACGATTCCTGTCTCCAGTCCAGTGCATACATTCCTGCCTCAGTGTCTCCAGAACTGTGGGTTGGCTTTTCATCTGTCTTCATGATGTACTTCCTTTGTCAGAGAGCCCCTGATTCTGGTGTGTAGGTTTGAGTTTGTGTAAGTGTATCCTAGGCCCTTGTGAGCAGCTGCACACAGCCAGGGCCTCTCCGGGAGGGTGTTGGTACATCGGGTGGGCAGTGTGAGAGGAAGGGGGCTCCTGTGCTGGAGCGTGTGTGCGAGTGACTCTGGAGTGAGCATCAGTCAGAGCCTTGTGAGTGACTGGTTTATCAGTGAGCGTGCAAAAGAGGCTGTCCCCCGTACCCACCTCCTTGCCCCCGACCAGACTGTCTCCCCACAGCCCCTAGGGTTTCTGTGTCCCTGCCCTAGCAACAGCGACATCTTTTATTGGTTGAGGCATCAGCCCCCGTGTCGGGATTTCAAGGTTCCTGTCGGTTCCATCCATCTTCTGGGGCCTCCTGGTATTAGCATTGATCTACAGGGGAAATGGAGAGCACGACTGGGTTATTACGCACCCGCCCGCCTTCCCTGGGCCGTGATTGAGTGCACACAGAGAATTTTTGAAACATGGCCACCCTAACTTATTCTGTCTTCCTGCCAATAGCGTGGCATGGGTCCAAATTACAGGTCGATACCAGTTGATCTTTTTATGTTAAACTGTGATGAAGTTGCTTCTGTGTGGAGATGGGGTTAGGTTCTGGGCCCTCATTTAATGGAGAACTTTTGGGATGCAAAAGTGGGTAAGGGTCTGGGGGAGTGGACAAGGGGAGTGGTCAGTGGGGCAAAATGTAGGAGGGGAGGCTGAGCGCAGGCGGTATGTGTGCTATGTGCTTATATGTGGCCTTGGCTCTGGGCTGGGAATGCATACGTGCTTGCAGGGGGCCAGAGGCTGTTGCAGAACTCCTGGGACCTCTGTTCCTGCCTGGTATCTCCTCTTGTGACCCTCCCCACACAAGGGATGGTCAGGCCCCTCCTCAGTGGAACCTTTCCATGACCAGCCAATCTGCCCCTGGTGAGGCCCCTCCCTCTGCTCCAAGGATAGAATTCCATTTTCCTCCATCCCCTCCCATCCTTCTACCCCAACCCCCCTCAACACACCTGCACCATCAAACGGGTTTGTCTTTAACCTCCAAACAGGGAACTTTAATTAAAGAGACAGTGACCCCTTTTATGAGTTTGGTCGAGTTGGGTTTCAGAGCCCTTGTCACTAGCGGCTCACATAACCCTGACAAAAGCTTGCAGGCCTCAAGAGGAGCCGGTCTCCCTCATAGACATTGTGGCGAGGGCACAGGGTGGGGATGGGGGCATGGGAAGGGGGAGGCATCCTTGGGTCAGGAGCCCTGGTAACTGCATCGATGAAGTTGGAGGTTGGGGGAAGGGCAGGCAAGGACCCTCAGGGGAAGGGGACACTGATTTTATCCAGTATCTTTGGGGCACGACTCCACCATAGGACAACCATGTGAACCCTGGTAGTGTGGTGACTGCTCCCTGTGTACAACCACTAGGCTTCCAGACAGTGCCTCACGGAAGTATCTGGGGTTCCCATCCCCGCTGGCCTGTTGGCTTACACTATAAAACCAAAAGGAATTTTTAAAAGAAACAGACTGAATAGAATTCACTGTAAGAATAACCAAGATGTTTTTACTCACATATTTAAAGGAAAAGTGATTTTGTGCTAAAACATGATTGCTAATAACTATAATAACACCACTCAACATATGGCACGAAACACCAATTCTGTCCTATGTCTGGAGGCACAAATGCTGCACAATACGCACGCTGCTTAGAAGGGGGCTGCCCCTCCAAGCGCAAGAGCCAAATTCAGGCCACTTAGGCTTCCTGCTCTCTAGTCTCACTCTCATTTCCCTTAAAGACCCCAAATACAGGCAGCTGTTGAGCTAGTGTTCTAAGTCTGAAGGGCCCTTATCTTATGTTTGATCACTTCTTAACTGTTGATTTTTAACCAAGGGCTTTTCTAAGTCTTGTAAGGGATGTTTGTGTGCCCTTTGATCTGCTGCTTTGATATTCTTTGTGTATTCTTTAAACTGGAGAGGGCTGCCCAATCTGCCACACTTATTCATTCAACAAACACCACAGACTGTTAAAAGGAACCTATGATTATTTTTAAAAGCATAGTTTTTTCCAAAGTGGAATACATTCCCATTAACCAGAAGCTGTTACATTTTCAATTATGGGGAATTAGTCACCTCAGTGTAATACAGGGTTGCTCTGATCAGAATTTAAGATTGAGCCCAAATTAGCAAACTTGTGGAGGCAAAATTTAAGACCAAAATTGAAGAAGATTCTCATCAAGTTTCCACTCTCCAACTGTGATGTCACTCATGGGCCCTTAGTTGCACCTGAGGATGCATGTGTTCTCATGGCAGGGACACGTAGATGAGAAGAGTCAAATGACCCTGCATAAGGGGACCGGGCAGACCAGAGCTTTCAATGTTTTCACATTCTGGAGCTACACATTGCCGCATGTGAATCTTCCAGTGCACATAGGGTGTCACCTACTCACATGAGTGGCCTGTCTGTGTGTGCCTGAGAGTGCACACACCCACAGAGACAGGTCAAAGCCCTTCCTTGTTCTATAGGGGAGGGATCTGGAGGCCAGAGGGGTTGGGAAGTAATTGGTTTTGGCGTTTCCTACCTCCGCTGCCCGGGAAGCTTTCTCTGTTTCATCTTCAGCATGATCAATCCCTGGTCATGTGCCTTTCCACTTGGACGCCCCCGACTCTCCAACTCACCGTGCTCGGAAACTTCGTTAGTGCCATTAATCTGCTGATCCAGGCGAATTACCAACTCTTCCTGCAACTCAACCTCTCACCCCTCCTCCAGGACCCCTTGGGGGTAGCCTGGCTCACCACCCTTCTCTCTTTCATTTATCTTATTTTGTTTGATACCCCCTTTATCCCATCAGCTCCAGCATGAGATCTTCCTTCCTCCTGTTACATCTACACACCTACTGCTCTTCATAGTGTGTCACAACCGCCTAGTGTGGGAGGAGGCAGTCATAGGTGCCCCTGGTGCCCATAAGCTGGACAGGTCCTGCACACCTGCTTAGCAGCAGAGAGTGTGAAGTGACCTCTGGCTGTGAGAACCAAACAAGGAAGAAAACAGTGTTGAGTCTTACTGTGGAGAATCCAGGAGGCAGGCAGTGTTGCCTCCATTTCAAAGATAAGGAAAATTGATGCTGGAGAGATGAATCACTTGTTGATGAGTAGCAGAACTAAGACTAGACTCATGTCTGCCTGACTTAGAAGCTATTCTTCCTGCTGTAAAGGAGGAGAACCCTTAGGTTCTAGATATCCCTCTCAAGAAACTATGTGAAGGCCCCTTGACCTGAGGCTTGTCCTTTTCCCCTGCTATACTAGGTCATGAGGGAGGTATATGTGTGTCCATGTCCTCTCATTTTTAGCCTAGAAGGTGCCCATGGTATCCAGGCCTTGTCTGAGACCCCAGTATGGTCTGGTGCCAGGATGTACCTGTGTCAGTTGGCTCCAGGCCTCTCCAGAGAAGGCCTTGCTTTGGCCTCCGTAGCTGATGCGCTGGGCCCATTGTCCAGTCAGGAACAAAGGCTGCGGATTTAAGCCTAGTGACCAGGCAGCTCTGCCAAGCAGAAAAGACCGCCCCCCTGGAAGCTGGGCCCAGCCGGGGGTGAGGAGGGGGACCCGAGAGAAAGGGGACAGGGAACCTTTGAAAGTAACTAATTAAAGGGCCTTTGGTTGCCCCCTCCCCCTGGGCGCCTAATCTCTTTGGGGCAGCAGCCAGACAATGTGCCCCTCCACCCTGCCCCCCTCACCCGAGTTTTAAAACAAGAGACAACTTGAAGTTAATGAGTGCCACCTGACGGGGTCCCCTAATGAGAAGGGGCTGCTGGGCCACTCACACATTCTCTGGTTCCATGAATAGCACCCCCCCCACCCCCTGAGTTTTATTCATCTAGGGCCAGGGGCAGGGGCAGAAAGGAAAGGGGCCCTGCTCAGCCTGAAGCACGTGGACAGTGGGTCAGTGGTTCAGTCCTCCCCCACAGCCCATGCCCAGATCTGAGCTGGCTGGCTGGCTTAGGGCCAGCCCTATTCCTAGGCCCTTGGCCCTTGGTCACTGGTGTTGGCTACTGGCTTTTTTCAACAGGGCATTAAGGTGGAGAAGGAATGCTTTGGGGTTGCTGTGCTTGGTGGCAGGGCTAGGGGTCAGGAGTCATTTGGAAATGAGGCTCCAACACTTTCTTGCATATTTGGTGTTTCTCCCATTGCTCTCTTTCCCAGTTGACTCTCCATCTCTGGTTCCTCCACCTCCAAGCCCTGCCTGACTTCCACCATTGAAGCTCACCCCTAGTAAAGCTCTCAGGCTCTTGCTTCCCAGGCTCATCCTCCATCTCTGACCCTTACTTGTCACCAACAGTGACTTCTTTCATACACAACATCTGTTCCCAGCCTGGGTGGGCAGCTTGTCAGCCTCAGGAGACAGGCCAGCTCCCTTGAGTAGGGCGTGGGTGTGACTGTGTAACCTGAGGAGTGGGCAAGTTTTGCACCACTTTTGGGAACCTGGAAGAAATGGCAAATGACTAACTTGTTACCTCCAAACCAACACTTGTTCTCATCTTTAAACCCACCTGCCTATTCTAGCCTGCACTAGAGGGATGATGGTGCTCAGACCTACAAACCCTCCTGAGCTTAGGTAAGGACTCTGGAAAATTAGCTCAAGACAGCTTTGTCTTTGGGCTTTGTCCTCGCTCCCAGACAAACTGATGACCACAGGGACTTTTCAAAGAGATGCTGTAGAATTTTCTCTGCTGCCCGCAAAAGGCAGAAGAAGTATGGATAGTATTCGAAGGGCCAGGAGACCCTGAAGTAGAGCAGAGGAGGATTAGCCGGCCCTGGGTGCTCCAGCCAGCAGGGAGCCGTGGGCAGAGGTGACCGATTTCCCGACTACTCATGGTGAAAATATCACATTTCATGCTTTGTTGCCGATTCATAGAAAAATCCTATTAAAACCAGCTGGATTATTTATATAGTTTAAACAAATGATGATCAAAGATTTTGCATGTTTTGAAAAGAACCCAGAGTTATGCAGCCCGGCAGGGAACTCACCCAGAATGTGGTGGATAAGTGTGTGTGGGGTAGATGTCTTCGTAGGAGTGGGTTGGAGGTAAGATTGAGGCAAACTTTGATGGGGGGTGGGGGGGCGGGAGGGTGGTTACAGCTATTTTTTCCAGCAGGGGGCGCCCTCCCCCCAGTGTTGATGCCCCCCTTCCTCCATGTAATCAAAGCCCCACAGATGGGCAATGATTTCTTGTCCCTTTTTGTCTTACGTTCTCACAGCTCTTGGACCTGATTCAAACTCTCCCAAAATGCAGTTGTGCGAACTGGCATTGTGGGACTGTAAGAGCAGGACTGGAGCTGTCCCATTGGATATGTGCAGTGTAAGTGCTGTGTAGCAGTGTCCCAGCCTGGCATCTATGTGTGGGTCAGTGGGGCATTCATGAATGTGGCAGTGCCTGAAGATTTCTGTTGGTTCCCTCTGTCATTTATATTCTTCTTTGTCCCAAGCTAAAGGTTTTCCCATCCTACGACCCTGGTCTTTTGCTCCTTTTGCACACACATTGGCATGTGTGAACATGCACACACACACACACACACACACACACACACAAACACACACACACAGAGAGAGAGAGAGAGAGAGAGAGAGAGAGAGAGAGAGAGAGGTCACAACCATGTAAAGGGTTTCTTTCTTTCTTTCTTTGATAGAGTGTCTTGCTCTGTAGTCCAGGCTGGTCCTGAACTCACTATGTAACTCAGGCTGGCCTCAAACACAAGGCAATTCTCCTGCCTCAACCTCCAGAGGGCTGGGATTACAGTCATGCACCACCAGCTCAGCTTATGTAGTGCTGGGGAATTGAAGCCAGGGCCTTGAGCTTGCTAGTCAAGTGCTCTAATTGATAAGTTATGCCCCCACCTGAGGGATACTTTGAGGCAGTTGCAGAGGCTTAGTGTGGCCAGTGGCCAGTTGAAAGTGGGTAGAAGAGACAGACATCCTTTCTGACAGACTGAGGAATCTCAGCCTAAGAGACATGTTTCCACCATCTCAACTCTAAAAGACCTCAGGAATCTCCTCAATCTGCTCAGCTCCTGGGCATGGTACCCGTTCTGAAGAGAGACATACTAAGTGGCTGAGACTCCTAGTTGGATGTCAGCCTGGCCTCCACCAGAGAACGTGAAATCTAGCTCACCTTTGGGAGGTGCATGGATGGGGTTAGAGAGAGGCCCGGTTGGTGCCTGGGGCAGGGACAGAGTAGCTCTGCTTCTTGTGCTTTTGCTGCAGTGTCCCTGCCCACCAGGTGGTCCTGCCTCAGCAGTTTTATTACCCATAGAGAGATAACACCCTGCAGGGAAGCAGCCTATTCTAAAGGGGAATGTGCCCCCCACACTCCAGCCTCAGGGGCCAGGCAGGTTTCTCTCCCAATTTCTGGTCAGAGAATCCCGAAAAGGCTAACCTAGGGCCCTCCTGAAGATACCTTGGATGGTCCTAGAGGGTCTTCACAGGAGAGCTTGGAATGGAAAGGGAGGAGGGAGAAAAGACACAGAGGGCCAAGAAAGAGGGTAGCTTCCTTGAGGGGAAGGAAAGGAGAAGGAGAGAGGAAGGTGTGGTTGGGTAGGATTGGAAGCAGAGGGAGATGAGGGAATCAGCACCCTGAGAGGTGGTGGAGAGCCTGAGTGACAGGATGCTGAGTCTAGTGTGAGTGCCCAGTGCAGCTGATGGGCCTAAGTGATGAGGTTTCTTTGTCACTTGGTTTGCTCGTGTGTTCATTACTGCTTCATCACAGCTGGTTCTCACAGTGATGTGTGTCCAGGGCTTGTGCAGCAAGCAAAGGAGCAAGACCTACTGAAGTATATTTAAGCATCTTATCACGGAAACTCTGACCTATTTATTTTCTTTTCAATTTTCTTTCTCCTCCTCCTTCTCTTCTTCTTCCTCCTCTTCCTCCTCCTCCTCTTCCTCTTTTTCTGCTCTTCCTCCATCTTCTTCTCTTCCTTCTCTTTCTTCTCTAGAATGAAAGCAGACCCCACTTGGCACCTGGAACAGCACCGAGTAGAGCAATCGCTTGTGACTGCAGCATGCATCTTGGGTAGAGGTCTTACAGCAGCCCGGCCGGGCAGAGCAGTTACTATCACCACTGCCTTCACCACAGCCTGCTCTTTATTAGAATTTATACGTTGCCCCCATTGAGGGGGAAAATAATTAACACCCCTACAAATATATCGTAAACAAAATATTTATTAGAAATAAATAACTCATTTATTTTACATATTTCATTTCAACAATAACATTACCCAATTTATCATTTAACATTTTTGCAAGACAACTTAACGACTACTTATTAGCATTTCCATTTTTCACCCTCGCACCATAAAGCACGGGCGCTCCCCAAATGGCCTGGCACAGGCCGAGCCAGGAGCTCGGAAGACCCTGGGGAGGGCTGCAGACCCTCTGGACCTCCCTCTCTCTTACTCCAATGTACTCAGGACAGACATCCCACAGCAAACACATGTAGTCACCTCAAACACAGCCACCTTCTTGTACATCAACCCATGGTGCTGCTCCCCACGGAGCAGCATCCCTAGACGAGACCAACATACAAGCATGCAAATTGAGTCTCATTCTGATTCCAAATATTCATACTCACCTGGGCCCCAACAACCACACACACACACTCACACACATGCTGTGCATGCGAGCACATGTAAATACTTGCACAGACTCTCCATGGTTCATGCATTACAGCACACAGATGCAGTCATGAGTCATGGCCAATGACTGCCTCAGATCTCCAGCAGCAGGGTCAGGGGAGCGAGGATGGCAGTGAGTAACAGCTACTTCTTCCTTCTTCCTCTTCTGTGTCTGGTGGGGGTGAGGGGGCACATGACATAGAAGACCGTGGTTGGGACCTCAGTAGGCCCTGTGGGCCTCAAGTCTTCTTCTCTGCTGTTCTTCTGTTTCTCTTGCTCAGCAAGGCTTTTCTGGGATAAAGTATCCACTTTTAATTCAAACTTCTGCTTCAGGGAATCATTCTGCTGTCAAATGTTCGATCACCGAGCCATACCCCACCCTGCTGGAGCCATTCTGAAGAGTCCAGCCTAGGTCTCTCTTGCCCCAAACCCTAGATATGTTCACTTGGCAAGAACTACACGACACCAGGATTTGGCTGCTTGGGTTCTAGGCTGTGCAGGTCTGGGCTCTGAAGAAGGGATCCAGAGGTGGGTGAAGTGACTCATACTACCCGAAAGGTATACCTGTCCAAGGTCAAGGTTCAGCCTAGCTCCCACTGCCTCCTTCCTGCTATGGGCAAACGCTGTTCCCTGCCTGTGGGGGAGAGAAAGGAGTAAGGAGCACACACCCAGGTGAGAGTCTGAGCTGAGACATCATTCTCCACCCCCTAACCTGGCACCTGGAGGGAGTGGAGGGTATCCTAAATATTTGGAACCAAACTGTACCCTCACTCTTACACTCTTCTCTATCCCTAAGTGGTACACATTCTAGTTTATCTGTGTGCAGATCTGAGCTGAGGGAACAGACGAGTACACACCCCTTGAGGGCATAAGTGGGTGTCCCTTTATGTGCACATGTATGTGCCACTCTGAATTCTGCCCAGGATGACTCACTGCTCCCTCACTCCACACCCACCCCAGCACCAGCCACAAAGTCTGGGACATAAGGGTCTATTTGTGTGTTGAGCGCCAAGGCTAAGATGCCCCCTTTGAGTGTATAGCCTCTCTGCCCTCTCACTGGGAGGTGGAGGTAGAAGACTTGTGTGTTGTGGGGGACAGGGAACTGGGGCCCAGGAGACAGGGCAGGGGGCCCTTTAGAGTCAGATTAGCCAGGGGCTGGGGGCAGGGCCCAGGAGGAACACACACAATGGTTGAAGGTTGGAGGGTCTGAAACTGGAGACTTTAATAAAAGCCACTGACAGCAAATAAAGCTGCCAGAGGAGTTCCATTACCCACAACAAGGACCCTTTGTGAGCCAAGCAGGGCTGAACTGACCCTTCCCCATCAGCCTGGCTCCATCCCACCCGCCTGGCCTCATCTCCCTGCTTGGAGTCTCCACAGCCTCCTCCCCAGCCCAGCCCAGCCCAATCCAGTTCGACATCTCCCTAATGCCAGGAGAACCCAGCTGGATGCTCCCATAGCATGAAAGTTCTTTTCTCTGTCTACCCCTGAGCACACTAGCATTTGACTGACGCTCTGTGCCTTTTGGGTCCTTTGTCTTCTTGACAAGTGTCCAGTTATTCCATGCAAGAGCACTTTAAATGAGTGGGGGAAACCAAAGCAAGGCATGGATTCCACTCACCAGCACACTGGCTGGACAGGAGATGAACATCTGTGGCTGGCCTGATCTTGACACAGACCCCAAGATGACCCTCTGCCCTAAGATTTCTCTGTTCCACACTGACCTCTATATTATGGTTTATCAGAAAACCTGTGACACTGGGTTTAGGGAGACCTGAGTTGAGTCACAGAGCTATGGCTTCCCAGTTGACCAACATTAGGTGAGTCATTTCTCCTCTCTGAGCCTTAGTTTCCCTGTATTTAAGGTGGGACTAATTAATGACCTAATAGGTATAGGACTTACAAACATAAAGCACCCCACCTAAAAAGGTCATTATAGGGGCTGGAAATAAGGCACAGCCATTAAAGCGCTTGCCTTCTAAGCTCAAGACCCTGGGTTCAATTCCCCAGCACCACATAAATCTGGGCGTGGTGGTGCATGCCTGTAATCCCACTAGGGAGGCTGAGGCAGGAAGACTGAAGAGTCTAAGGCTAGTCTGGGTTACATAGTGAGTTCAGGACCAGTCTGGGCTACAGAGCGAGACCTTATTTCAAGTCTGTCTCCACTCAGGTACTTTCTATGATAGAAACTGTAAAAAGTGGTATTCATGGGGAAGGTATCTTTGTGTAAACATTGTGCTTAAAATCCACTTTGTGAATTGCAGTGCAGTCTTGACAAACATTAATTTTTGTCACCCATTTGGCATATCAAATGGGTATATTCAGAATTTTGTTTGTTATCCAACCTAAATAAAGCACATTTACTTGGAAAAAACACACAAACAAACAGAGGTCATTATAACCACTCACTTTCATACCAACCTAAAAGCTAACTGTGATGTGAGCACTGATCTCCATCCATGTAGGTTCAGAGTTGTGCTCGGCTTCCCATCCTGACAATGATATTGCTAAGCAAGTATCATATGCTAGCATGGTGACGACTAGCTATTGAATGAAAAATTGAAGAAAGTAATGGAATACATTCTGATTCTTGACTTTGGCCACTGATTGGTGGAGGGTTTTGTGGGGTCACGTAAGCTAGAAAGTAGGGGATCAAAGCAGTAGCTTGGAGTTTTGAGAGATTGTGGAGGAATGGTGAGTGGGTAGGAAGTTGAGAGCAGTTGGGGAAATCAGAAGCAGAGGTGAAGTTGTGCAGAGGGAAATTTTCTGAGGTCAAGTGCCAAGGCAAGAGGCAAGAAGGGGAGACCCATGGATGGTAAAGTTGTTGCTTTCGGGGCAAGGTGGGGTCGAGACGGGCTCCACATAGGGTCGAAGGTGTGGTCCGGCCATCACAAGTCCCTCCCTCATCAGGCAGGAGGGGATTCTGGCGCTGGGCGGGAAGGGAGATTAGGAGGCGCTCTCAATTGCCTTAATGGGCTCTAAGAGGCGGGATCCTATTACAGCTCGGGGTGCCCCGGGGTGCCTTGCTGGGAAGACGAGCTAATCTGCCATGCAAATTAAATCCTGCCTCAAGACGCAAGGCCTGCTTAATGTGATCCATTACACAGTTTACTTGTTTATATCTAATATTGGAACAGGCAGCCCGGGCGGGCGGCAGCGGCAGGCAGAGCGGCCCAAAAGCAGGAGAGTAAATTACCAGCAAAATGAGCTTTTCCAGCTTTAGCCGCCGCCACCACCCGCGTCTGCCTGGCTTTCCACGTTCCCGGGCGCCCCCGCCCGCCCGCCCGCCCGCCCGCAGCGTCCCCTCTCGCCTCTTGCTGTCCCGCTTCGCTTTCCTGCTTTCTTCCCTCTCCCCGTTGGCCGTAAGTCTTTGTCTTTTCCTTTCTCTTCTGTCCCTTGACCGGTGTCTGCCCCGCTGTTCTCTCATCTCCTGGCTCAGGCTCTGCCTCAAACTGGGTCTTAAGTCTTTCGGGCTGTTTTCTTTCATCCCTCTTGGGCTCCTGACGCTCACTTTTGACTCTTCGGGACCATTCAATCTCCTCCTGAAGCAGTGACAGAGACACAGGCCCCTGAGGATGCGGGGTGGCCAGGTGATGCTGTGTGGTTGTCTGGCCGGGACACACCCTTGTACACGTACCTGGGGATGGTGTGGCGGGCCTTGGATGCCTGGCGTGGGCTTGGTGAGCTGCAGAGCCACTCTATCTTGATTATGAGAGTAACCTTGAGGTGTGTATTTGGAAAGTGTCAGTATGACTGTGTGTGGGGTGTGTGTAGCCATGTGTGTCTATGTGAGGGAGCATAGCTGTGCACCTGGGGCCTGCCGCAGTGTGTGTCGTGTGTCTGTGTGATGTGTTTGGGGAAGGTTTTTTTCCCTTTAAATTATTAAACATGTATCCCTTTCCCTTTTGGGGAAGGTTTTAGTCCCTGGAGAGGTTGCTACTATCTCCCCAGGGAGCCCTTCAGGTTAGCCTCCTGTATCTTGTACCTCTGGGCTCACCTTGTTGGGGGAATTTACCTCTCTTCACACTTTCTGACCCACAGCCACCCTCCTTCCAGATCCTGGAACAGCTCTAAGGCTTTCAACACCCTGGAGTCACCTGACTAGTCACCATCTTTCTCCCTGGGGCGTAATATTTTGCTCTGCTTTTTTCAAGGCCCAGCTCCTGGCCTCAACTTTGACCTGTACCCCACTATGGCAAATCTCCTCCAATGGACAGCCCCAGGTCCAAGCCTGCACCTCCAGGAGAGTCAGAGGCGAAGACAGAGACAGAGGCAAACAGAGAGAGATGAAAACCATAGATCAGAGAGACACAGAGACTCGCCGTGGCAAAGGTGGTAGACAGGCTGAGAGCCTCTCAAAGTTGGACATACCCAAGTCAGGGCCCAGCAGTGGCAGGCAGAAGGGGTAGGGTGACTGAGTGTCTCTGTGACTAAATTTCATATTTGAGCTCACAGGGCACAAATCAAATACTAAGGGGTTATTTCAGACTGAAGCTGTTTGAGCCTAGGGCTTGTGTATATTGGGGGTGGGGATCCCCAGTTTTTGGACTTGACTGAGCACCTACCCTGTGGCCTCATGCTAAAGATGCCTAGGAAAATCCAGCCTAAGCTACTGAACTTCTGGCCTGTACCTATGGTCCCAAGAGGTGCTTAAAGCCCAGGACAGGTGGGGCAGAGGAAGAGGAAGAACCTGAGCCAAGGCTGTGCTCAGCTGCTGCTCTCACGCCGGCCCCTGCACACACACCGGTACACCTGTGCCACGTGTCAGGCTGGAGGCTTGCCAGTGAGGCTCCCCTGGCTCTGATCCATCGCCCTGAGCTGGGGCTGTAGCCATGGTTTCTATGCTTAGACATTTTTACCTCCTACTTCTCAAGGGCCTTGACCTCTTCCAGGCCAGCAATCCTGTTCTCTACTCTCCTGTATCTCAATCCCCTGGAACTTCTGGTCCTCCAATTTCAAGAATCCCAGAACCCCTGGTTCTTCAGCTTCTGGGCACATGTCTTTTCATCCCTGACCTCTGCCCCTGGGTGGCATGGAGGGACCCCGCTGGGAGGAGGGTAGAAGAGAAGGTGTGAGTCTGTATGTCTGTATGGAACGGGGGCTGTTTAGATAAACAGATGGCAACAAATGGCATAAAATTATATACCCATAATGTCAGTTCATAACATTTTGTTCGACATACTTGATTTAATCGCTTAGCTGACGATTTGGCTTTTGGGCCCATATGGTGGGGAATGAAGCTGCATGGCACCCGCTCCAATCTGGCTCTTTTATCACCGAGGCTGGGGGGGGGGGGGGGGGGGGGGGGGGGTGGGGGGGGGAGAAGGGATGCAGATGGGAAGAGAATGAGCTGACAGGAGAGGGGCCAGGGAGGGGGCTAACTGTGGACACTGAAGGGAGCTGGACCCCGGAGGACTGAACTTCTGGAGCACTGTTGGTGGGGCTTAAGTCAGCTGGGGTAGAAGGACAGTCCCCAGAAGGCCTGGACCCTATGGCTGACTTCACTGGATGCTAGCTAGGGCTACTGACGCAGATCTGCCTCCACAAGCCCAGTAAACTGATGCTGTCTTTCATGTTCTTCAAAACTGAGACCCACCTATTGCTGTCCCGATCACTTCTGCCAAGCTTAACAATTGGGGTGTGTGTATATATGTGTATGCATGTGTACCTATCTGCTTGTGAGTATGTACAAGGATGTCTAGGGCACTGCGAGGTGCCCTGTGTGATACATTTTTCTGTATAAACTGCCTGACTTTCACTTGGAGAAACTGTGAGAAGAAATGAATAAGTGATGTAGCTGCAGGATTATACTTTGACTTATGTCTGGTGGGAATGGGACTTGTGGATGTGTGAGTGTAAACATGAACTTGGGTGGTGATGAGGTGGTGGGTGTGATGGAGTGTGACTAGGTGTATGTGATAGATTTGTGGGATTGGGGGATTGTGGGGGATTGACTGAAAATTTCGGATGGGCTGTGACACATGGTATCACAAACAGTATTGCTGAATATATGCATGAGGGCATCTCACAGAGCTCTGTTCTAGGTGTGCGAGTATGGAGTGTGTGTCTCTGTATCTAGTCCCTTTAGGACACCTATCCTAACTCTCCACAAACTGAAGCCAAGCCTTGCATGGCGTCATCTCTCAAGTTGGTAATCCCAAATCGCTGGTTACCTGGTACTTCTGGGGACTTAGAGAAGAGAGCCTGTGCTTCTCTCCACAGAGATGCCCCCTTCTGCTTCCTCAGTCCAGCCTGTTTTGGCCTGCCCACTCCTTTCCCAGTCTAGGAGCTGCGCCAGCCCCACAAGCAGCGAATCTGGGCCCAAATCGGTGCCCATCACTCACAAGCAGTCTCATCTGCCCCCTGCTGGGTGCTGCCCACTGGCTCTGGAATGGGGCGGAGCACTGGCCCAGGATGGGGCTGGCACCTGCAGAGGGCTAGGAGCCTGCTCTTCTCTTCCCCCTCCCTGGGACCCTGTTTCCTAATCCCAGCAGGGGGCTTGGCGTGCGCTGAGGTTTCCAAGCTGTGCTTGTGGTCTGGCTGCACTCCTGTGTTTGTGCTGCTAACTTTCGCCTCTGTGTCCTCATGACTCCTTCTCTCTGACATTCTTTCCATCTCTGCCTTTCTTTCACATTTCTGCTCCTCCTTCCCTTTGCTTTTCCTTTCTTGTGCTTCAGGTCACACCTCTGACAATCTCTGAAGAAGCAGACCAGGGCTGGGTGACCCTGGCCATAAGTCCCCGAGGGAGGCCCTCTCCATTTGGCAAGTCCAATTACCACCCTTCCCTAAAACCAGCAGAGTTCTTTATGACAGGTAGACTTGGAGGGGGTGGGGGGATGATGGGGAATGGAATGCAGTCCTGTGCAGGGAAGAATATACTGCTTCCCTTCTTTATTTTTCCCAGGGCAAGTGCCCCAACACCCTGCCCAAGCCCTCAGTTTCTTCTCAGGCCACTTAGTCATTTATTCACTCAACATTTATTCACTCAGCAATCACTGGGCTGGTTTTTTCAGCAGATGGGAAAGAGGGTCCCGTGAGACCCAAAGGAGCTGAATTCTATGGGATGGGGTATGAAAGCCAGGGGAGAAGGCTTGAGGAGGAGGGGCCTTACAGGTGCATTGAAAACATTTGTTTTCCTTCTAACAAGTATGATACTTGTTCAGTGCTTAATGTTTAGATGGCATAGAAAAATTCAAAGAAAAAGACAACAAAACAAAAAAACCACTGTGACTATTGAAGAGATTTTCTCAATATGAGGCAATTAGGAACCACACCTGGATTAGGGTTTAGGAACCACACCTATTTTAGGCAATTAGGCACTATCCTGGATTAGGCAGTTAGGCACCAGCCTGGATTAGAGTGTGAGTGATTTGTGCACCAGCAAATGAGGGAAGAACACCCACCTGGATGTGGGAGGCCCAACTGGGAACTTGAACTGTATAAAAGGAAGGAAGAAGAAAGATTGTTACAGATTTTTTTCTTGGGGGAGAGATTGGACTTTATGCTACCTGGCTTCCTGTTTGTGAGGTCGTGAGGAGCTGCCTCTACTTCTGCCTCTGCCATGTATTTCCATTGCTGCCAGCCACTCCTGAGTGGATTGTGACCTTCTGAAACTGTGAGCTAAAATAAACCTTTCCTTCCCTAAATTTGTGGATGTCAAGTATTGCATCACATCAACAAATAAGTAACTAAGACAACCACACAGAATTTCTAAAGAAAGTTGTGGGAGTCTTGAGAGATGATAGAGTTCTGTGGAGTGAAGGCTGCAGTGATGAGTAACTGGGCCGGGCAAAGTTCAGAGAGGATCATTCCAAGCAGAGGCAGGGGCCATGAGTCAGGACATCCTGACAAGAGTTCAGGATGTTTGTAGCTGTGAGAAGTCTGCTATGGTCGAAGTGTGGGGGGTCTCATTGCCTGGCTGAGGAGATTGGCTTTTGCCCTCTAAGCATTGGGGGGGGGGGTGCTACCCTGAAGGACAGTAAGCAGACTAATGGTATGATCAAAGTTTATAGAACAATTATTCTGGAGAATGGATGGGAGGTGGTTGAGATGCAAAGCAGAGAGATAAGTTAGGAAACCACTGAGACAGTGAGTGGTGATGACTGGTGTGGTGCAGTGGGAGTGAGAAGAGGGGAATTCAAGGGGAAGATTGAGTGAACAGGAAAGGAAGTGGGCTAGAAGGAGGGCCAGGGATAGGAGGGAAGAACCATGAAAAGCCCAGTCCTTCAGCTTGATCAGTGGCGAGACTCATGACGCCATTTGCTAAGATGGGAAATTTAGGCAAAAAGTTGAATTGGAGTGGGGGTGGAGGAAAGACAGAATCTGGCTTTTGATATGTTGAGTGTGTTGATTGTGAGATGAAAACAACCATGTTGAAATGTTTAGTTGGGGTGGAAAACCAGGGTTGAGAGCTGGGGTGTAGATTCACTTCTGGGGACTGGGTGCATAACTCAGTGGTTAAAGTACTTGCTCAGCACTTGGGGGAGGTTAAGGCAGTAGGTTACGATGTCTTCCAGGTCAGCCAGGGATACATAGTGACTTTAGGACCAGCCTGGACTGCATAGTGAGACTTTGTCTCAAAAAAAAAAAAAAAGGTTCACTTGTGTTCATTTCTCTGAAGTATTAGTCAGCAAATATCCACTGAGTATAAAGATACTTTGGGCTATGAATGTAGCAGGGAATGAGACAGATTTCCACCATCCCTTGTACAGCTCATAGCCCTCAATGGAGAAGTGATATCTGAAGCCACGAGAGCAGAGAGACCTCCCGGAGGAAGGACAGAGGAAGGCGCCAAAGTGCTTGGCCTTGCCCAGTTGGCAACAGGCAGTGCAGAGGCAGAGGCTTCTCCCCGCTATTGCAGAAGGCCAGCAAGTGCCCTTCTTCCATTACCTTCTCAGGCCAGTGTGATCAGGTGTCTCCAATGGGCCCTGTTTTCCAGACCTGCTTCCTAATAGGGTGCCATGAACTCTTACCGAATTCTGTGAGGCAGCCAGGTCCCTTGTACCTGCCCTGCTGCCATGCGGGGCACATTGGGAGAAAAGTCTAGCACTTACTGCTTCTGCTTGAGGTGAAGATCCTTCTTCAGCTCATGATGTTGCTTAAAAGGAACTGAGGCTCTTCATTATAGTCTTCAAAGTCTTCCATGACCTGGTCCTGCCCATGTCGCCAGCCTTTTATTTATTTATTTTTTCGAGACAGGCTCTGGCTCTGTAGTCCAGGCTGGTCCTAAACTCAGTATTGAGCAGACTGGCCTTGGACTCACAGCAATCCTCTTGCCTCAGCCTCTCAGTGCTGGGATTACAGGCATGCACCACCACTCCCAGCCTATGTGATGCTGGGGAATTGAACTTGGGTATTTAGAGCTTAGCACTTACTAGGTGTGCTTTATCTGCTGAGCCATTCCTCCAGCCCCTATGTATCCAGCCTTTTCTGCTTTACACTTCTAACCCCAACTTCTGACTAGCCCTTGCTCTCCGATGTCTCCTGCTAAGCACATGCTGTTTCCCCTGACACCATCTTCCTCTCCAGCCAGCCTGACCAGGTAACATTTAATGAACTGGTTCACAGGTCTCCTGTATAGGAGCCTTTCTTGGTCTTCCAGAGCCCCTTAGCCCCCTCTCAAGGGCTTCTCCTATAGTCTGAATTTTTATGACCCTTCAAATTTATATTGAAATTCTAACTCTCAAGGGAATGGATGGTATTAGGAATTGGGGCCTTTGGAAGGTGATTAGGTCATAAGGGTGGATGGAGCCTTCATGAAGGGGATTCGTGCCCTTATGAAAAAGACCCCCCCAAGAGCTAGGCAGTCTGTTCCACGGTGTAAGGATATAGCAATAGGTTGCCATCTATGAAGAAGTGGACTCTCAGCAGATGCTGGATCTGCCAGTACCTTGATCTTAGACTTCCTAGGCTCCCAAACTGTTAGAAATCAATTTCTATTATTTATGAGATACTCAGTTTATATTTTGACATAGCAGACTCTACTGCCTAACTGACTAAGACAGATTCTCTCTCTCTTCTCTCCTCTTTTTTCCCCTCTCCGCCCTGGATTGAATCCAGGAAGCACAGAGCTATATTCTCAGGCCTTTTTATTTTATTTTGAGACAGAGTTTTGCTAAGTTGCCCAGGCCATTCTCAAACTTGCGGTGCTGTCCTCTCAGCTTCTCAGATAGTGGGGCTACAAGCATGTGCCACCGCGGCTTCTCTTTAAGAACTTATTAGCTAATATTTGCTTGCTTGTCTCTATATCTAGATAAGGAAATTCTTTAGGGCAGGGCTGGCGTTTGTTTCCTTTGATAGCTCCAGTGCCTAGCATAGTTCCAAGCACCTATTCAGAGGTCAGAATTATGAGTGGTGCTTCAGAGTCCTCTGGTGTGGGGGACAGAGCTGGGGTTAGAAGCGGCTGACTGTAGGTCTGGTATCAGATACAGGGATGATGTGGGCCTAGTGTTGAGTGACTGAGGTGGGGATGGATGTTTGAAATGCAGTGTTAAGAGGTAAGCAGGCCGCTGAGGGTATTGAAGACAGGGCTGAGTGTTCAGGGAGAGCAGGTGAGTGGGAGAGGGCTGATGGAGGGAACTGAATTCCGGAACACAGCAGAGCCCCTTGAGACTTTGCCAGGGTTCTGACTTTTAATGCTGCTGATCCAGCGCTTCCTCAGTAGCCAGTTTCTCCCCAGAAGGAGAGGAGAAGAGAGGAGACCCGGGGAGAAGAACCTAAAAGGGTGAAGAAGGATTTTCATTATGAAGTTAATTAGCTTCAGAGCCGCTGCACCTTTCAGGACGAGGAATTAGAGGGATTTAATTGCTTTATCAGCCTTCCCTTTGATTTTCAGCAATCAGGCCGATTCCATTTAATTTAACTGCCACAGACGAGGAGAAAATTGATGCGCTCACCTGCCTCGGAGCAGAAAGAGAGAGAGCAGGGAAGAGGGAGAGGGGGAGCCAGAGAGACTGGCGAACAGAGTCTGCAGATTAATGAAAACCAACAGCATTTGCTCACAATTGGAGATGAAGTGTGCCCTCGAGGTGTTTAGAGCTATGTGTGTGGCTGTATGCGGGGCTCTGTGTGAGTTTGTATGTTGGGCCGTGAGGGAGTTTGTGACTGTGCACATTTGTGTGGGTATGACTGAGTGATCTGGTTGATGTGGAGGTGGTGATGTGGGTGAGGGCTGGTATTCGGCTATAGGTAAGTGATGTTAGAGACACATGATTGACTGTCAGACTCCTTGGTGGGAACCAGGATGACTGTCTCTGCCCATGTAACTATGAATATGGTGACTCTGCATGTGCTATGAGATAGGCAAGAATTACTTTGTGTGTGATGCTGCGTGCCTATGAGTTCATTTGTTCAGGAAGCACCGAATGAACTCCTGTTAAGAGCCAGGCACAGTGCTGTGGACAAAGATGGCTGAGACCTATTCTCTGCCCTCAGGGATTTGGAATCTAACGGAGGAGACAGACCGGCAAATCCTGTCATGGCTGTAGCAAGTCCTGCATGGATTGCTCTGGTGGCATCATTCTGGAAGGCCTTCCAGAAGAGGGTTCTTAAAAGGGAAAAAGTTTCCAAGTATAAAGGGGATTGCCGAGGTTGTGATGTAGAAGAGATATTGCAGTCAGATTGGACAATATATGCAACATAAGAGGAAGCCTGGAGCTGGGCTCCGCGGCATAGGCCTTTAATCTCAGCACTCCAGGAGGCTAAGGCAGGAAGACCACAAGTTTGAGCACAACCCGGGCAACTTGGCAACTTAGGAAGACCATATCTCAAAATAAAGATGAAAAAATGGGGGGGGGGTGGCAGAGCTGGAAATCTAGCTTGTTTTGGAAGCCCTGGGCTCAATCTCTAGTATCACAGAGAAAGACAGAAAGGAAGGAAGGTAGAAAGAAAGAATGAGAGAGAGAAAGAAAGAAAGAAAGAATAGCAAGCAATCTGGAGGCACACAAGAGGGCAGAGCAGAGGGGATTCTGAACTGTGTTAGGATATGAGGACTTTTTCTGCAGGGCATTGAATGGAAAGTACCTGTCAGATATGCGTGCTGGACATATCGCTGTGGCTGCTGGGCAGAGGAGATATTGGAGAAGACCAGAGTCAAGGAAAACAATTCCAACCACTGCACAAGGCAGGGGAGAGATGAGTAAAGAGGGAACTTGGTATTATAGAATGAGCAGGATTTGGGGAGGGGGAGGACTGAGAGATGTGTTGAAGGTTTCTAAACAGTGAGATAGTGGGTGACCCCTTAAAGGAACTTATTGGAGAAAGAGAAAGTTGGGGGATGAGGGCAATGTCTTGAATATGTAGAGTTCATATTGGTGCATGACATCCAGGGGCTGAAGTTCAGCAGAGAGTGCTGGCCTAGAGAGAGAGGGAGGATCAACAACATATGAAGATAGTAAATAATGCCATGACAATATGGGAGACCACCAAGGGATGTATCAAGAGCAAGAAAAACAGAAGGTCAAAGGCAAAAGCCTGGAGGTCATACATTTATATGAGACTAGAAGATGGAAGAGAAACTGAAGATGATGAATCATACAAAACAGGAAAAACAGAGAGAAAGGAAAGAGAAAAAACATTACTGAGGAGTTGGGTTTGGTTTTAGACGTCTTGAGTTTGCACTTTGCAGCCTAAGGGTGTCCGGTGGGCAAGATCCAAAATGCAGCACTCTTAGCATGAGCAGGGCCCAGGGATGGGAATTCCATGCTGGAATCTGGTGTGGCTGGTGGATATAGATGATGCGCTTGGAGAAGTGAATTGGCTCATGCAGGGCTTTGAACACCAATGTACAAGTCAGCGCTTTAACCCAAGACCAAGTGTAAGCGAGTGTATTTAACAATAATGATGATTTGATCAGATTTACACTGTATGTCTTAATCTGATTTTCTCCAAAGTCAGAGTTCAAACAAAGGCTTGAGTAAAGGCCATTCATCTGGGAGGAGATCCCAGAGGGCAATAGTGAGGGAGCAAGGAGTGTACCAAGGAGAACAAGGCTGGTCAGCCAGACCAGTGGTCCAGGCCTATAATCTCAGCACTCTGGGAGGCTGAGGTAGAAGGATCATTAAGTTTGAGCCCAGTCTGGGCAACTTAGTGAGATCTTGCCTCAAAATCAAAATCAAAATGGGATGGGGATGTAACCCAGTATGAAGACCATGAGTTCCATCCCCAGGACCCTGCCCTTAAAAAACAAATGAACAAACCAAGAACGCCGATTGCCACTGCAGGCAAATGAAGCTTAATCTCAGTACTCTCGGAGAAATCACAAAGGATGTACTTCGGAATTATTCCTGCAAAGGACAGGAAGGTGGGTGCTTTCTCACCAAATAAAGTCCTCTTTGGGTAAAGATTGCTGGCAGGGCCATGCCATTGTGTTTCCTATGTTAGCGTCACTGATACCAGAAGTGGGCTGCAAGAGAGAGGTGCTCAGAACAGTTAAAGATTCTGCTCCATTGGGAAATAGGCTGGAGAGGCGATGGTTATAGGAAACATGCCAGTCAGGAGATAACTGTAATGTCCAGGCAACTCAAGATGAGGGGTGTAGGAACTGAGAGAAAGAGGTATAAAATGAATGGGTCTTGTAGGTAAACTTGGTGTTTGGGGTTTGTGGTAGGCAGAAATGGGCCTCAGGGTCTGTATCATAATCCCAAGAACTTGTAAATATGTTAAGTTACAGAGCAAGGGAGAATTAAGATTGCAGATGGAATGAAGGTTGCTAATGCATCTAATATACTCACAAGTCCTTATAAGTTACAGAAGGAGGTGGTAGGACTAGTCAGAAGGAGACTTGAAAATACTGTGCTGCTCCCTTTGAAAGTCGGGAAAGGGGCTGTGAGCCAAGGAAAGCAGGCAGCCTCTAGGGGCTGAAAAAAGCAAAGGGTCAGATTCTCCCCGACAGACCCTAGAGAGATGCTGCTGACACTTTGATGTGAGCTCACAAAGACCCATTCTAGATTTATGACTTTTTTTTGAGATAGAGTTTCACTGTCTTGTCCAGGTTGTTCCTGAACTCACTCCATAGCGCAAGCTACACAGCAATTCTCCTGCCTCCTGAATGTTGGGGTTACAGGCATGTGCTACCACGTCCAGCTTATGTGGTGCTGGAGATTTGAACTCAGGACCTTGTGCTTGCTAGGCAAGCACTCTAACCTTTGGGCTATTCCTCCAGCCCTATAAGCTAATCACTTCTACAACTGAAAAATAGTAAGTCTGTGCTTCTGGGCTATTAAGTTTTTTGTACCTGTTACAGTAGAAATAAGAAAGAGTGTGGATTGGGGGCATAGCTCAGCACTTACCTAATATGCACAAGGATCTAGATTCGATTGCCCAGAATCCCATAAAGATTGTTTGAGTGTGGTACAGGCCTGTAATCCCAGCATTCTAAAGAGGCTGAGACAGAAAAATTTCTGTGAGTTCAAGGCTAGCTTGGACTACATAGTGAGCTCAGGACCAGCCTGGGCAACAGAGTGAGACCCTATTAAAAATAAATGCAAGAAACAAAGAGTACAGTAAAGACTTCAAACAACTTGCAAGATTTCTAGAATGGGCCAGACAGGGTGGAATTTATTGAGAAAGGGAGAAGTTCTGAATTAGGGAGGAGAAGTGAATTTGGGAGAGAAACTTTTGCCTGTCTTCATCATATTCTCTGTGTGGTAGCAGAGACTTTTGTGTGGTGTTATCCACATAGGATATGAATCCAGGGGGCAGGAAAGATTTTTTTTTTTTGGAAAGGAAATTGCCATGGCTTGGATGTGGCTTGTCTCCAAGGGTTTGTGTCTTGGAGGCTTGATTCTTAGCATGGTAGGAGGTGATCTCCTGGGAGGTACTTGGGTTACTGAGTATGCTCAACTGAGTATACATTCTTGTGGGACCTTGTGTTAGTTTTGAGTCTATTAGCAAAAGAGCAAGGTAGGCCTCTCCCCTCCTGGCTGCCTGTCTCCTTACGTGCTCTTTCCCTCTCCCATGCCGCTGGCCATGACATAATGTGGCCAGCAGATTCCTTCTCAGAGCTAGAGCTCTGCTATTTAGATGTTCAGCCTCTTGGTAAGTACCCGGCCTTGGATATTACATGGTAGGAGTGGAAAATAAACTAATATACAGTACTCATTGAAATGGGGCTATTTGAAGCTGTGGAGCAGGTGAAGGACAGACCTGTGGAGGACACCAGTACGTCAGGGCTGGTGGAGCAGCCGCTGCCGTGGAGGATGCCCCATTTCCTCTTAACAAGATCTTGGAGTTCTAGCGTCGGCTCTGTGGTCTCTCCTCTCTCTTACACAGTCTTCTCACCTTCTGCAGGTACTCAGTTTTTGAGGAGATGGCCTGCAGAGCAGCTCTGTACTGTTCTGCCGGGTGTCTTTGTACAGCTAACTCCACAGACACTACTCACATAGACTACACTTTGAATGTGGTGCTCTGCGGAAGTGTGTGCGCCCTGGACAGCATGAGAGAGGGGGTGAAGAGCATGACAGTGTGGGCAATTTGTTTAAAGTGATGAAGACTTAGGCTCTTCTTTGCCTCTTATTTGCATCTCCAGAGCTTTAACCTTGGTTACAGGATGCAAAAGGGGTTTCAGAAGCAAGGCCCCAACAGAGTGGGAGCAGCCCTGGAAGAGAAAGGCCCTTGGAGGCCAGCCCATCAGGGATCATGCCTGGGCCCTCCTCTCAAACCCCATTCCTGGAGAGGACAGCTCTTCCCTTTCCCCTCAGCACCCTAGCTCTGTTGACTGCCTTTTGATTAGAATGTGGCCTCTAACTTGGAATTAACCTGATTAATGTAATGAAGGCAGGGCCGGCTCAGCACCACCCGGTGATGAGGGGAGATGGATTGGGAGCGAAGGCACTGGGATGGAGGCGCGGCCGTAATTGCTGCGTTTACTGCTACCTGCCTCGCTGACCCTGCTGTTTAGCCCATTAATGATGATGCACAAGCCTCACTTTCCAGAGATAATGACAGAGAATTTTGGGGGAGGGGAAGAGACCTGGGGGTCTGGGGTCTGAAGATGGAGCCATGTGAGGGTGAGGGGTGAGAAGCTGGGGCACGAGATGTATGGGAGGCAGAGAGTGCTACAATACAAGATGAGAACTTGTTCTAGGCTCCTGCTCCCACAGCATCTAGGATACCCGCCCAGCGCTGAGCTTTGAGTGAGGCTGCTGAAGCTGGCAGGGCTTTCTGACTGCTTCTCCAATCCAGGAGGGCTTCTTCAAGGAGGGGTCTAGGAAGGAGGAAAGAAAAGCCAGACCAAGGAAAAACATCACCAGGCACTGTCTGTAGCACCAGCCTGGGACAGGGAAGCGAGTATGTGGGATCAAGGCTGAGCCTGTGGGGAGGTGTTATGGGCACACCTGTGTGTACTGAGCACAAAGAACCAGTGTATAAGTCAATAGGAAGAACTGTTGCTTTGATTTTTTAATTGATGCCTCGAAGATGAAATGATTATTCTTGATCTCGTTAGCTACCCTCTCATACACTTTATCTTTATCCATGTACTTCATTCATTCGCTCAGGACATTGGAGAGTGACTAGTTCTGATGCAAACTTGCAGGTGCTACCATTTAGACGCGTTCCTTCTTTGGGTCTCAGTTGACTACTATGTAAATGAGTGGGTGAAACAGATGGCATTCCTAGTACCTGATGATGCAGAGATACCGTGCATCTTTATTGACACCTGCAGTCTTCCCTGGTGGCTCTATGTGGCAGAAAGCCCTTTCAGCACTCTGAAAGTAAATGTCCAGGCTATACTGGGCTCTATCACGATGCCCATGCCTACATTCTAGCTTTTTTAACAGCCAGCTAGCTTTGTGGGCCAATCTTAAGCTCATAGGTTGGAAAATTCCATGGATTTCCCCCCTTGAGCCATGGGCAAATCATCTCCTTCACAATGTACTGGGAAACACCTGACTTGTAAAATAAAGTCAGGATTTTACACTTTTTGTCCTTAAATTCCATTATGGTAATTGTGGCCTAGCTGCCTGTGAGAGCCTAAGTTTTTCTGTGCCATTTAATGAATTTTATATCTTCTGATGATCTGACGAGGCTGAAGTTCATTAGTAAGAACAGAAAACAGAAAGAGCTGAAGATGGAGTCATGGAACTGAATTCTAGAAATTTCCTTTCAAATTTAGTATCCACCTGCTGTTTCAATACCTTTGCCCATCTGGACTGCTGGTTCTTGGTGAACCCACCTTAGTTAGTTATCACTGTGTTTGAGTATTTCCTATTTAATGCTCAGGTACTCTTAATTTTTTTCCTGGCAGATTGTAAACTCTGTGAGGGAAGATTACATTGGTCTTGTTCACCACTGAGCCTCCAGTGCCTGGTACCCTGTCTGAGACATAGAAAGTACTCAGTATAGCATCTTTGGGAGAAACAACGCCTCTATGGAATGATGGGTGATAGCTGTGTCAGAGGGAACAATTAGGACCATTAGGACATGTTGCTACCCTCTTGCCCCTTCTGGCTTCTGCTGCTAGGCCAGTGAGAGAAGGAGGACAGAAGAGGGTGATTCGGTGGAAAATTTTGAGTAACTACTGGGGTACTTCTTAGAGTTTGAGAGAAAGTGTGTGTGTGTGTGTGTGTGTGTGTGTGTGTGTGTGTGTTACAGAGAAACAGAGAGAGAACAAGAGAGGGAGAAAGAGAGAGAATAAGAACCCTGAGCCCTGAGTCTGAGCCCTGAGTCTGGGCCCAGACTGCTTTTGAATTTTGCTGTAGTTATTTATGGACTGCCTGACTGAAAGTGAGTGCTAATCTTTTCAGGCCCACAGTATTGTCTTCTGTAAAATGAAACGATAATAATGTCTAACCCTTCTAGTTTCTATGAGGATGAAATGCAACAATGGAGAAAGCCCCTGGTGTGGGGCTTGGCACTGTACCGGTGAACAGCAGCCCTACCCTCTAATCCCTTCCCTACTTCCTTACGAGAAAGAGAGAAGAAAGAGAGAAGAGTGTGGGAAACATTATTTGCATTCTAAGATAGCCCTGCACAATTGCTGGAGTCTGGGACGTCAACCTTGACTTAAAAAAAAAAAAAAACTCTTTTTCCCTTATATGTGAGTTGGGAATGCTAGTTGAAGAAAAACTGGAAGATTCAGATACACAAAAATAAATTTCACCTGTAACTGTACCACACATATTACTATAGTTAGCATGATAGTAATAACCCTCCAGGCTTTAGCTGTATACATAATCAACTTTATTATTTTTACAAAAATAAAATTATGTAATATATGTATATGACCTAAAATTTTCTATTTTGCTCTTAACAATGTGGGAAAATTTTCATGTCCATAACTATAATTCTATAATCTCTATCAACATTGTTTTGTTTGTTTTGTTTTTATAGTATGGGAAATTGAGCCCAGGTCCTTCACATTGAGTTCACATCATTTTTATTTCTGATTTTGAGATGAGGTCTCACTAAGTTACTAAGATGCCTGGGTTGGGCTTAAACTCGCAATATTCTTGCCTTAGCTTCTTAGCATGTTGGGATTACAGGTGTGCTACCAGGCCTGGCTAATATCAACATTGTTAGTGGTCATGTCATAATTTACTGGAAGGGTAACTTTTTAACTAATCTCTCATGAACATCTGCTTTTCTGAACATTAGTGCAAGTAATGTTTCTGAGCCTGTATCTCTGAGTCCACCAAGGGCCAGAGGGTCTAGCGGTGTGACTGACTCAGGCTTTGCGTTTACTGCAGGTGCATGTAAGAATGACTACAGAGAGGGACACAGATGGGAACAGACTTTGAGAAACACCTGAGAGGTGAGAGCTCAAGGGAAGCAGAGGC
Organism: Ctenodactylus gundi; assembly: GCA_004027205.1. Taxonomy (NCBI): domain Eukaryota; kingdom Metazoa; phylum Chordata; class Mammalia; order Rodentia; family Ctenodactylidae; genus Ctenodactylus; species Ctenodactylus gundi. The sequence goes on from PVKB01000334.1 coordinate 207,227, forward strand.
TGGTACGGCTGCCTGGCACGGGCTGGCTGAGCAGGCCCTGTATGCACCTGTCCTAGAGAGGGCACTGCAGTAATTCCTAACTGGGTACTGAAGGTTCTAACAGAGTTCACCGAAATATACTGTTGAATAAGAAAAAGAAAACTATAAAATAAAGCATTTGTCATCTTAAAAATACATAGCCATCTTCCCTTTTAAAAAAATAAAAAGCTTGATAAGATAACAAGAAGATTCTCCCTGAATTCCTCCATATGTTTATTTGGACTCTTTGTGGAACTTAAGTTAAAAAACTCGGTGCTAAAGCTAAAAAGGTTTTTTTTTTTTTTTGTTTTTTTTAAAAGTTTTTTATTGCAATAAAATTAAACAATAAATTTACAATTTTAAGTGTGCTATTCAGTGGCGGTTATTAAATTTACAGCATTTCACTATTTTGAAATTTCTTTCATCACCCCAAACAGAAACTTACCTACTGAATAATAGCCCCACTCCTCTCTCCCTGTATCTCCTGGGAATCCCGAATCTACTTTCTGTCTCAAGGAATATGCCCATTCTAAATATTTCATATAAGTGGAGTCAAACAATACTTTTCACGTTTGGCTATTTGTCCTCAGCACTGTACTCTCCGGACACCCCCTGCCTGCCATGGCCCGCGCCCAGGCCCCGCCCCTTTCTCTGATGACCAGCGCCTCACCTGCCTGGGTGTGGGATCCACCACCTTCACTTTATCTATTCCTCTGCTGATACATAGACATTTTCCCTTTCAATTCTTTCCTCCAAGTCCGATTTTCTGTGTGAAAATGTTACCTAAAATGTAACTAAAACCCAACAAAATGCCTATAATAAATGATGAATTATGGTAGCATACCAGGTGCTCAAAACACCGCCTTCTAGCCGTCCAACAGTGAATATGGTTGCAACAAATGGCGGCTCTACGAGCAGTAGGAAGGCTTCCCTTTTTGCTTTCCTCTGCCAAGGGCTGAATGCAGGGACTCTTCATCACTGAATAATGGCCCCCAGCCCTTTTTATTTTTTGTTTTGAGATGCAGTCTTGCTAATGTTAAGACTAGTTTCCTAGTCTGAACATAAGATCCTCTTGCCTCAGCCTCCCAAATAGCTGAGATTGCAGGTGTGCGCCACTGTGGCTGGGTTAAAGCCTTTCTGATCACATCTCACGTCTAGACATGATTCTGACACTCAACCAATTCTATACGAAATGTAACTTGGATTCTTCCTGTGCACCATTATGTTTAAAATACCAGCTTGAATTTGGGGAATGATTTTATTGTATCTATTTTCCTTGGGTAAAAAACAGTTGAAAAATGTTTAACTGGGAGATACATGTGTTCTGTGAGGTTTGAGTGGTAACAGCCTGCGAGGGGTAACATGTTGATTGGGAAATATATTCCTTGGGATTTGCCAATTTAGTTAAGATACAAAAAAAAAAAAAAAGTGTATCAGAAAGGTCTGAAAGAGGACTGGGCATGTAGCTTAATGATAGAGTGCTTGCCTAGCCTGTGTAAGACCTGAGTTCTGTCTCCAGCACCACACATACACATGTACACACAGAAAAGTTTTGAAAAAAGTTGCACCAAGCTAAAAACAATAGACAGTGGACTCAAGTAAATTAGAAGAGGTAAATGAGAGTTTTGGTTTTATCTGTAATATTTGCATTTTGATGAGAATGTACTTATGTATTCAGCATTTAAAAAACCAACAAATAAATAAAACACAGAATATGTTTAATGCTCGGAACAGCCTTTGAGGTAGAAAGTCATAATATATCAACAGGCAGACAGAGGAAAGACTTGTTCTTTTTCCTTTTCTTTCCTTTTAGAGTATCAAAATGAATGATTTCAAATCAGAAATAGTAGAAAGAAATCATGGTCAAAAGTTTCAGATAGGAGTCAGAATCATATGAGATCAGGAATCTGCTGATTGAGACCTCTAGAGAATCATAAAGGATGGGAGAGGTGTATGGGATGGAGTTGGACAAATGTGTCATTATACCTAGTGAAGAATAGGTGCTGGATTTGGTAATTAAATATTGTCAAGATTGATGTGTATTCCTGAAAAAAATCTAAAAGTAATTATTATACATGGAATTTGATGATTCTTAACCAGGAGATCATGTTTGTTTGGAGCCGGAATGGGCTTTATGTCTGTGAACAAATAACAAAGGAATGAATAATTTGCTTCTTTTGTTGGTAACAATAATGAATGAGAAGGTTAGGGGAGACACTGTTTTTGTCGTTTACTAGTTGCTTTCAGCAGTGTATGAAGCAGTTTGTCATGTTATCCTTGTGGGTACGATGGAGAAATGCAGGCTGCACGGTGGCCCTTTCTGACAGTTCTTACCTGATGACTGTCCATACCCAAGGAGGTGTGATGATAGGCTTTATTAATATGTCTTGCCTTAAAGAGGTCTTTGAGCCCGTGAATCAGCCATGAGCACACCATGTTTTTCTCAGTGACTAAGATGAAGATGTAGGTGTGCAGCTCCTCGTACTTTCAGATGACACCAAGAGGAACAGTATTACTCGTAGGTTGGATTGGAACCTCCAATCTCAATTGAACTGAGATTGAAAATGATCATGACAGGCTGGAACAATGATCCTGTATGAACAACTGATGTTTGCAAAGGGTGGAAGTAGAGTCCTGCAGGCAGGTTAAGATCAGAGGTGCAAGTTCAGGGCTGGGAGCTCTGGCCTAGGAATGGATCATGTGAAATAGTTTATTTGATAGTGAAATTATTGTGAGTCAGCTGTCAGTATGGCCAGGAACCTGATGACTCCTGGGCTGCCTTAGTAGATGCAGAAATCCTGGAATAAGACAGATCAAAGGTTCCACTGGAACTCATATTTCGTTAGGGTCAGGGCAGGAAACCCTGAAGAGTAATATCCAGAGGAGAATAACTTCCAAAAGTAAGGAATCTAAAGAGCAAATCGTACAAGTAGGTGAGCATAAAATCTGTTCCCTAAACTGGGACATACGCTAGACAAAGAAAGTGTTATTAATAACAAGACTGTCTAGTAAGTCTTTCTTGGCTGATTCATTAGTTTTTGACAGAGAATGTTTTCTAGTAATCTTACAAGAAAGAATTCATGAAAGCTAATTTTTTAGAGACAGCAAATGTGTGATAGTGACATTATTTTGATTGATATTGTTGATTGATATTTTGGCTAGAGAATAGACTTTTAGACTTGAAATAATTCTGCCTAAAAACTTTGAAGGTATTATTCCATTACCTTATAGTTCCATTGTTTCTGTTAGAAGTCTGCTGCCATTCTTATTCCTAAACTGGCATAATTGATTTTGTTTTTCTGATGTCTCTCATCCTAGCTTTTTCTAGGTGTTTCTTGGTGTTTCACAATTTCAATATATGCTTTGGTGTGGGAATGTCTAAGTCAATTATACTGGCTACTTAATAGGCCCCTTTAATCTAGAAATCTGTGTCCTTTCCTAGGAAATTTCTAGAATTGTCATTAATACTTTTAAGAAAATAGAAATGATATTTATCCTAGTTGATTGTTTAAACTTTCTATATATCATCCAGTTTGAAATGTTATCTATACTACCTTTCATCTCTGCAGCCATTTGTTCATCTTTTTTGAGAATTTTTCTCAACTTTATTTTGAAAATCTTCTGCTGCTTAATTTTACATATATCCTATATGTGCATATATGTTAATTTCTAGGAGTTCTTGAATTTTTATTTTCTGAGTATGTTTTAAAAATACACCTTGTATTTAATGGATGTTTCTTTTATTTCTCTTAATAGCTATAGGGTTTTTTAAAAAAACAATTCTTATCTTCTCTTCCCTGAAATCAGTAATATTCTAATCCTTTTCTATCTGTTATGGTTGGGACTCAAAATTCTGCCTAAAAGTTTAATGTGTTGAAAGCTTGGTTGCTGATAAACTTTTGAGAAATGATCAGACCATAAGGGCTCTAAATTCATCGTTGTATCAACCTACTGGCAAAATCATAATTTGATGGCATTATTGGGAAGCGATGGAAACAAGAGGTCTAGTTAGAGTAGATCATGGGAGCATGACCTGAAGGACTATATCTGACCTCAGAACATTTTCCCTCTGGCTCTTTCCCTTTTCTCTGCTTCTTGGCTTCTAGGAGAGAAACCTTTCATTATTTGGTGACCATGAGGTACAGTTCATTTAAGAAATACTCAACTATTTTTCTTTATCTCCAGGTTTTTCAAATAAGTTGTTTCTCTACCATTCTTCAGAGAAGATCAATGAAACTTTTAAGTACAGTTATGTACTCAGAGATTAAATGTATTTGATGAGTTTCAATCACTTGCAGTTAATATTCTCATTGTTACTCAGTTGTCTCATCTTTTGCCAATGGGAACTTCTAATTGACCAATAAGTCATCTTGACACAATTCTCATAGCTTTTTCATTGTTTTCTTGCTTCTTAGATATGGCAAGATTTCCAGAACTATCTTGAGTCTTACCACATTTCAGACATGAGAACTTACATTTCCTCCACAAGGACTCCTCTTAATGCAGAGTAGTATTTAAAGACCATAATCTAGGAAGTGAAAGTGCTTATTGATACTGTGTTAGTTAGTTCCTTGTCCTCTGCAGTGGAAATAACTATGAAATACGTATTTTTAAAGATAAAATTCCTCAAGAGTTATTACTGATTCTTCTAAGTCAAATTCAGGACTATTGAGATTTAATTAATTTTCATTGATCTAGCATCTGTTTTTGTTTGTTTCTCCCACACCTAAACCCTCCAAGAATATCAATATCATTACTTATTTGCTCTATTAGTATATATCCCACTAGGGATGTATGTAGAGTCAATTATTGGATTTTAAATTACTTGAAATAGTTTCTCTGTATGTGGCTATGACACCAACTCAATAGTTAGATTCACTTATTTTATTTTGCTTTTGATTTTTAGGAACTTATTTATTTATTTTATTTTATTTTGTCATTACATAAAGTAGTTGCATGATTTTTAAACTCAACCTATAGCATAAGCTCAGTGATAGCTCCTTTCTACCTTATCCTTTCTACTTTTTCTCATTTCTCCAATAAACAATCATTAAAATTTTTATTTATCTATTTTGTGAAATGTAAGCAAATAAATACATATACATAATATATGTACTCATATTTCTTCATTTCTTTTAAAATAGTTGTCTTTTATGCACATTTTACCCATTCTAATATTGATCTTTTAGTAAAATCTATGCATAGGAATGTTATATATTTTTCTTATATACTACTGATTTGTTTGACTGAATTAACACATTTTCTTTCTTTCTTTCTTTCTTTCTTTCTTTCTTTCTTTCTTTCTTTCTTTCTTTCTTTCTTTTTGAGACAGGGTCTTGCACTGCGGTTCAGGCTGGTCCTGAATTCACTATGGAATCCAGCCTGGCCTGGAACTCATAGCAATCCTCTTGCCTCAGCCTCTTGAGTGCTGAGATTATAGTCATATGCCACCACACCCAAATTTTTTAGTTAACACATTTCTTACAGCAAATTTCCCATGGCAAGGGTATAGGTGTGCTTTACAGGTAAATGGATCTGAGTTTGAGTTCTAGATCAGCCTTTTCTTGCTGTGTGAATGTGGACAACTGTGTTAATCTTTCTGCATTTCCTTATCTTCATCTGTAAAATAAAAATAATAAAGGCTTTTTTACAATGTTACCCATTGTGAATTATTTGGGAAGAACACTTAGTACAGTGTCCAGCACATGGTAAATGTTTGATAAATGTGAGGGTTTTTTTTCCATTGTGTTATGATGAGCTCTGGGGTTTCTTTTGTATTCTTGTCAAGGATCCTACAAGTACTGAATGCGACTTGTCCCAGGTTTCAGTACCTGAAGGAACAGACACCTTCTCGGGCCAAGTGAGCAGTCAGAGAACTGAATATAGTCAAAAATGCTTAGATGCTATTTGGCAGGCAGGAATTTTCTATCTGAAGTTACCTAATTATATGGACCATCCAAATTGAAATGCACATTTAGGGGTTAAGATGGGGATGGGGGAGAAAGGTATATCTTCCAGTTCTGTCTTCTGCTCTCCACCGGGCCAGCCCCACAGAATTTTGTCCTGCCCTACATGACCATGTCCTGTTTTCCCAGGGTTCCTTCTTGGTTCCATTTTTTCCTGTTCCTGACTACATCATCCCCATAGAAACTATAGTCTTCTGTTGCATCTGGAGAAACTTCTTGTCAAATTTCAAAGGGCTACCTCACTCCATTCTCAAGATTCTGCAGCTCAAGTCAAGGATCCCATTCTCTTCTTTCCTTAGAGCCTTTGTGTGACATCACCATCATCATATCATTACATCATTGTATCAGTGAATCATTACTGAGTTAACATGATTACACTGTCAGTTGTCATTTTGTCACTGAGTTCTGGGCCTTTCTACAGGCATTTCAGCACTACAGTGATTACATGGTTACCTTATTAGAGCCCTATATTATTAGCCAATGTACATTGAATCATCATTTCCTGGTTGATATTACTAAATTGTTATATGGTTATCTTATTTCTGGATGACATTATTACAACCCCACAATGTAATTTTTACCTTTATAGACACATCTTTATTATATTATTACAGAAATTTTAGGGTGAGTGTTCAGTATTATATTGTTACTTTGTTACCTAATTATATGGGCCATCCAAACTAAAATGCAAATTTAGGGGTAAGATGGGGGAGTGGAGAAGAATATGTCTTCCAATCCTGCTCCTGAAGACTGAGATACTTTCCTGTAATTCTGTCTGTGGGACATCATGCTGAGGCATGTCAAACAAACAAGCACATATGTTCTCCCATCCAAGTAGTAACCGGGCCTGACCCTGCTTACCCTCTGAGATCAGATGAGATCAGGCGGTTCAGGGTGGTATAGCTGTAGACATGTACGCTCAATGTACAATGGCATGCTACTGTTTCTATCCCCAAATCAGCCTTTTTTTTTTTTTCTCACCTCTGTCAATGGCCTCAGCACTTGCCCAGCCTTTTGGAATTCAAGCCATGTAGGCAGTCATTCCTATCTTATATTGCTTTCTCGCCTCCATATCCATTTGGCAGCCAAGTCCAGACCTTCTACCTCAGTGAAGCTACATCCAGGTCTCTTAGGCCTAGACTTGGAGGTGGAGCTCACGCAACTTACTCCTCTACCATTGCAACTTCCATCTCTCAGCAGCCTTTCTGTCATCCTAGTCCACACAGCACAGATGACATGGCTCTGGCTAATGGCTCACAAATTGTCTGAGTATTTTCTGAGAGTTTCCCAACTCTCCAGCCACCCCATTCTGTCTTGGACTGCTAAGAAAGTTCTGACTCCAGGAATCTTGGCCCCTGAACCATGCTAGGGATAGAGCCAAAGCAAAAAACACCAACAAAGATGATGTTCTGGTAGCCACTGAGTGCTAGTTTCTGAAAATAAAGATATGAACACTATTATGGAACTTAACATTTTGGGGAAAGATGGGCAAAATGAACCAATACCAGGGTAACATGTTGACAAATGGAGACGTTTAGGGAGCTACAAATGCATATCAAGGGGTCAGAGAAAGCATCCTGGAGGAAGTGGCATTTAATCTGACGTCCAAAGGATGACTAAGAAATAAGTGACTGATGGGTGTGGCAAGGTGAAAGGAGTGTTTCATACTGAGAGAAGAGTGTGTGCAAAGGCTGGGAAAGGAGGTGCGTAGGGCTGGAGCAGAGTGCAGAGAGAAAGTGTGCTGGAGGAGAGGCTGGGCTGTGGCAGAAACTGGAACATTATATCACTTATAAGTCAATTAAGGGTTTGGGTATGGTCTCTTTCAGGTCCATGATAGTCTAAAGAGGGTGAAGCTGGAAGTTTGTATGTGTTGAGAGGGTAATGGCAGGATTTTATTTGCATATTCAAAGATAACACTAGATATAATTTAGGTTGAGAGAACTGGGCGAACCAATAATAGTTCAGCTTTGACTGGTAGAGAGCCAGAAGTGTGTGGGCCAGATGTGACATACTTCTGGGAAGTTGAACTCTCGATACTTAGATTCTGATTGGATAAGAGGAATGAACTAGAGGGAGGAGTCAAGATGGCTAGTAGAATTCTGGCTGAGCAGTTGACTGATTAATGGCTCCATTCTCTCAGATTAGGATCAACAGATGGGACAATTGTGCCTGGGAGTCTGCACTGTTACTTAAGATGGTTGAGGATAGTGATAAGGGAGAACAAGGAGTTATGGGGCCTAACCCAGTCATTGGGTTGAGAAAGGCATCCTGATCGGGCTCATTGATGACAAGGCCATGATTAAACTAAGGCCATGATTGAACTAAGATCTAGAGGGATTTGGGAGTTGGGGAAGCAAGAGGCCTGTAGACCTGTACTTGGACCTAGGGTGGCCCAAGGCCTGGGTGACTCCAGCCTTCACTGGTGACAGACGGCTGGGCTAGGCTGGGCTGCCCTCTCCTCCTCTGATAATTAATCCCACACGGGGGCCGCGGGCGATGACAGGGCTGTCTAGCGTGCACTTAAGCATTAAATGACCAATTTCTGTCAGACTAACTTCCCCAGCCTCCCCATCCCCTCCCCTGCCGTCCAGCCCCCCTTCCCGCCTGCATCCCCTCCCTCTGCTCTCTGCACTCTGAGTTTTTCAGCAACTGATGGCTCCTGGTTCATTTCTGTGGAATTAATTGGTCCCTGAATGAATTCTGTTGACAGGGCAATTTATCATGTGTTTGGGCTGACAGTGCGGGTGTAGGGGGGTAGGAGGGTGGAAGAGATAGCTCGGGGAGGGGGTGAGATAGGGGAGGAGGGAGTCTGGGTTGGGGTTAATATTGACCATACATAGGGGCCTGAGACACACAAACCAAGGGCTTGGGGTACCATAAAACATCCCAATTATGGCTTCACCCTTGCTATATATCTTGGTACCACAAGTTTAAGAGAAGCCACCAACTTGGAGAGGATTTCCCTAAACTTTGCTTTCTCCTTAACTCTTCAATCACCTCAAGTGGGGACAGCTTCACCGAGGATACTCAGTACTATCCCACCTTAACCTCTGAAGAGTGGAATGAAGAGCTTGAGGAGAGAGAAGAAGGGAATGGTGTGTGCGTGTGTGTGTGTGTGTGTGTGTGTGTGTGTGTGTGTGTGTGTGATGAGCATACTCATGCACTCAAGAAGTGAAGGACTGATTAGTCTAGGGGGTAAAGGGGCTAGTCCCCAGAGAGTTGGGCGCTCAGCCGGTCTAGCTAACAGGGACCTAAGGGACTGGCTAATTAAGGTGTTGGAATGATTTGGGCAGATGAGGGTGAGGGGAAAAGACTGGAAATGTAGTTAGCCCCAATAGCTGCTTCCTTTGTCTACCTCCCTTCATACCCTACCTACACCCTCAAAAGTCTTCTCAGACCACCATTTATCTGCCTCAGTATTTTTGTTCCTTATCCAAGAGGCCTTTAGGCAGACACTAGGAAGATAGGAAAAGACAGTACTCACTCCCAGATGGAGAATGGCAACAAAAAACCCCAAATCCATACATTTTCCTTCTTTAGTTTTAAAAAAACTTCCCCATCCCCATTCTCTTCTCTGCATGGATCTAACTGGCCTCCACAGAACTTTCCTGAACTGAGCACCTACACAACTATGGGAGTCTAGAATGTTCACGTGGGAAAGGTTCCTAGAGATCATCTGCTGGTACACATAAGGAAACTGAGGCACAGAGAGAAGGAGGAGCTTGTTGATGGTCACATTGTGATCATGCGCGTCAGCTTCTGGTTTCCTGTGCCCTTTGCTTGGAGAGGCTTCTGTACCCTCTCGCTTTTTACTGTGCTTCTAGGTTGCAGGTAGGGCCTGGGAATTCCCTCACTGGCGGGGAGCACAGTGTGCAGCTCTTCCACACAAGGCAGCTTGGCCATGGACAGTCACAATGATCAGCACGTGAGGACAGGCCCAGGCTACTGCTGGGGCTTAATCAACTAGGGATGTCACACGGAGGAGGAGAATATGGGTTGGGTGCAGAAGAGGAGGGGATTTTAATTTTGGGGGGCCCAGATGCTGTGTCCTGAAGAATGAAGCTGGAGCGAGGGGAGGCAGGTGTCTACTCCAGTGTGTGTTCTCCCTGCTGCTAGCCAGCAACGTGGCTGTCACATACTTCTGAATCCCCTGGACAGATTCTCTAAAACTTTGTCCTCCTTAAATCTGGATCTCGCCTGCTGCCCTCTTTCAGCAACTGGGAGCTGTATCACCTGCAGTGTCCCGCTCCCCCATCCAATCCTAGTATACCCCATCCTCTCCTGACCTTTCTTTCCCAAGCAGGACTCTACCTCCGTCCCGTCCCACGGCTCAGCACCATGCCTCCACCACATTCCTTTAGTCCTCTTCCTGTGAGTTCCTTACTTCCACCTCTCAACAGCCTCTTTTATCCTTCCACGCTGCCTCAGTCACAGCCTTCTCACACAGCCGTTATTTTGGGTGAACCATCTCCTGAGCTCACCAGCTACTCTCCTGCTTCCTCCCTTTCAACCTTTCAAAAGAATCATTTGCACTCTGTCTATTTACTTCCTTGGCTTTTAGTCACACAGCCCTCTCACCAAAACTCTTCCACTTTTAGAAAGCACAGCATGGAAGTTATCAGGTGTCCCTTATGCACCAAATCCAAGGGCCTTTCCCTGAGTCACAGAACCAAAAGAGATAAATTTGATGTATTCATGAAATAATTATGCTTCTGTGTTAAGAACTTGGCTGTCTCCTTTACTTTTTAAAGTTAAATTTGATTTTTCAAAAATGTTTAAATTAGTTTAAAAAAATACTCACTGGGTTTGGTGGTATAGGCCTGTGATCTAGTACTCTGGGAGGCTGAGGCAGGAGGACTGTCAAACTAGAGTCCAGCTTGGGCAGTTTATAGTGAAACCCTGACACAAAATAAACAATACAGAGGGCTGGGAACACAGCTTGGTGCAAAGGCCCTGGGTTCAATTCCCAACACCACAGGAAAAAACAGCACACTCTTAGAGGGAATTGTGCTCTGGTCTTATTCCCACCTACGCTGCTTCCTGTTCAGAGACAAACATTTGTATTAGAATCTTGTTATCTTCTTGTTTATATTTAAGCAAATGTGAAAGAAACTTTGTTTCTTATACAATGTGTCCTGTATTCTACACTTTATTTTTTAATGTTATTTTTTATTTTTTGGCAGTACTGGAGATTAAATCCAGGTCCTTTGCACTAAGCTACACCTGCAGCCCTATTTAAACATGTTTTTTTTTAAAAAATTTATTTTGGGACAGGGTCTTGCTTGGTAGTCCAGTCTGGTCCTGAACTCCCTGTGGAGCTCTGGCTGGCCTTGAACTCACAGCAATTTTCCTGTGTCAGCCTTCCAAGTGCTGGGATTACAGGTGTGCATTACCATGCCCAGCTTATGTGGTGCTGGGGAATCAAACCTAGGGCCTTGTAATTGCTGGGTAAGTACTTTGACTGATGAGTTATGCCCCCTAGTCCTTAGATTTTTTTTTTTTTAATTTTTTTTTTTGAGGCAGGTCTCACTAAGTTGCCCAGACCAGATTTAAACCTGCCATTCTCCTACCTCAGCTTTCTAAACTGAGGCTATCATGTCTCAATAGGCCATGCCTGGCTTTTTTTTTTTTTTTTTTTTTTTTACTTAAAAACATAGTCTTGTCACGCTTTCATGTCTAATCATATGTTTACACCTCCATCATCTCCTTGGTTGGCATGGTAGTGGCCTCACACAGTGTCACCCACTGTCTCCCCTTATATTCTACTGCTCATATTGTGGACAGAGCATGCTTCCAAAAATGCAGGTGTAAGCCATAGCACTCATTACTTACAGACAAACCAAACCAAACCAACTCACCAAAGCCCTTAGTGGGGCACTCAAGCTCTCAGAATTGTTTAGGTCAGAACTTTTTTGATTGTACATGTCAGACACTCAGAATACTTACTTAAGCTAAGAGAGAGAGAGAGAGAGAGAGAGAGAGAGAGAGAGAGAGAGAGAGAGAGAGAGAGAGAGGGAGAGAGAGAGAATATTGGCTTTTGACCTTGGAAAATCCAAAAGTAGGACTTCAGGTCTAGCTGACTTTAGAGGCTCAAAAGACCAATGGAGTTCTTTTCTCTTTACTCTCAACTGTCCCTGCTTGACTCTTAAGGTGTGATTTCCCTTGCAGGCATATATTTGAAAGAAGGCTTTAGGGGGTCCTAAACTCTCATCACTGGAGCTCACAGTCCAAAAGAGGAGACATATCTTTCCAGCACCCAGTAGCATCCCTTCTAAGAGAATTTCTGTTGTTTCCAACTTGGGCTCTATTCATTGTAGCCAGGGACCTGGGTCCTCATTGGCCAGATTGACCACATATGTGGTCCCATGAGCTCAATATGGCTACTCTGATTGACAGTTCCATGAAAATTACACAGGATGGGGGTGGGTAGTTTCCTAATGGAAGGAGAGGGGACTGTGGCTGATGCTTTGGGTTGTGAGTAACAGGTAATGGGAATTACTTGAGGAGTTCAATGCTTACCAATCTCAAATCACTGTGCTACAGGGGGCCAGGAAAAGCATTTGCCCTCTGGAGTCTCCTTCTGGCTGGTCAGCTGCTCCATTTGTGGGTCATCTTCCCTCTTAACAGGACCGAGGTGTCTCACCATGACTCACCTCTGCTCTGTGTGCTTATTCCCTGCCGCAGGATTCCTGCTAGCTGTGGTTCCTCCTTCCTCAGCACTCACTTATTTGTCCATTTTAAGTGTGCTGAACAACCACTGTGTGTCAGACACTGCCCCAGGCGTTGGGGATATAGCAGTTACAGAACAGCAAGTATTTGCCCGCATGGAGTTCCTGCTCTAATTGGAGAGAACAGGATATAAACAAATGAAACATGTAATCTGCAAGGCACTGGTAGACGGTAGACAGCATGGAGAATCAGGCAAAGGGAACAGAGAGTGATGGTGTGTGTTAAGATGATTGAGGGAGACGTCTTTGATAATGTTGGTATAGAGATCTTAACAAAGCGAGGGAGCAGTCTGGGGACGTTCAAGCGAAGTTTGCTAGGCATGAAGCCCACCGGTGCAAATGTCTTCAGAAGGCACATGCTTGATGTGACTGAGCACAACTCAGAAGCTAGAAGGCCCAGAGAACAGTGAACTTAGGGAGGTAACGGAGGTAGGTTAAGGTGGTCAGGGGCAATGTGTATGGGTGAACACCTGAGCATGGAGAGCTTGCCACACTCATCTCAGGATCTGAGCTGAATTCTGAGGGAGGTAGAGAACTACCTGAAAGCTCTGAGCTGAGGAAGAACATGATCTGCTATGCATTTTGGAGGATCATTTTGGCTTTTGGAGGGAAGTAAAGATGGAAGCCAAAGACCAATCAGAACTTTTTATTTTCTTTGGAAGTCCAGGTAAGGAATCATAGTGACTTAGTTAGGTATGAACAGTGCAGTGTGTTGGAAGAGACCATACTCGGGATCTGTTTTATAGGTAGAACTGTCTGGTTTTGCTGATGGATCAGATGTGACATGCAAAAGGCAAGGAGTAGTCCAGGAAGATTTGGGTTTGGGGCTTAAGGATTTGATAGAATGGAGCTATGTTTTAGTGATATGAGGAAGACTAGGGAATTCCCACAGGACCTCTTGGGTTTCACCTCTTCTGAGGAATGACTTCGTTATCTCTATGCCTCATACGCCTTCTTTCTAAGAAAGGAGAATGAGTTTCATTGTGGACTTGTGCACAAGTCCAATTCTGAACCAATGATAGAGTCACTGGTACCAACATGCCTTCCTGGGCAAGAGGTGTAGGAGCTGTTTGAGTATCTGCTGTCATTCTGATAGTCTCACCAGTGTCCTGGCTACCTACTGCTATGAATCTTCACCTGCCATCTCATCCCTCCTGTTCCCATTCTTCCCCAGGTATGTAGTACTCCAGCCACATCTTATCTGAAATATTTTCACACCTTTGTGTCTTTAATCATGTTGTGTGCTCAACTTGGGACATGTCTTTTAATTGTCATATTAGGTACCTCAGCCAGTAATTCTGTGGGAGCAAGAAGGGGACAGGAGCAGCAGTCAAAACAAATTCTGGGGAAAACAAGAGAAAGCTAGAAAAAAGGCTTCCATGGTTATTTGAGGTGTGTGTGTATGTGTGAGTCTACAGAAGGGGCTTCTGTCAGAGGAGGCAAGTGGAATGTTTTGCGGCCCTTGAGCTGATTCCAAATTTTAATTGGTACTGCAGGAAGGACACAGCATGAAGAATGCTGTGCAGAGGTGGCCGCTTTAACAATCCAGCCCTCACTGTCTATTTCAGTAGGAGGGAGACCAGAAATTGAGCAGAAAAAAGAGGTTCTGGAGAACCCACATAAGTGACTCTCTCTCTCTCTCTCTCTCTCTCTCTCTCTCTCTCTCTCTCTCTCTCTCTCTGTCTCTGATGGATTTGGCAGGGAAGGACTCCCTGTCTTGGGGACCTGGAAGCAAAGACAGGCACTGAGGGCCAGGTCCCTGCTACGTATGACCAGGACACCCCTGGCCCATTTTAGTACTCTGGCAATTTCTAGAAACTCCTCTCTCAGCAGCAGGCAATAGTCAGTTCTGCTATCTTGAGTTTTCATAAATTCTGAGTAAGATTTCCAAATTGGGTGCATAATGTTCAGGGGGCACAAGGTAATCCATTTGGGTGTGAGAGCAAAACATTCTATATCTATGTATCCCTATTTCATTTGTCTATGTTTTTTAAGATTAATGCTAGTCCAGTATATGTATAGATTGTCTAAATAAGTAAATACATTTAGCAGGGCTGGGTAATGCAAGCCTGTAGTCCCAGAACTCTGGGAGATGGAGACAGGAAGGTCAAAAATTCCATTGTGGCCTGGGCAACTTAGTAACTTAGCAAGACCCCGTCTCCAAAATAAGGATTTTAAAAATGCACTAGGAATGTAGCCCAATGTGAAGGCCCTGGGGTTGATCCTCAGACCACACAAAAAAGTAAATATATTTATACTGGGAGTACACATTTAGAATTCTTTTTAGATAGGCCGTATGGCTAAAGAAGCTTGAAGACTGCTCACTGAGGAGGCTGGTGGTCAAAAGGGACGTCACCAGGCAAGGCAGAGGGTGGGATTGCCATTTGATGAGATGGAAAATAGGACAGGTGGTGAGGAGAAGAGAGGAGCCTAGGGGTTTCTGATTGGTGGGGTCCCATATTCCTTAGGTGGCGTGATATAGATGAGACTGAGCAAACTGGCTTGGGGAACTGTAGCTGGCACCTGGTGGGAAGGAGACACTGCAAGTATCTAGACACCCTGTGCTAGCCCACAGGCACAATCACTCCCCAATTGGCCCCAGGCTTCTCTCGTGACCCTCAAATTTTGCAAGTGCAGAGCTTCAGAAGCTTTTCGTGTGGGAAGAGGTTGAAGATACTGACGTGGGAAGGTTTCCTGAGGTAACGGGAAGTCTCCCAGGATGAAGAGCCAGTCCATGGAAGCCATGGCCTGGCGGTTGGTATTTGTCGGGAGGGCTACAACTGGGAGGCAGCTGAACAGACAGGAGAAGAGGTTCCAAGTATCTCTGACACAGGAGCGCCCTTCTGGGCAAACATGACATCCCCTTCCCCAAACAGGAGCAGAGAGAGACACAGGGCAGACACAGACCCTACACTGTCACCTGGGCATAAGAATGAAGACGTCTAAAAAGCCAGAGTTCCTTTTAACTCACCCCCAGACACGCCCAGAGGCACCGGGAATCCACCGCCACCCAAAAGCCCCTGACCACCCAGCCCACCTCACTGAGCAGCTACTCGGAGCACAGCCAGGTCGTCTCTCGGGGCCACCAGTGCCAGCGGCAACTGGCCAGGGCCTGAGAACCCGCCAGGCCCAGGGCGTACGCGAGGTCCCTTGAACGAGATCAGGGTGTCTCTGTCCGGCGGGCACTTTCCTAGTCTACAAGCCAACGCAGAGCGGCTAAGCTTGCAGCAAGCGCTTGCGGTCCCCGTAGTCTCCTTGCAGACTCAGGGGACGAGATTGCGGCTCGCCTGACACGCAGCCATTCTGGTTGGGGGGCGGAGGGAGGAGACAGGATCGCGGATATCCCCACCTAAGCGGGGAGAGCCTCTGGCGTTGAGTTCCAACAGCCTGCACCCCAGACCTGGAAGGACGGCACAGCTGGCCTGGTGTAACTCGGCTCCCCAGGTTACCCCAAAGTTTTGGAACGCGAGAACGCCTTGCCCCAGGGGAGGGGCGGGGGAAGGCAGATGCTGGGGTGCAGGTGGGTCCCGGCCTTGGCCTGCTTTCAGTTGCCGCCCAGGCGACTCTCGAGAAGAGTTATAAGGGGTCGCAGGGAGTGTGTTGTTGGGGGGAATCACTGGGGACCGACCAGAGCGAGAAGAGGCCATTCTCACAGACGGGCAGAGACAAACCTGGAGCCATAGGAGTGACATACAAAATTTTATTATTATTTATTATTTTATTATTTATTTCTCATATGCACAAAAAAGAAAAAAGCAAAAGAATCAAAACGAACCGACGCGCTGAAAGTGGCCGAGGAGACCAGAATCGTCGGAGAGCCTTCCCAAGGTTAGGCCTGGTCCTGGATCCCAGGCTCCTGCCCCGCCAGCCCCGCCAGCCCGGGCCGGCCCCCGAAGTGGGACCTCGGCGCCCTCGCCACCCGCTCGGGCCCCTGGAGCCTGGCTGGCGCCGGCAGTTCCCTCCAACTGTTCTCTTTTCTTGCTTTCCTTTTCAAATAAAAAAGGCTCGAAGGGGAGAGGATCTGGGAGAGGACTCCAAGCCTTTTCAGATTTATTCAAGGAATTTTATTTATTTATTTTCACTTTTTATTGACTTTTGTTTCTGTTATTTCGAGTCGTCACGATCCACGGGTGAGGAGACATGCAGGGCGCATCGCCGCTACCGAGAGAGAGACTACGGGGCGGGACGGGGCGGCCGGGCTGGGTGCTCGGGCAGGGCCGCGCCGGGGAGATGGAGCTGCCACCTCGGGCGTGAGCCTGCGCGGCCGGGCAGGGCCGGGCAGAGAGAGACTGAGAGACTGAGAGACAGAGAGAGAGAGAGTTGGGGGAGGGGGGCAGCAGCAGGGAGGGACAAGACGAAGGAGGGGAGATGACTCCGGGAGGAGAGCGAAAACACGGAATTACGGAGAAACGGCCAACAAAACAGAGGCCAGAGGAGTCCACGGGACCATGTTCGTCATGTTGCATAGAGATTTTTCTTTCGTATTTTTTTGTAACATAAAAAATGCCCCTTCCCCCCAGATCGTGCTGTGCTTTAAGTGGGCGCGTAGCTGTGTTCCCCCTTCCCCCCGAGAGCGGCGACTCTCACGGCGTGGGCAGCGGGCGTATCTACAGGCAGGGCGGGCGGGCGGGCGGGCGGGCGGGCGGGACGCGACGGGGCGGGACGGGGCGGAGGGGATATATACACAGGGCGTCGCCTTCACACGACACACCATCTTTCTGCAAAGCAGCAGCCCGCGGGGACGTTCCTGTCGTTGTTCCTGTTTGCAGAAACCACCGTATTAAATAAAACGTAGACCTTCCGCGCTTCCGTTCAGTCCCCGGCGGGAAGGAGGGTGGAGCGGGCGGCTCCCTGCTTCCACCCCGCGGCGGCAAACGGGAGTCTGCGTCGGGGAAGGGGCGCCAGGTAGCCGCTGAGAAGGCCCGCGCCGCGGCCCACGGACACCGAGCCTTCGGCGGGCCCGGGAGCGGGGGGGCGAGGCCGGGACGGGGGCGCGGGATGGGCACGGCCGGGCAGCAGGGAAACCGAGAGGCCGGCAGGTGGCGGGCGCTGAGGTAGGGGCGAGGCGGGTCCGAGAGTCCAGTCGCGTGGCAGGAAGTGTCGGGCCTGGGAGCCGAGGCAGGACGTTCAGGAGCCGGAGGGGAGGGCCGAGGGTCGCGCTTGGCCGGGGCCCCGCGCTGGGGTGCCCACGTGGGCACGACGCGCGGACTCCGTCGGGCCGGGCACCCGGGCGCGGGGCTGCGCGGCGGGCGGGCGCGGGGCCGGCCGGGGCTCTTCCGCCCGCCGCGGGAGTCGTTTGGTCCTTAATCTCCTTCCCCCTCGCGAAGCGTCCGGCACCCGAGCCCTCGAGGCGGGCTGCATTCCGCGCTGATTGTGTGTCACAGGCAGGTGTCCGGCGCGTGCGGCGGCGGAGCGGCCCCGCGAGCGGCCCCGCGGGGAGGCGGCGGCGGAGCGGAGGGCGCGGGCCGGGCCTGAGCGCCCCGCCCGCAGCTCCACCCTTCCAGGCCGGCCGTCGGCGGTGTGACGCGAGGGATGCGGGGTCTCGGGTGGGGTGGGGCGGGACGGCGGCCGGGAGGCTGGGCGTCGCGTCGGTCCTCCCTCCCTCCGGGGCGGGCGGTCAGACGGGGACGATGTGGAGGCCGAAGCTGTCGGCCTGAAGCTTGATGTGGTCCCCGCGGTAACTAGTGGCGGTCATAGGCAGCGGCAGCAGCGGCAGGGGCGGAGCCCCGGGGGGCGGCACTATAATAATAAGGGGAACCTGGAAGTTAACACAGGAGAAGAATGGGCTGGGTGAGAGGACAAACAGGAGAACAAAAAAGGAAAGAAAAGCAAAGACCTCCCCTAGCCGGGGTCCGGCGGGATCCGGGCGGGGAGACCGGCTGCGTTCATGGGGCGCCGGAGAGACCCACCCGCCCGGTGACGCTGGGGACCCCTGGGGACCCTCGAGGTTCGCGCGCGGCGCCAGCGCCTCGGGAAGGAGGGTGGGGAAGGGAAAGGGCTGGAGATGCAGGAGTCCTCGAGGGCTCCCCGGGCCTCCCCGCTGCGCTAACGGGCCTGTCCCCCAGCCGGGCGCGGGCAGGCCGGGTCACCTGGATGTCGCACAGCCGAGCCGGCGGGGCGGAGGGAGTGGGGACGGGGGTAGCGCTAAGTCGCTGGCCAGCCAGGTGGCGTACTCACTTAGTAAGGCGGGGTTGCTGAATCTCCAAGCCTCGTTGTAAGCGGTGTACTGCGGGTGGCTGTACGGGTTGCCGGAGAACTCGCTCCCTGCGGGAGGATAGGGGATCAGACCCACGCTCCTCGGTGAGGACTGCTGCCCCCTCCCTCCCAGTGCAAGGCGCAGGTGTCAAGGGCCGGTCGGAGGCGGGGCAGCCCGCCAGGTCCTCGTAGGGCGGTGGGGGAAGGCAGGAAGTACCCTTGTGCCTTTCCTACGGGCACAGAGGGGCTGGCCTGCCTGAGCTTTCCAAGCGACGCCCTCTGACCACCCAGGGAGGATTCATTCCAGGCCCAGGAGCTCCCACTGCGCTAGCTTGGGCGCCAGGGGTTTTTATAGTGGACATTTGGATCTAGGAGCCATCACTCCACAGGGTGAAAGGGGGTGGGGAAGTGACAAAGAGAGGCCCTCGGGACACCTTGTTCCGGAAAGTCTTGAGAACGGCGTCTTAGCACGGTGCCAGTTTCAGGTGTGTGTGAGGGGTGGGGGAAGGAGCGCTGCTGGGATACGCCCCTCCACCTCTGCCCAGGGGGTTAGATGCGTGAGCCCTGAGGCAAGGGAAGGACACTACAGGAAGCAGGTGGACTATCAGCTGGACCAGTAGCCGTTACCGGAAGGCCCCATGGACTGGGAACCGCGGAAACTACCTCCCTCCTCGGGGGAGAAAGGCCAGGCCTCCGGGTTTCCCCCTCGCCCTTTCTCCTGTGTGATGACCCCAAACTGTTTACAGTGATCCCTAACCGCGGGTTAAGTAGAGGAGAAGGGGCCCCTCTCTGAGAGGGAGCTGGGGTGGGGGTAGGGGATGCAGCCACTGGAAAGCCTGTTTATTGACGAGGAGGGAAAGCATGCGTGCAGCAGGATAATGAGCTTCTGAGCTCAACTGTGACCAAGAGGAACTGAGCTATCTCCTTCCCCATCGCTAATGAAACAAGTGTAATTTCCTCATCAGCACTAGATTCTGTTTAACGACTCCCCCCTTGCCACCGCAAGCTCTCCGCGGCTCCCCTCATCCCCACCTCCCTGCAGACTCCCCACCCCCCACCTCTGTGCTCTTCCTCACCCCCACCTCTCTAAGACCTCCTCCAGCCTCCAGTTGCTCACTTCTGGGCTCTTCCCCCAAGAGTCTCTTTGAACCGCAGCAATGCTTCTACTTCCCCCAAATCGGCAGGAATCCCTTCGTTCAGCCCTCCCGTGTCCTTCAGTCCCTGTTCTAACACCTTATAGCAGTAACCCTCTTTGCCTCACCACCACTCTAAACTCTGCGGACCCAGGGCCGACTTTCCCTGGATAGACAAGGCCAGCCATCCTTTCTTTCCCTCTGCCCCTACCAATGAGAGTTGAACTTCAGAGGTAGGCACACAAGAAAGTCACTAGAGGCAGTGGTTGCAGGCTGGGGCAAATTTCATCCACTTTAAGACAAGATTTTTGGTGTTTCTGCAGATAGGAACTTCTATTCTGGCTTTAAGCCCTGCTCTCAATCTAGGGTGAAGGGTGAAGATGGTACCACCTCTGGCCTCAGACATCAGACCCCTAAATATAGCCTCTGTTTCCCTGGTCCACACAGCCCGATCCAATGCTTCTCAGACAAAGTGAGTCAGAGCCTTGGAGGAGCAATGAGCGATGTGGGGATGTTCTAGTTTTGACTCTGAAACCGAAGTGTATGGGTCCTGCCCTAGCCTGTCCTTCATTTCCTGTAGGGTCTAACTCTGTCCTTTCCCTGGACTGGTGTTGGTCCTCCACATTGGCCTTCTGCTGTGGCTTGATATGGACCAGGGTGGCTTTGTTCGAGTGACTGACATGCCCCTGGAAATGATTCTTGGCTCCAAGTTTCCATGGAAACCAGGGCAGGCTCTTCTAAGCAGTGTCAGCTGGCTAAGGTGGGCTGGGGCACTGAGGGTGGAGCTTAGGCTGAGTGCTCCTAGGGTACAGGCTTAAGTGAGTGGGTGCTGGGGAGGGCATATGACATAAAGTGGTATGTACACACGGGACACTTCTGTAAGCTTCTTTTCTGAGTCCATGAGGGAGGATGAGGGGCCACCTGCAGCCTCCAGGAAGAAAGAGGAACAGAAGAACAATAGTTTGCAGGGAGAGGACCTTGGGCCAACCCCCAACCCCAGCCTAAGACTATAGACCACTCAGCAGCTCACCCTCTGTTTAGTTACCCCCACCTATATTAGGCAGCTGCAGCATTGTCACCTACCAGGCACCATTCCTGCCAGGGTGGAGGTGGGGTAGCTTCCCTGGCCAGTGGGGGGCACATGAGGGGGATAACCAGGCAGAGTGGTGCTCGCCATGTCACGACCTGGAAAAACACAAAGGGGAAGGGGTGAGGGCTGGAAGACGGGCCTGCCTCTGGGTATACTGGGTCATTCTGGGGAGAGGGATTCTTGGAGAGAAAGGGGCTCTGTGCAGACATGCACCTGAATGAACAGGTCTAGAGTGCCTTTGCATGGGTCCAAACTTGTTACCTAAGTGTCCGTGTCTACCATCAGCCATGGGTGTGCCCCTCTCTTCTGTGTAGCTCTTTGTGTCTCTGTAAGTTCGTGTGTCTGCCTGTGCTTGCGTCCTTTTGCTTTCCAAACCCAAATGGAGGTAGGTGGAAATGACCTGATTTTACTCCTCTTTCTCTGCAAGATTCTCAGCTGTGGTCTCTTCAGTAGCCAAATGGACCTCTAACATCTTTTTCAGACCTCTCTCCTTCCTAACACCTCAGCTTTCCCTCAGGTTCTAAGGACACCTCACCATTACCCCTGAAGTACATGTCTTGTCCTCTCCGTGTGGAGCTGCTGTGCTGGGCCAGGTAGGTGTAGAGGGCCAGGACCAACCAGTGAGCTGTTCTACTGTTAGTGTTTGTGGCATTCAAATGGATGAAGTTCATCCCTGAGATAAATCAGTTTTGAGCCAACAGCGCAGGTAGATCAGCTCAAGTTCCAATAAACAAAATCTGCCCTCATTCCAGCTGCTGGACTTCTGTCCCAGGAGTAGCTGATGCCTGAAGGTGAGAGGCAGGGCCTTTCTTACTAGTGTCCTGCAGCAGAGGCAAAGTTAGGATCAGGAGACGCCCTGATCCACAGATGCTTCCCCTGGAACACAGCTGCACACGACTGCCTTCTCTTCCTCATCTGCCCCCTCCATTACTATGATGGGATACCACTTCTCTTTGCAGTTTAACATGCTCCAATGTTTAATGACAATATTTGCTCTCCACTTTCCTATACTTCCACATGCTAGAGACAACTCTTTTCTCTCCTGGGGCCCGTGGATCCCCTAAAAATTTCTCTTATTCTTCTTACTAGCAATACTGCTACTTTATTCATCTCATGCCCCTCTTTTCTCTCCAACTAAGAAAAGGTATGCCTGGAGGAAGTGATAGAGATCTTAACACCTTTCGCTGCTCACTTCTTTTCCACATTTGGGCCCCAGTCATCATCCTCCCCGTTACTGTCCCAGACTACCTTTCTTTGCCATTCTTTCTCAGGAATGACCTAGCCTCTGGCATTCCTGAGATGTACTCACTTCTTTGCCCCTGTCTTGACCTATGTATGAGTGATTCATCCTTCTCTAAGGATGCAGAACTGCAGCACAGGATTTTTGCATTTCCAACTATCTGCTGAATATTTTCATTACCTGTCCTACTGATACTTCAAACCTAATAGGAATTGAGGCAGATTCATCTTCCCCCCAACCATTTCTATCAACTCTTTTGAAGACTGTAAGGCAGATAACTTTGGGGTCCTTGACATAGCTTTCTCTCTCTGTCTATAGAGGAAGTCAGTCACAAGCGTTGTTGATTGTCCTTGGTCATGTCTATTGCGTCTGCGCTTGGTATGCATTTCCTTTACTGCCCTCATAGCTCAGCATCTAAGCATCTGCCTCTTGGTTTGCCACAATGTTTTTTCTTTGCTTATACATTCTGCCTCCACATTCCTTGCCCTACTCCTGTCTGTCCCAAATGTGGCTGCTTGGCTAGACCTCATGAAGTAGTGCGTTCATCACAAAATCCCTTGTAAAAACCATCATTGATTCTCCATAGACTCTAGAACACTCTCTCCACCCAGCTTTCTCAGCTCTGATTCTTACGCCTCCTCGTTTGGTTTGACTCTTTTCACCGGGCCTGGGTGTTACAAAACTCCTGTGCCTTCTCCATAGTCTTTCCCTCTTCCACCTCAAGACTCAAAATTCCTACCATTCTACTCATCAGGGAAATTCGTCCCTTTTAAACTTCTAGAGTATCTGTGCTGTGTGGTTTACTGTGTCATTGTACTGCACAATGAGTCAGTCCGGTTGTTTCCTATTTTGGTTGTCTCTTCAAACAGATCATAAGCAACCCAAGAACAGGTTGTGTATTTTGATGTGTCCTGCAGAGTAGTAAAGAACATAGCAGCTACTCAACAAATACTTGTTGATTAATTTTTATATCCCTCCACGTAGAGCCAGTTCCTAATGGGTTATAATTGGTTTTAAATTGTTTCATATATGTTGGTCTCCTACAAAGGGTAAGGCTGGCACATGTAAGTGGATCTGCTTTTTCATTAAAAAAAACAATTTATACAGTATTTTATGAATTTTTAAAAGATGGTGAAATACTCAGATCTTATTAAGCTTTGTTTTTACCCATAATAATTATTTCTATTATAGTTGGTTCAGCTTTATCATGCAGTAGAGTGATTTCCCCCATACCAACCCACTGTAGCTAGTATCTTATATTTTCTAAAGCTTAAGAAGAGACAGAGTAGAACTGCCAAATAAGAGATCACTTCTGACTACCAGTCAAATAAAAGAATTTGTGTTTGCCTTGTTGTGGGTTTTCTTTTATTGACTTTGGTTGTCAATAAAAAAGTACATAACTCCTGAATATCTTTCAGTGGAGTGGACCTGAAGTAGACAATTCTTTTCTGGTTTTTTGTTTTGTTTTGTTTTTTGTTTTTGTTTTTGTTTTTTGAGGGGAGAACTGTCACTGTGCTGCCTAGGTTAGCCTCAAGCTCGCAGGATCAAGTGGTCCTCCTACTGCAGCTTCCTGATCAGCTAGCACTACAAACATGCACCATGGCGCGCTGCTCTACCAATTCTTTGAGAGATGAATAATACAGCACTTCCTAGTCAGAAAAGGCCTAGGATAGAGGAGAGTTAGTTAGATGTGGAGGTTTTGAAGCTAGACTGACATAGAAGCCAAGCTCTGTCTGACTCTCTAATCTTAATATCTATAAAGCAGTCAGGAAAAGGAATGTGCCTTTATTTATTTATTTATTTATTTATTTATTTATTTATTTAGGGTCTCACTCTGTAGTTGAGGCTGGTCCTGAGCTCACTATGTAGCCCAGGCTGGCCTTGAACTAATGGCAATCCTCCTGGCTCATCTGAGTGCTGGGATTACAGGCGTGCATCACCACACTCAGCTTGAGTGCGCCCTTTTAAAAGCAGAAATTCAAATGCAACTGAATTCTGGTTTTCAGGTGCATGGTTCCCACAACCTTCACATAAGAATTCCTCATAATGTAAGGTTTCCTCATAAAATCATCACCCTGCCGCTCAGCCTTAAGAGAGGGGAGAAGAGCTGGGCAACTGTGAAGTGGCTTCCAGCTAACCTGAAGGCACTCCTCCTGCAAAATTATTCCCACTGGAGTAACTTTCTTGGAAAATGATGTCGCCGCTTCCAGCAGCATGCTGAAAGTCACCTGAACTGTTGATGCGAAGGCACATTTCCAAATTCTGCTTCTAAAACTGAATCTAGGAATCACCATGTAATTTTTAAATGTGGGAGAAGAGGGCCATGATGAGGAAAAAAAACATTTGTGCTTCTTAGTGTTTGGTGTACAGCTGTGCTTCCTTCTGTAACATCAGTGTCACCACAAAGATGGTCTGTTCAGGACCCCTGAGCAGACAAGGTGCGAGCCACTGCATACAAAGCACTCTCAATGGCTTCATTAGTACACAGGTGACACCTGGAGAGCAGAAAACAATTGACCAAACCCTTGGCAGAGCCATATATTCTTCTGGAACACCATTGTCAATAATGGAAAACACATATTGCAGGAAGTTTTCAAATTACTAAGATGATCATGAAATTTGCCCAGCAGCATTCTTTGAACTAGTCTCCCTTAGTGAGTGTCTATGAATGACAGTAGAACCTGTGTAAAGAGGAATCATCAGAGCACCGGGCCTTGTAGTACTACAGATGGACGGACGGACAAGAGTGGAGAAGGACTCTATAAGACAGTGCAACTACTTTCTGTATACAAATAAGCCAGAACATGGAAACTGGAGAAAACAGCTACAGTGAAATGTCTCAGTTATAAAATATGTGTCATCTAACATAAGACAGGAAACAAAGGAAATACAGTATTTGCTTTGCTCAGTGAAAATGCCTAATACTGAAAACAGTACTAGGAATCACAAATGCATAAAAACTCACATTACTATAAGAGGATGGGTATTTTGTGTCATTACCCACTCATTAAGATCAAAAAGCTCATAAAAAATGGAGCCCAGCCTGGGCAACTTGACAACTTAGCAAAACTCTGTCTCAAATTTTTTAAAAAATGAAAAATGGCCTGGGGACATAGCTCCATGTGAAGGCTCTGGACTTGATCTCCAGTACACAGATATAGAGACGGAAAATCAGCCTAGCATCCTTGTTTTAAAAGGTGAGAAAGCGAAGGCACAGGAGGCACAATGACTTTCCTATGGCTACAGGACAAGTAAATGGTAGAGCCAGGGTTTGAAGCCATGCCTCTGCCACCTCCTTTTAAAGATGACACGGAGCCAGCTAATCCAGAAAAGGAGCAAGGAAAAGGAAAAGAAGTCAGCCAACTGGCAAAATTTCACACCATCACACTATCATTAAAATGAGACATTAAAAAAAAACGACATCAAGAATAAACAACTGGCATGGAAGGTTTGTAGTAAAACTCCATGGGGTGGTGCATTTATCTTTGAAAAAACAAAGAAGTACTTCAAGGAAAGTAGTACTTGAGAATCTTAAAGTACTCAGAAGTATTAGGAGCACTGTACTTGACGAGGATGGCTTCCCGGTTCAACTGAAGAAGTCCCTAAAGATTCTAAAGCCAATTTCTACTGCAATCACTACATCTGAATCAGACAGTGCACTTTTGCCAGACACTCCTTAGCAAATGGGCCAGAGCAAATCAATTGTTGTGGAGAATCTAAGTGCAGTTTCTCACACAAGTACAGAGAAAAGCAAAGTGAGAAACTTTATTAAGAAATTGGAAAAATTTAGTCATTATTTAATTTGCAATTTTAATTGCCAGCTGTAAGAGCAGAATTGTGTTTGTCCTTGTACCTGGTCTTGGTAGCATTTGCTGAGCATTTATTATATGCTAGACACTGTTCTTGATATTTTATATGTATTACCTCTTTTAATCCTAATGCCAGCTTTGTGCTGCTGACCTGTTTTTAATCCTCATCTTACACATGAAAAAATGAAACTCAAAGGAGCTAAACATTATGATCCAAGATTTCACAGCTAGTGGATGGCAGAACCTGGGTTACAGAATAACCGATACGCTTGGGAACTGATTTTTGGGTGATATTCTCCAATACTGTAAACCTAGAAAACAGATATTGCTGAGATTAGTAGCACAGGCCTATAATCCCAGAACTCTGGGAGGCTGAACCAGGAGAACTGCAAGTTTGAGCCCAGCCTGGTAACTTAACAACTTGGCAAGACCTTGTTTCAAATAAACAATAAAAATGAGCTGGGGATGTTGCTCAGAGCAAAGGCCCTGTATTCAATCCCTAATAACTAATCCTTCCTACAGCAGAACATGTTATTTCTTTTGTGTTTCTGCTTCTTTAATTCTCTTCCATGGGGATTCTAAATTGGAGTTCATTGGTTCTATAGGACCCCACAGATACATTTTAGGGAGTCCACAGAAAGCTATATGTAAAGCACTATAGATACTATATATGCATATCTTTCTGGGAAAATAGCATATGACCTTTGGTATGTTCTCAAAAATATTCATAAAAAAGAGAACTTTTGTTCTTTGGTGAAGGACACGGATTTGTTTTTAACTACTTGAATAATATCATTAAACAAGGTTGTACAGAAAACAGCAGAATGCAGACTGGAGACGCAGCTCAGTGGTAGAGCATTTACCCAAAGTAAGAGCTGGGTTCAATCCTCAGAACCACAGAACAACAAGCTGAGCCCAGTGGCGCAAGCCTGTAACCCCAGCACCCTGGGAGGCAGAGGGAGGTGGGTCACAAATCAACACCAGTCTGGCAACTTAGCAACTTGGCAGAACCCTGTCTTGATATCAAAAATAAAAATGTAGGCTGGGGAATCTATCTCAGTGTGAAGACCCTGGGCTTGATCCCCAGTACCAGTAACAACAACAACAACAACAACAACAACAACAACAACAACAGTACAAACAAACAGAAAACATTGAGGAAACAGCAAAATGTAAAATGCAACAAGGAAGGCTTATCTCAAGTCCAAGCAAATGTCAGCATCCAGGAGACCAAGGAGATCATGAAAAGGAAGCTGCCCAGGAAGCAAAAATTGCTGCTAGTGATGGTTTCAGCAGTAAGACTTATTGGACACAGATTTATACAGCAAAAGTTATAACCAGTGAGTTTAGAGATGTATTTCTTTGGCATCTTTCTCTGAAAATGAGCACTTCTGCTATCCAGTTGACACTGTGGAGGACCCTAAGGCCAGAAAACATAACTCTTGTTTTACTATCCTATCCTCAAGTTTTCTCTGCTTCTCATACAGTGGTGAAAATGTAGACATTAGGTATTTTCAGGGTTGGCAGTCTGTGCCTGCATTTGACACAAGCGTTTATAAGTACAAGAATACAGTTACCGAATTTGTAATTACTGCCCAAACATACTCTACCTTTACACTTACTATACAGATTATAATCTCGTTATGTGCAACCTAAGTTACATGTAATATACTAAAGTAACAATTTTTGAATCTTTTGTGCTTAAAAAAAAAGAAAGGAATTTTTGTACTTTTCATTTTGTTTCTGATTTCCCACTTTTTCCAAAGTCTCCCAAGGCTTGTCCTCTGGGACAGAGGTGCCTGAGAACCCCAACCCCAGGTGCTATCTTGGCTAAGCCTGAGCCGTGCCTTCTCCAGGTTCCAGCAGAGGGGGCTGTGCCCACAGATCAGGATGACTGCTTAGTTGATCTTGCTGCCCACTGACAATGGACCTCTAGTACCTGGGGTGTCCAAGGCAGGGATGCTGCCCTGATCTATGTTGTGTTAATAGAGTCTGATCCTTAACATCCAATAGCTGGACACAACCAGTCACGCTATTCTTGCCCTTTTCTCAACCAACATGTGACCCTCCTAAGGCTGTGGGCCTGCTGACTCAGGGCCCCACAGGACTTGGTTTCCTTCTGGCTCAGCTGGACCCCAGAGAGAGCCATGGCTCAGGATGCTGATAAGACTAGGAAGCTCTGGGGAGTGCTGGAGGGGAACTTCTCTATGATCACATCTTATTCCTTCATTTACAGAGGAGGAGACTGAGGCTCAGGGAGAGAAGAAATCACCACCACTCTCCTCAGCTCGCTTGCCGGATGCTGCCTTCTCTGGCTTCATCAGAAAGGCCCAAATGAAAAGCAGAGCTGGGTAGGCGCTGGCACCTGGTGGGCTGGGCCCAGGCTTACCAGGGGCTCAGCACACGAGAGACCCTCATGCTGGGTGGCAGAGGTTAAGCCTGTTTGCACAGTCTCCTGATGCTCCAGGTCTCCCAGTTCCTCTCTGGCTTTATTTTGTTCTCTTCGAGCACTGAATTGTCAGCTCTAAGCCTTCTGAAAGCGCAGCGTTTTTTCAGGCACTCTGTGTAAGTGAAACCCTAATCCCAAGGAAAACGGCCGCTTAAGCTGCGGGAGCATTAGGCTGCTCTGGAGCCCCCACAGGATTTCCTTCCCTCCCCGACTGCCTGTGCAGCGCCACCAGGAAAGAGGGGAGGATTCCAGCTGTAAGCACGAAAAGCCCTCTCAGAAGTGACAATAGTGGTAGAGCTACCTCCCAAAGCTCAGGGTTAAAAAAGCACTGGCTCCTGACTTGTTTGTCCGGGGGCTAAGGCTAAGAGTGGGGGTGGAGAGATTCTGATCACCCAGGGGCAGCTGGGGCAGGAGTCTTCTGTTCCCTCATGGGTGGCTGGCTCTCTAAGGGGGAAAAGATTTCAGTTTTTGCCTAGGTGGCTTCAAAGCCACTGAGGCACTCCTGAGCCTCTGGTCAGTATATACCTGTACCATCCATTTGGACATCACTCTTGAGAATTTTTGGTTATTCAGCAAATGCTGACCTGACAGATTTGACTGCCACAGCCAACTTTTCCTTCTTAGAAAGGACCAGATAACAGAGTAAATAAACTTAGTGTTGGGGAAACCCCATTATGGAGAATTCCTCTTTGGGATACCCTAAGCATCTCTAAGCAACATCTACCACAGCTAAATGGTTCTTTTCATCTAATTACTCAACTAGGCAACTTTCGTGAGCCGTGAGCCTGAGTTGGCTAATATATGCATTTGAAATAAAGATTGTTTATTGAAAATATTTTATTTGAGAGGCCTCTTTCCTTGATCCCTAAGTGAGTTAGGGAGAATATGCCGTGAAGAAAAAAGCACAGTCCATTTGGTGTGCTCAGCTTCTCGGGTGTCACCAACAGAAGGAAGAGAGATAAAGGGAGGAACTGGTAGAAGGCCCAAAGCATGGGCCAAAATTGTGATCTGCTTAGAAGACCACAGGACCTACTTTTTACTGAAAGGCTTTAAGCCCTTCATAGCTTCTCCACCCTCCCGTGATTTTCCTCTCTTGCGCAGCTCTATCTTCAGCCTGGGTGCTTCTGCCTGTGCAGCCTCCTGAGGAGGGCAGCCTGTCACTGCTGGGATGGCTGGTTGGCACAGACACAGACCAGGTGGCCCAGCTTTTATTCTGCTTAAAGTTGGCTTGTCTCTTAGAGCCCTACTGTGAGTTTGTACCTCTTCACTTCCTTCCTTTCCTTGCAGAGGTGGACTAAGTAAAGGAGGAGGGAAGAGCCCTATGCAAAGACTCCCTCGACATCGGTCCCAGGTACCCACATATTTGTCAATGTCTCATTGCTATGGAAATGCCCCACAATTAAATCAAAGTGGGTTCTGGGGGCTGGAAGTCCTTGGGGATGTGGCTGGAGGTCTCAGGGATGTCTGGAGGAGGCTAGCCTCTTCTTTTTGGACCTTTTCAGACTAAACGAAGAGCCTAGGGCTGGGTTTGGTGTCTGCTATAAAGGGTTCCTTGACTTGTCACATGTCCAAAGTTGCCCTCACCCTTTCCTTTCAAGGTTGGAGAGGAACTCTGATGTTTGTGCCCTAAATTCCTCCAGATAATCAGGGGCTTTGAGCTGACAGACAAGACTAGGAGACTCACAGCCTCCTTTAGAAACACTTCTTGGCCTTTATTGCCCTCTAGTCCCACAGGGGCAGGCCAGAGGCTAAGTATTTTATAGAGGGAAGTGCAGTTGCATTGGAAGAAGGTTGTTAACTACAGGAAAGAGGCGGTCTCTGGAGGTACTCAGGACTCCCTGAGTGGAAGGTTTCCCAGGGTCCACATTTCTATCTGCTAAAAGATTACTTTGCTGCTTATCACAGATGCAGGAGAGAAGAATCGAACTACTGAGAGGTGGCGTCCTCTCTCTGAAGCTGGGCCACATTGCTTTTTCAGGCCTCCAAGACCCCAAGGCCAACCTTGCTGCTTGGCTTTGAACTTTGGTTCACAGGCCTTCTGACCTCTGTTCAGACTTGCCAGTTTCTTGGAAGAGACCAGCACCTCCCCTACATCAGGCACTTCCTCTTGGGTAGCACCCATAGCTACTCCTGGATTTTAAAGCTCCCATCAGAACTGTAGTCTTTGGGCATTAAGACCAGTTCCTCTCAAGCACTTGAATAAAAAAAAAAAAAAAAAACTTTCCTCTGCCTAGGTAGGGAAGTATCCATACACACATCATCATTGTCCCCAGTTCACCAATGTTCAGAAGTTTTTCCAAAGTAAAGATAAGACTGTCTACTAAGACTCAGCTGTCCAGAAGCTGGCGTAGTGGGAAGCAGGCTCTACCAGCCAGGCTGCCTGAGGCTCAGCTTTCTCAGGGGCTCCTTGGACCTCCAAACAAGAAGTTCTAGGTGTGGTCTTTATTCTTTACTCTTTTGATCGCCATTGCATAATTTGCCGAACAGTGGTGCGGGAGGAACCTGGGGATCTAGAACTGTGATGAACTGATACTTCCCTTTCGTCTGTTTGGAATATTAAACATGCTTAGTTTATATCACTTTTGGATTCTATGACCTCCAGTTTTGGGGGGTGTTAACTGACTTAGGTATTGCTTCTGCTAACTCTCCCTCGTGACAGTTTTTAATTTGTATGAGGTGTGTAATCCTATGGGTGAACCCTTCTTTAATGTGGGCTTTCCCCTCCTGGAGGAGTCCCTTGGGTCCTGCTTTGCTTCTCAGGGCGGGCGAGGGCAGTGGCGCTAGGCAGCTGCCCACACGGCCACGGGCTCCGTAGGCTGTCGTGGGTCCTCTCCATAGGAAAAAGTGGTGCTCTGTGTTCAGCTAGGGAAGGAAGGAAGGTTTGACATTATTCTTTGGGGAGCTTAGGAATGTGTTAGGATGGTTACTACCCCAGACAGTTTGTTACGTAAATTATTGGCTTGAGATTCTTGCAACACGTTCATGGCATAAATTTGCACTGTGATTCCGGCTGTCTCGTTTCTCATGGTGCCGTTTCTTCCTTGCTCCCGTAGGCCATGAGGATGAGCTTGTGTGCTTCCTTTTCCTGGACAGAGTTGTCCCTGTCCTGCCTCTGGTTTTATGTAGGG
Source organism: Ctenodactylus gundi (assembly GCA_004027205.1). Lineage (NCBI taxonomy): Eukaryota > Metazoa > Chordata > Mammalia > Rodentia > Ctenodactylidae > Ctenodactylus > Ctenodactylus gundi. The sequence goes on from PVKB01000334.1 coordinate 238,983, forward strand.
TAATATTCAGTTCCAACTTCCTGCTTTTCTTGGACCCAAGGTTGCATCTCTTATAGGTGAGTTACAACTCCGAATGGAGTTTATCTACACTGCTCTGGTTTTGGCTTTTCCTCTATTTCTAGCACCAGAGAGTGAGGTCTTGTTATGTACTAACATTTTTGTTGTTACATTTTGTCTGGCTGTGTTTTGCTAACATTAGCCTGCTTTTGTTCGGGACATCAGTCTCATTCCTCTGTTACCTATCTATAACTCAAATAAAGGTAAGAACTGTACTCACACAAGACTTTCTTGGTGTTTGGCAATGATGCCCACTAGAGACCAGTGAAGCCTCCTCTGTGCAGAGGTTCCAGAAGAAGGTGTGTTCCTCCTTTTCTACAGTGAGCATAGAGCTGTGCAAAGGCCTACTTTACTCAGGACCAGCCAGCCCACTTGGCCTTCAAGGTAGGAAACCTGCTTTCTCCTTCTGGCTGAACTTTCCCCAAGCTGAAGAATTCTCTAAGTTTTCCAAATTCTCTAAGTTCTCTGACTTTGGGGATCCTAAAAGTCGTTCTCATCTTTTTCCAGATCAATATTGCTGCTAGGCCCTCTGCAGGCTGCCCTATTGTTGCAGCCTGGCCAGGCCCATGGAGTAAAGGGGTAATGTGAGAAAGCCATGGGCAAGAAGGGCTTTTGTTTCTACTGGTCATGGAAAGATTTAAGGAATGAATGCTCCAGCATATCGTTTGTAGCCAGAGTCCACGCTGGGTAGGTTGTAATCCAAAAGGCCCTGGTATTGCTGAGGGGTCGATGATGATCCCCCGTTGGGTGCTTTGGAAAGGTAAGAATGTGGTAGAAGGCAGCCACAGGCAGCCAACCTGAGGAAACCTGAGGACACTGAGCCTCTGGCCCATTCTCTGATCTAGCAGGTCCCTTTTTCCTTATCACTTAGGAGAGACTCGGCTCTGTTCCAGACCAGCAGCCTAGAGCAGTGGGCTGGAGAGAAGAGATGCTGCCGAGCTAGAGCAGCCCAGCGGCGGAAGGGAGAGTGGGTGATAAATTTAAATAACCAGCTTGACTTGGCAGCTTGCTGAGTTGTGATGCAGTGAAATTAAAATCTCGGCAGAACTTGCAACCACCACCGAGAAAAATCAGTCTCTCGCTTTGGTTCCATGATGGAGGGAGGTGTGGGGGAGGCTATCTGGCTGAGCCTTAGCCTCTGGCAGCCACCCTTGCTTGCAATGTGATTAGCTGTGTCCTGGCCCACTGGGCCCCACACGCCTCTTCACACAATAGTTCAGGCTTCTCTCTCTTCTCAGTCCTGACCTTGTGGAACAGCTGCATCAAGTGGCTGGTGAAGTTTGAAATCAGCCTTCGGTGCCAAGAGGTGGCCGGAATATCAATAAGGTCTGGCTCTGCAGGTTAGGCCAGGATCTTCCCAGGCAGTTTCCTCGGGTCTCACCCTCAAAGGTGTACAGCCTCTACTACCTGTCCCTGAGGGAGGAAGATGAGCTGGGTGCCTGCCACGTAGGGGATGAAAAGGGCTCCTTGAACACCTTGGCACACAGAGCCAGACGATTGCCAAAGGATGACTTAGCCGCTCTCTTACTTTAGTACCCACCTGAATACAACCACCTACTTAACGAGGAAGGGCCTCCCTTTTAATTCTTCCACTAAATTCTTACTATTCTCAAATGAACTAAGGTTTTTAAGGGTCTTTGAGGGGAAGCTTCTTAAAATATGACAAAAACCCTTCCCACACCTCAGCCCTGCTTGGAGCCCAGTTCTCACAGATGCCATCTTTCCAGAACTCACACCTCTCCTGACCTTGCATTAGTGCTCATTGCTACCTACAGAGCTTGGCCCTGAGACCAACACACTGGACCCACTCTCAAGATGGCCTACAAAATCTCTGGGCAAGGCCTTATTTCTCACCTTGACAGTACCTCTAGAAAGTTTGGTGTGTCTCCATAATAAACACATCATGAATCATTCATCTTTAATAGATTATGCAAATTAGGAGGACATAAAATCAACAAAGATCAATAGCTGCTACTGTTTAATTGCTGGCGAAAACATTTTAAGAATGAGCATAATCTGCAGCCCTTTCTTGGGTAATGGCACTATTAATCCAAACACTGGATCTTAGCTTAAGAGTAGAAAAATCGTTCCCTACCCCCATTCCACCTCCCCTCCTCCACCTCTCCACACACTTCTTTCTTTTTGGTAATTTCTAGTTTCTGAGCGAGTTTCCCCGTCATTACCACTGGTGAACAGCTCCGAATGTTAATGGTTCTGCTTTTGTTACTCCTCGCTTGATTGAAATGTCGCATACAGATTGAGATGTTAGTGCTAACTTGCCACCTGGGAATGTCAAGCTGGGTCTGAAATGAACTTTTCTCACACTTGGATCCAGATGGATCAGCCGGAGATGTTCCCAGGCTGAGCTGGGACAGTTCCAGGGCCAAGTGGGGGGAGGGAAGGCAAGTGGGGGCTGCTCAAGGTGGAGGCACTTTTCTGCACCAGACCCAGGGTCCCTTGTGTCAGGAATCTTACCCCAAAGATCCACATGTCCACCCCTAGGAAGTCCCTGAGTTCTGGACTGTGGCCCTGAGCACAGGAAAGTACAACAGGGTCAGGGAAAAGTCTGCTTTACCCTCCTTCACAAGCTGCCTAGTGTGGATAGCTTTGAAAAGTAACCACTGTACCTCTCAGCAGATCAGGAGAGGAGTGGCCTGGTCTGGATCAGAGAGATCTCAAGTTGGGCCCTAGAGACCCCTTGTTGAGGGCCAGGTGATTTAGGCTGTGTCCTGACCCTGCTGAGTCATCTAAAGCCATAACTCCCAAAAGCCCGCTTGGCTTTGCAGCACTTTCAGAAATTAGTTGCTGAGTCTCCAGCTAAAGACTGGATGCACTGTCTTAGGATACTCTCCAGGAGAGCCTGGAAAAGCGGATGAGAGGGCTCCCAGATGCCCCAGAAGTTAGTGGCTACTCCAGGTCCATCTCAGCTTGAGCCATGCTCAAATCAGCTTCAAGTCACAGCCAGGGCCCTGCCCTACAGTGGGACCACGCCTGTTCCCTGTTTTGCCACTAGCTGTGATGCTGGCTGCCTACAGCCCTGCTGCCAGGTCCCCAGGCCGCCTCCGCTTGCTTGGCAGGTAACGCCTCAGTGTCTCCCAGTTCCCACTGAGACCCTTCTTAATCATCCTGTCTCCCAAGGAACAAACGGCACATTGGCTTTAGTGTCTTCCGAATAATTAGGTGAATTTTAATAACACCTCAATGTGTGTCTTTCCCACTTGTGCACTCTCCTGCCTGGAAACCCTTCTGCAGTGCCAGGCACCTTCTGTGGCCTGCAGCTGTATAGGCTGGAGCTCATTCAGGGGCCCTTTCTTGCCCAGCCACTCCAGCTGCCTCAGTGTCTCCTGACCCATGGTGGCTCCTGGCTAGAGTGCCCTGCCCCCTGCATTTGACCCTTCAAGGCCTTGAAATCTAGCCTTGGCCTCAGTGATTTCTCCTGGAAGCTGGAGAAAGGCTATGGTGAGTGTGCTCTTTCCATAGAGATAAGTGCCATGTCCTAAAGCCCAAAGCCGCAGTCATGTATTGCCTGAAGAGAAAGAAAATGGGGTTTCCTAGGAGCCTTGGGAGACACAGAATGTGGAGGTGGACATTGGTACCCATAGTCCAGTCTCACCAGCCTAGTTTACTCACTCTCTGCATTCTTTGGCACATGTTCTAACAAAAGACTCAGAAGTCTAGATATTTTGGGGGTGGCAAGTAGAATGCTAGAGGACAGGCAGAGATCAACAGCAGCCCCATAGCCTCTATCTTTTCTGGCTGAAGCCCAGATCCTCTGACTATTATGTTTTCTTCTCATCTTTCCACACCTGCGCACATCTGTTTAGGAAGTATCCTGGTTTTTAGAGTCTCTCTCTCTCTCTCTCTCTCTCTCTCTCTCTCTCTCTCTCTCTCTCTCTTTCTCTCTCTCTCTCTCTCCATTGCTCTGTCTGCAGATATTATGGATATTATGGCAGGACACCCACTTGTCACACTGGACCCCCAGATGGCACTGGCTGAGATGCCCCTGCTGAAAGAAGTGATCCCACCCTCCTGGAGGCCCCCTTACCGGTCACAACAGGGTATGTCTGTGTGCCTGACACATTGCTGCCCAGCTCAGGGTTGGTGGATGCAGATAGACTTGACTTGACTTCATCAAGCCCAGGGGTCAGGGCTGGGAGGGAGTACTCATTCCCCTGGGAGAAGAGAGAAAAGCGACAGCTCTCTATTGATGTGTATACACAGAGAAAGGGCTTAGTGTGCAGATGGAGAGGAGGAGGAATGGGGAGTCCTCCCAGATGGGGTGGAAGGAGGTGGCCCACAGGGTGGGGGAGCTCTGGAGGGACAGACTGGGCAGTCATGAAGAGTTCTGTGTGGGCAAGGGAGACCTAATGTGATGAGCTGCCTCTACACCTTGTGGGGTTTTGTTAGTACCTTTCTGTGTCTGTAGTATTCCTGCCTAAGAAGCCCCAGAGGCCAGTAGAATAGTGGAGATCCTCTTCCTGAGGGTGTTAGATGTTTAGGTGCCTTTGGGATGCGGAGTCTTGGGGGAGGAGGGGTGAGCCATGACATGCTGGCAGGAGCTGGGGGAAGGGCCTGGTGAGGCCTCCAGCCTGGCACTGCTGGGTTTGCTGATCGGGTATGGGCGCCCCTTTTTAAAAAACAAACAAAGACAGCCCCACGGGCCCCTTGCTCTCTGCCTGTGCACTGGGGTATGAAATTGGGGAGGGGGAGAGTCCACATGGCTAACAGAAGGGTGGGAGGGGGCCAGTCATTGACTCTGAAAGGGTGTCCTGCCCGAAACACTCGGGTAATTGCCTTTTTATTGCAGCCACCGCCAAGCCAGACCCAGGAGCTGGGCAGACCAAGAGCTGCACAAAGCAGGAAAAGTTGCTCTGATTAATATTACGTTAAATTAAAACTGATTTTCTGCTCTTTCGGGTCCGTTTTTTTCCCTTCCGCTTCCTGGCCCCCCCAGAGGACCCCCTCCCCTCCTTGGCTGGACGGGATTGCCTCGTCATTTCCAATTCCTTCTCGTATTGATCTTCCTGTAGAAATCAGTTTTGTAATTAGCTGCAAATTAGGCCTTCTACTGGGGGTGAAGCTGCCCCCTGATTTATCACCAGAGTAATTCGCTGTGATCGGAGAGAAATTAAAATGAACTCAATTAGGCTTCGGATTTGCTTTATGGGCCCTGCTCCGAGTTTCAGGGGGAAAAATGACTGTGCTGGTGTTTAATAGTCTAATGAAAGTAAATAAAGGTTATTCATTGTAATACAGCCGGGGACTCAGGGAGGGTGCACCGAGCCGCCCGCCTCGGCCAGCTCCTCCTTTGTTGGTTTATGGCTCAGGGCACCTTAAAAAGACTTTTGATTTTTGTTTTATGAAGACAAACAGCTTATGGGATAAAAGGACGGGCGGGGAGAAAGGCGAGTGGCTAGGAGCTGCTGGAATCTCAGTGAAGCTGTGCCGTGTGGCGCCTGAGTTGTGTGCATGTACGTGTGGGTGTGTGCGAGTACAAGCACGGTAGGCTGTATTGTGCTGCAATTATGGACCTGGCCTGGGCCACATGTGTAGGTAAGAGTGCGTCCCTGTGGGTGAGAGTGGGTGCTGGAGCTACACGGAGGTAGCTGTAGGTCTAGGTGAAAGGACGTCTCCGCTACTGGCTCCGCAGGGAGACTGGGGCTGTGCAGTGAGTGCTGTGGGCTGGGAAGAGGGTGGTCGGTAGTAGTACATGAAATATAAGGAGTTGGAGATGTGTTGGGTCATGTGCTGCATTCTGCACTCTGTGTTCTGGCTGTTCTGTGTCTGGAGGAGGTGTTGACTATTGGCCTGCCTGGAATAACCCATGCCAGAATCATGGAATTGCAGAGCTTGAAGGGGCTGGAAAGGCCATACATCAAAACCCGTCATTCTACAAATGAGAAACTGAGGCTTCAGAAGGGGTAAGACTTGTCCAAGGCCACACCCTTCCCCCAAGAGCTCATATCTAATTACCACATACCACAGTGATTTTTTTTTTAACTGTACTCTAATGTCCTTGGGTGAGCAGGCTCACACAGCACACACATGGTGTATCATATGAACCTGTGTGGTACTGGGTGTTGTGTGTATGTTCTGAGAGGTCTTGTTCTGTCTAGTTTCTTGCCAGTTATGCAAGCAGGAGGCCCCTTCCTCACCTGTTCTGATTTGATGTGCTCAGATGCCTGGAAGACGTCAGGGTAAGAAGGACGCTCAAAGACTCGATCCAAAGCTTCCAGCTGCTGCTGGGTGAAGGTATCCGCTCGCAAGTGCTTCCGCAAACTGTCCACACCGCTCTGGGAGTCTCCATTGGGGACTGAGCCCTCGGACACATCTGGGGAATACATGGACACTCAAAGCGTTAGCACCTGACTAGCAGAAGCACGGAAAAATGGGCAAAGAGGGTGAGCACCTGGCTCCGACCCTGGGACTTTGGACTGCTGCATGGACCTCTGCTAGTTCATAGGCGGGAGGGGCTCTGCCTCAGAAATCTGACAAGGAAATCAGAGCCCTGAAGGAGGTTGGAAGAGGAAAGGAAGGGGTCGCCGCATTAGGGGCAGGAAGGACTGATTGGGCAGAGGTAAAGCGACAGGGGCTCCCAGGGGCTGTGTCCCAAGGGCATGTCTCCCATGTCCTGTCTCAGTCTCCTAGGCTGGCTGAGCTTGGGTGAGGAGCGGGATCCTTAGACGGGCATTACCAAGCCTGTGAAGAATTGAACTTGGCTCTGAGATGAGTTTCAGTTCCACTGATTGCAAGGGTTGAAAATCATCAAATCTCTGAGCTGAGTGTAACATGGAGCTAGGTGAAGTAATTAACTGTCCCTGAGGGAGGAGGGGCTCTGAGAGCAAAACCCAAGGCACTCAGCTTGGATTGGGCTGTGCTGAGGTCATAGCAGTAGGGAAGAGGAGTCATGTGGGCTGGAGAGCATCCACGTGGGCAGACTACAGAAGGCCCAGCTGCCCTTCTCCCCAGGGAACTCAGGCTCTGCCCTTCATTGAGAGTCTGCTTCTCGGTCACAGGTGTCATGCTCTGGGTTTCCACACGGAGCTGAGACCTGCTCCATGAAGAAAGGTCCTGGTGGTGTCCCACTAGTGCCCACTCCCTTGAAGCCACAGCCAGCCCTCCACATCAGGCACTCTGCCCAGAAATTCTTTCCACTTGGCTATCCCTGCCTCCTTTGTACCTGATTTCCAGCTCTGGACCCTTGGAGCTTTCAGAGCACATAGTAGGCAAAGAACATGATGCTGCCTTTCCCTGGACCTGTAATTCTCTTGGACTCCCAGTCCCAGCCCCAGCCCCAGCCCCAGTTCAGTCACTCCTTGACTTCTTTCAGTCCAAGATTGGTTGGGGAGACCTGGGCCTGGGACTAGCCCATGTCGTAGGCCTCAGGGTATTCCTCTGGAACTGTTATATATATCAGTTTATAGGTGATTATACGCTATGATATAATCAATATTGCATTATATACAGTAACACCGTACAGTATCATTTAGGAGACCATAGAAAATATTACATATTGATTAACCTCAACCTGGAGTTATCCACCCTTGCTGGCCTCCCAGATGGAGCATGGGGCACTGCTTTCCTACAGGGACTGCCAGTCTTGCCTTACACTCTGCTCTTGAGGAGAAGGGGAAGGTGGTGATGTGACAGGGAGAGAGAGAGAGAGCTCTAGAGAGAGACCGAGACCAGGATCAAGTCTGAGGCAGGCAGAGGTAGCCTCAGTCACATCACTATATTTCAGTGCACACAGAACCTGGTAGGTTTTTTTTTTTTTCCAGTATAAGATTCTGGAATGTTTTCAGTCTTAAAGGGTATGTGAATCGGTATGTGATATCTTTATTTTTCTCTTTTGTATTCTCTGTGTAAATACACTTGTACATAATTAACATCTGGATAAAAAAGGGTCTCTGTTTAAATGACAGAGTAGGAACCTTTCTGAAAGGATGTGTGTGTGTGTATGATTGCATGGGGAGTGTGAGTCCTTGTCCCGTGCTTCTCTCTCCAGGATGTGTACTGCCCTAATTTCTGTCTCTGTAGCTATCTGTATGTTCCATATGTCTGACCCTCTCTCTCCCTGGGCTCTCCTACCCTCTGGGGAAGCCATCAGGGCAGAGGGAGAGACATCAAGGCTCTCGTACTTGGTTATTGCAAAGTCACCAAATGAGTCCTGGGGAGTAAAATGTGCATTTTTTCTGTGAGTGTGTATTGACGTGTTATGCGCATGGCTGTGTGCATGTGCGTGTGTGGCAGAACTCACATGCGTCTGTGCAGATGTGTGTATGTGCCGGTGTGTGGCTTCACTCAGGGGAGGGGGAGAGAGCGGGAGAGAGAGAGAGGAGTTTGTAGGGGACTGAACTGAAGCTTTGTCCTCAGGTCACTGGCTGGAGGAGTCTCTTTGCCTTCATTTATTCAGGGGCCCTTCAGATCTTGACAAATCTGTCACTCTAAATTTGCGAGAGATTATGGTGCTCTCTCCCCAGCCCGCAGAGAGGTGATATATGATATCTGCTGCCCCTATTGATTGCCTGATCTGGTGGCAGAGGCCGGCGAAATGAACTTGAAATGAACATCATGCCTCAACTCATTGTGCGTATAATACACTACTTAATCCCACATTTTTCAGCCGCTATGGAATTCAATTGATCAATCATGTTCCACTGATAGTACTGTTTTAGGGGTTATTGCTGCTCCCTCTACTCACTGACCTTTTTATTTATTTATTTATTTTTTGTACACTCAGGCCCTGGTGGCAAGACAGGTTACAGAGATGGCACTGGAGAGAAGGGAGGGCAGCAGGAAGGGCTGGGGCGCAGCTCAGCGGTTACAGCGCCTGTCTGGCAAGCACAAGGCCCTGGGTTCAATTCCTCAGGATCACATTAAAAAGAGAGAGAGAGAGAGAGAGAAAATGTGGTACTGGAAGAGATGGCTGTGGAAGATGGAGACTAGAAGAAGAGGACAGGGAAGGGAGAGGAAGAGGGTAGTAAGAGGGGCAAGAGGAGCGGGGCAGCACAGTGGATCCAGAAAGTGTACAGCGACTCCTGGAGCAGCAGGAGGGGCTGGAGGAGCAGTTCTGCGGTTAAAGCTCTTGCCTGGGAAGGGACGGTCCAGCAGGGAGGCAGGGAGGCGAGCCACAGGGCGGGCCAGGGCAGTGGCACTAGGCAGCTGCCCACACGGCCACAGGCTCCATAGGCTGTCGTGGGTCCTCTCCAGAGGAAAAAGTGGTGCTCTGTGTTCAACTAGGGAAGGAAGGAAGGTGAGGGAAGGAGGCCGGAAAGGAGGGAGGAAAGGGGGTTGGCGGAGGCCCTGGGCTGGAAGGTGCAAGGAGAAGCTTCAGAGAGGAGCAAACCTGGCAGCAGAGCAAGGGCAAACAGAGGGGAAGAAGGAAGGAAGGAAGGAAGGAAGGAAGGAAGGAAGGAAGGAAGGAAGGAAGGAAGGCAGGCAGGCGTCTCCCACACCAGAAGCCGAGAAAGACTGGCTGGGATGAGGACACTTGGTCTAAGAAAGGAACCAACTGGCTGTGCTGTTAGTAATGCCAGGTGTCCAGCTACTGAGAGCCCGGAGCCTGGATAGAGAGAGGGCACCAGGAGGAGGAGAAAAAGGAGATGTGAGTAACAGAAAGAAAACAAGAGAAGGGCACACAAAAGGTAAATATATTGAAGAAGCTGACGGTGACCCTCCTAGAATAACGGACAGATCGCTCAGGGCAGTATTTCCTAAAGGCAGCATGTCAGTGGAGACTGTAAGGATCGGGAAGGGAAGAGACTTCTGGAGGCCCAGATGTGGAAGGGCTCTCTGTTGGAGCAGACTAAATGGAGGCAGAGGCAGAACTGGGTCCTGATCCAGCTTTCAGAGGAAGCCGTGAAGGAACATGTCAGAGTAACTCGTGTCTGTCCCAAAGATTCCCCACCCGTCAGTCCTTCGGTGCCAAGGGTCCAGGCTGTGAACTCCTTGCGGACAGAGGTCATGGTTGGCACATTTCTGTAGCTCAGGTGTCAGGCATGGCACAGAGTAGGAGTCAATAAATGATTGATTAAGTGAAAAAATGAAAGAGACTATCCCAAGTGGCATTCACGGCCAGATCCCTGAGGAAGGTTTTGGAACTGGCCACCTGACTGGCTTAACACCTAGAACACTTAGTTAACTTCCAACAGAATCATTTCAGGTCCCCTTCTCATCTTCAGCAACACCATCTCACTTACTTTCAGGATCTCAAGCCAAGGGACAGAGATCACTGTGCTCCCAGTTAGGAGCAGAACGTAGCCTGGGAGTCGCAGAACTGCTATCCAAAGCAGGCGGCAGAGGCTGCTTAGGGGCAGAGCCCAGCCTTGTGTCCAGAGGGCTCAAGTACAGTGACTATATGCCCTGGGATTTCTGGGGCATAGTTCTGACTTCCAGTATTCTCTCCCACACTAAGCCCAGGTTCGTATGGCTGAGTTTGGAAAATGTGGTTGATGTAGAGCTAGGAAGGGTCATGTACGAGTTTGACGGTCTCTGTCAGGCAGCAAGAGTTTCTTGCATGTCATTGCTACTCTCCAGACTTCCTTTAATCCTTCCAACAAGTCTGTGGGGAACTATTATAATTCCATTTTTAAGAAAGGGAAACTGAGGCAAAAAGAGCTTTCAATAGCTACGGCCATGCAACTAGTAAATATAAGCCAGGTTGAAACCCAAGTCTGCCTGACTCCACAGAATGGCCTTCTAAATCATTTCTCCCCTGCCTTCTATGTGGCATCCCTGGTTCCCTGCTACACAGAGGCTAAAACCTGTGGCACATGTGCTGACTGACTGCAGACTGCCCACGTGATTAAGGGACATTTGGTCTAAATTCTTAACGCGATACAGTAAGGGAAACTAGCTGGGTGGGTGGGCTACTTGTTTAAGGTGCGACAAATGGGTAGGAGTACCATTCATGGTACTCTGTCCATTAAAGTGTGAGCTTTCTCAAAGAGGGTGAACAAATCCTTCTTGGAATATGGAGAGGACATAAGTTAATTAATTAAATTAAACAAACTGCTGAGTTAGACTTTGATGTAAACTGAGTTCAGTGGTGCATGTCTCCAATCCTAGAACTCTGGGGGGCTAAGGCGGAAGGATAGGAAGTTCAAGCCCAGCCTGGCCAGCTTAGTGACACCCTGTCTTGAAAGAGAGAGAGAGAGAGATCTGGAGAAGTAGCTCAATGTGAAGGCCCTAGGTTCAATTCCTAGTGCTGAAACAACGATAACAATGAAAACCCACAACAACAAAAATCTTGACGTATGTTCTTTCAAGGGGAATAAAGCTGATATTGTCTTGTCCTCTCACTGCTTAGCATCTAATACAAAGTCTTCACAGATCTAAGAACATATGAACTTCCCAACCACTTTCCAAGGTAAATAGGAATGATAATGGCTTTTGTTCTGATGAGGAAACAGGCTCAGAGTAACTGAGGGTGCAGATTAGTGAGGGTTAGTGGCTATCTCAAGGGCATATCCACTAGGGACTCTGGCAGAGAAAGGTGCTTGGTAAGTAGCTGTGGACAGCGGCGCTCACCCAGCTAATGTCCAGGGTCTGGAGCTCTAGGGAGAGAGGAATAGCGTCCATGCAAACAGAGAGCTATAAAACCAGATGTCATCTTGGCTGGAGGGACAGCCACTGGCATGATGAGAGTAGTTTATGAGTAATTTTTATTTTCTTTTTAAGTTTTCCATATTGTCCTGGCTTTGTGCAATAAGCATATACTATTCGTAGAATCATTATTAAAAACATCTTGGGATTGGAGATTTAGCTCAGTGATACAAGGTGAGCTTAGCACACTCAAAACCCTGGGTGTGAGGCAGGAGTTACGGCACAGTGGTTAGCACTAAATTTGATTCCCCAGCACCACATAAACTGGGCATGGTGGTATACACCTGTAATCCCAGCACTCGGGAGGCTGAGGCAGGAGGACTTCTGTGAGTTCAAGGCCAGACTGCGCTACATAGTGAGTTCAGGACCAGCCTGCATGAGAACACAAAAACAAAAACAAAAACCCTTGGTGCAATTTCTCAGCATTATTAGGAAAATAAAGGCTTTTATTTCTCAGCAGTTTTGATCTCATTCACTCAGTCCTCTCACTGCCTGGTCACTCTCCATATATCCCAGGCAGCCCTGGAGCAGACCCTCACCTCCCACCTCTCACCTAAGACAGAACACCTATGCCAGCAGGTCAAAAATGGAGCTGCCCGATGAGGTCTCAGGAGCTTGGGGAGAGGAAGTACCTGAAAGCCTTGAGGTAGGCCTAGGGACAAGGGACAGAGGTGCACTTTCATTCTTGTGTGTTTACATTCTACCTGGGTTTCAAAGTAGTCACTGCAGAGGCCAAGAAGTGGATGGGGGTCTTGCAGTGGCTGAAAGGCAGGTGGGGGTGGTGGACTAGGCATAGGAAGCTGTCATTTCCTTTGTCAGAAAGCACGAAGGCTTCCTAAAGTCTATAAAACCAGGATGAGATAAACGAGGGCTGCTCAACAAATCCCAGTGAACAGGATGAGGCATTTGAGAAGAATTTTGTTTTGAAGTGTAGCAAAAAACTACACTAACTTCAGCGAGCTAAGTATATGGGGGAAATGACACTATCCGAGCTTCATTTGGACTCATTAAATCTGTTCAGTTTTATGAAGTGCTGCTGCCTCCTCCCCTCCCCGCTTCTTTTTCTCTTCCTCCTATTGCTGCTGCGATTTGTGGTACTGGGATTGAACCCCAAGGCCTCCATTCTGATCTGCATCCCCACTGTCCCTTCTTTTTGTTTCCTTTCCTTTCTTTTCTCTTCTCCTTTTTTTTCTTTTCTCTTTTGAGGCCAGTCTCACTGAGTTGCTAAGTTACTCAGGCTGGGCTCCAATTTGTGATTCTCCTGCCTCAGCCTCCCAGAGTTCTGGGATTACAGGCCTGTGCCAGTAAGGTGCTTATCACTCTTCTTGTTTTTCAGATGAGGGCAACAGACTTAGAGTGGCAAAATTATTTGCCAAGGTCATGGAGCCTGTAAGTAGCAAGCGTGGCTCTAAACTCAACGATGTCTGACCCCAAAGCTCGCTCTCTTGAGCCAGTTTGCTTTGGCCCCATCACCATCCTCATCACAGCCATCGTCTGCCGCATCCGTCTCACGTCCTCAGCGGCCCAAGGTGCTGACACATGTTGTCTGTAGGCCTCACGGTTCGCTTGTGCAAGAGATACCATTACCTCAATTCTACAAACCGGGAGAAAAACTCAGGGAGAGTTCGCAACATGCGTAAGATCACACAGCAGGCTAGAAGCGATCTTTGGGAAAGCAGATCTTCGCCCATAGGCACAAAACGACCTCCAGAAATGGTATGGGACGGAAAAGAGAAAAGCATAGAGGAAGTGGGAGCCGGGAGTCAGGGGGTGGGGGGCGCCGCTTCCCTCTGGCCACTGGAGCTCCTCAGCGCCATGCCTTTGCTGGGTCGTTTACCCCGGGGGCTGCCCCCCAGTTTCCCCAGCTGCCAGTTGTTGCAGTTTCAAACTCAATTGTTCTCCCTGGTACGGAGGCAAATGGAGTCATTAATTACCTTCTATCGGCTGGGCTGAGTTCAGAATGCGATCGATATCCCGCTTGTCATTCAGGGCAGCCCGCCTGTGCAGCCAAGCCCCACCCCCACGGCCGCAGCAGGCCGGGCCCAGAGGTCTGGCTGCTACCTCTGGCCTCCCATCAGATGGGAATCAGGGAGTAGGTTTGAGAAGCTGAGGAATGGGGCTGCTCACTACAGCTGGGGCGCCTTGTGCACAGGGATGGGGGAGGGAGGGGAGGATGGATGGGGCGGGAAAGGAAGGGGACAGAAGGGAGGATGGAGGAGAAAGGAAAGAGGAAAAAAGAAAGGGAAATAAGGGAAGGAACAGAGGAGAGATGAGGGGAAGAAGGGATGAAGGGGAAGCATGGAGTAAGGGAGGAAGAGGAAAGACAGGAGGGAAAGTGCTGTGCTGCTGCCGCACTGGTGACAAAGGGGCTCTGGAGGGCAGGCTGGGGACAGTGGTGTGGAATTCCACTTGACTAAGGAGATGGGATGACACGTGCCATTATTGCCTCCCAGCCTTAAACGGAACAACCTGTGAGTCTGGCCTGGCCGTGAACCCCTGGCCAACACTGGCAGGCATGAAGAAGCCCTTGGAAATCTGGCCCAAAGATTTGGCTCTGGACAAAACTTGGTCTGCCCCGCCTGCCAGCCCTAGCAAACCACCTGCTGTCCTCGATCAGGCCTAGCTCCCGCATATTCGCTGGGTTCGTCCCAGGGCAAGAAGCTGGGGTGGCCACTGCTGGCCTAACCTCAGGGTGGTAGCTCCCATTCACACCCACTTGCCTCTGGAGACACTAACCACACTAGGGACCATAATGGAAGGCTGGGCTAGGAGTAATGGCTCCTTGGTTGAATCCCAGTTTTGTGCTCACTTGCTGTATAACCTTGGACAAGTCCTGTGAGTTTCTCCAGATTGAGTTTCCTCATGGGAACTACTAGCTCCTGCCTCGGCAATGTTAATTTCTCTTTTCCCTGTTCCAATAAGCGTCTATCTAAACCTCTGGTGTAGAAATACTAAAATGGATCCTTTTTTAAAAAATAGTGTCAGACACTGTGCTTAAGATACACACACTGATTTAATCCTTAGAAGATGGCAACTGACATTTGCTAAGCACTTACTATGTATCAGGCACTTGTAAGAATTTACATGCATTAACTATTTAGCTTTCACAAGAACAGCTGAGGCAGGAATCTTCTACTATTATTCTGGTGTCCTAGATGAGGATTTGGAAGTGCAAAGGTTAAGGAATGTTCCCAAGGTCATACAGGTGCAGCTAATGAGCCATAGAAGAGCCAGGGCCAAAGCTAGGCAGTCTGTTTTGGCATCTCAGCTCATAGCCTGGGGAAACTGAGGACTAGTGAGAACAGGCAACGTTCCCAAAGCTACTAACTATAGCCAATAAGTGGCAGAGCCAAATGTGAACTCAATATGTATCATAGTTATTTTTTAATGTTTGTCTTTGTCATGACATGGTGAATTTTGCAAGTAGGAACCTTATATTTTCATCTGTGTAAATCCAGCATAGGGCCTGATACACGGTAGGTGATCCCAAATGTTGGTTGATTTGTTGAATAAAATTCTAAAAGCGAAGAATTCCATTTTTAATTTTCCTTGTTCAACATTTTACCCCTTAAAGGGAAAGAGAAGCTATGAAAGAAATCACTGGGTTCAGTGTTACCTACATTTTATAGCTAGAAATGATCCTGGAGATAATTTCATGATTACCTCTTAGATATTTATTTAAAATGAATACAAAATAGAACCAAATCAAACAAAAAACAGGCCTAAAGAGGTTATTTAGTTAATGTTCCCATGTCATAGAGCTAGTCAATGCTAGGGTGTCATCTGGGTTCCAAGCCCAGACTTCTTTCCACTATTGCAGGGCACTTAATTTTGAATAAGAAAAAAAATAAGATTAAAAAAAAACAGTGGTGGGGGTCTGGGGAGACCACAATCACGTCCAGCAGTAACAGTAGCAAGAGAAGAGGGTGTCAGCAGAATTGGACTCAAGGGAAGGAGATTTCCACATGGAGGAAAATAACCAGTGTGGGACCCCAAAGCAAGAGATTCTAAGGGGGAAGAAACTTCCATAAGGACAGGATGCTCGAAGCAGAAAATTCTGCCTCCAAAAGCTCAGACAACCTGACAAAGTGAAGGAGCAGGAGAGGGGGAGGGGTGAAAGACAAGGACATTTAAGGAAAATCGCCCTTGTTGCACACAGCTAAGCTTTAAAATATGATGAGCCTAGATTTTAAAAGGACATGTACACCGAAGAGTGGAAGATTATGCAGCCATTAAAATATCATGTTTTCGAAGAATATGTAATGATATGTGAAAATGGTCCTATATAATGTTAAGTGAAAATAGCAAGACAAGGCTGTATATACAGCATCATTTTATTTTGATGAAAAATTATGTCTGAATTATGCAACACAAGAAAAGAAGGTAGAAAAACTATATAAAATTTTGATAGTAGTTGTCATTTAGGGGTGAGATTATGGGTGATTTTTTTTAGCAATTCACTGTCTTGAATACTTTTCAGTAAGCATATAATGCACTTATGATCAAAGTTACTTCTCTCTCTCCTCTTTTCTCTCTTTTATAAAGGACACAGAACAGATAGAAGGAGGGACCATAACCGAGGATGGATATGAGAGTTGCATGGCACCTGCCAGGAAGACAAAAGCTCAGAACAGGCTGAGAGAACAAAAAAGGGGCTTGGTTGCTATGTCTGGAGAAAGAACAAAAAGAAGGGAGGCTTACGCTGCACTCTAGGGATAGTGAGAAAGGAGAGAAAGACGACAGGACTCCTCCACCCTCAGTTTGCCTTTGTCTTTTTCACCAAAGAAGAGAATCTTCGAGGGGGGCTGGAGGAATGGCACAGTGGTTATAGCAGGCACAAGGCCCTGAGCTAGATTTGCCCACACCACCTGAAGTTGCGTGGGGTGGCACACGCCTGTAATCCCAGCACTGGGGAGGCTGAGTCAGGAGGACTGCCGTGAGACCAAGGCCAGCCTGGGCTACACCGTGAATTCAGGCACAGGCTGGGCTACAGAGTGGGACCCTGTCTCAAAAAAGAAAAGGAAGACAGAAAGAATCTTTGAAACTCAACCCACAGGAGGGCCCTGGTCCTCTGGCTGTAGCAGGCAGGCAGGGCATGTCAACTGAGCCAGCTTACCCAGATCACCTGTGTTTCAGAAACCTGGCAGCAACTTAAGATAGGGTCCTAACATTGCTGCTGATTGTCCTTAAGCCAAGAGTGAGGCAGTGACCAACAGGAGCAGCCCTGCCTCACAGGAAAGGGTCGGGGGGGAAGTAACATTACGTAAACAAAGTACAATAAATTCTGACTCAGGGTATTTTTTGGAAGAAATTATGTTTTGTTTGTTTTCTGAGACAGAGTCTTGCTCTGTAGTCCAGGCTGGCCCTGTACTCACTATGTAGCCCAGGTTGGCCTTGAACACGTGGTGTTCCTCCTGCCTCAGCCTCCCGAGTGCAGGGATTACAGGTGTGCATTACCACACCCAGTTTATGTGGTGCTGGGGAATTGAACCCAGGGCTTTGCTCTTGCTAGGCAAGAACCCTAACCACTGTGCCATTCCTCCAGCTCTGGGAAGAAATTATTGTACAGCTAGTTTATGGGCACTAGAAAAGAAAATGCGGTACCTCCGAGTCTGCAACCATTTGCCAAGAATAAGTCGTGGCATATTAACTCAGTATCAATGCTCACATTCCTCCTCCATAAAGATCAAATGTTCCTCCCATAAAGATTTCCTCAATTGCCCTGATTGGAAGCAACCCCTGTTCTTTTCTTTCCTTTATGTTCTTCTTTCCTTGTCTCTTTTTTCAACATCCATCATAGACTTTGAAGCCTTGATCACAGCAATTGATCACATTCTGCTTGTATAATAGTGTGTACAACTGGCTCCCTACTAGATTATAAGCTTCATGAGACCAAGGACTGTTTGTTTCATTTACCTGCCGTGCTTTTCATAGCAGGCACTCAATTTGCTCATCAAGTTAAATTGGCTATTTTGATTGATGAAGGAAATTATAAGGGTGCAGTATGTGTTAACACATGGTGAAGAATCTAGCTTTCTAGATAAGATAAAGGCAAGTGACATGGTGATGGGCTGCTGGACTCAATGATACTTAAAGCATTTGTTTACTGTAATCAGGAGGGGAGTCTCCACTGGGGAGCCATTTGTTTCATTTTAGAAAAAAAGATGAAAGTAAAAAACTACTTGGATGATGACATAGAAGACATCCTTAAGACCTAAATCAGGTAGAATTAAGAATCCAAACCAACAAGATGAAATTCAACAGGGATAAATGGAATGCCCTATGTTTAGGTTAAAAAAAATCAATTACACAAGTGCAGAATGGGGTAGACCTGGCTTGATAGCAATTGATGTGAAAAAGATCTCGGAGGTTTTAGTTGACCACGAACTCAATATGAGCTCCAGTCTGACACGGCTGCTAAAAAAATCGAATGTAATCTTAGGCTACATTATGGATGTAGAGTTTCCAGATGGGAGAGTGGCGATGGTTCCACTGTACTTGGCATTGGCTGGACTGTCTCTAGGATTCAGTATTCACTTAGAAGGGCCTCTAACCTTTGTGAATGAATTCAGAGACGGGTGACCAGGATGATGAGGGAACTCTCTCAGAGGCAAAGACCATATAATCTGAGAAGCTGAAATCCACTCATGACTCAGTCCAAGTGCCCCAAAACACTGGAATGAATGGAAAGAAAGGAGATAAGGAAGCAGCTAGCAAGGGAGAGGGGATGTCTCTATATCGTAAATGTCATGATCTCTGTGTATTTTAAAGAAGAGGAAATTGAGATTCTGAGAGATCATGTAATTAGCTAAAGTTCCCAAAGCCAGTAAGAAGTACAGCTGGAGTTCACGTCCAGATCCTTGGACTCCTAGTCCTGTGCTTTTCCCTCAGTCCCACACTGACTTGGTATAAAGGCAGCGTTGTCAGTAAGTGACAGCTGTGCAGCTATCCAGACCTGCTTGGAAAGGAGAGTTTTATAGTGAGTAGCAGGGAGATCACATAATCCCCAAGTGTCTGAGAGTCAGCCTTGTCACCACTTTCAGCCAGCCCTGGCCTCCCTCCTTATGGGTCCACAAAACAGCCCCTCTCCCAATTGTAACCACTCCCAGGCCCACGCCTTAGTCTTGCTTGATCTTCTTTCCACCTCTCTGGACTCCTACTGAACACATAGACCCGTGACTCAGCACTTAACGACCAACCAGCTGTGCGATATGAAGGCCTCCCCTTCCAGGCACGTGGTACATTCCACAGAACCCCTCAGACAACCCAACACCTTGGACGCTTGGGCCCACATTGATCCAATGATCCCCAGAGAGGAAATCTAAGTGTTCTCAATGTCCCACCAACTTATACACCAAAGTCACAGACTCTCAGCTTCAAAATCTGTCGCAGGGATGAAGGGATGGCCTAAATGACCATGAGGGCCCTCATATTTCCTAACCCACCTGTAGGGAAAGGGAGGATGGGGACACCCTTCACTTCCCCCATTGTGCTTTGCTTGCTTTTGTGATACTGAGGAAGGAAAGTGGCGTATGGTGCATGCTTTTGGCAAGTGCTATACCACTGAGCTCAGGCCCCAATCTCTTTAATGTTTATTTTGAGACACAGTTTCACTAAGTTGCCCAGGCTGGCTTTGAACTTATAATTCTCCTCCCTCAGCTGCTAAGTAGCTAGGATTTTAAGTGTGCACCACCACACCTAGTTAGTTTCCTTTGCACACCCCCATCCCAAAAAAGTTCCCAGGTTACCCATTGCCAAGGCACAGCCAGCCTGAATTTGTGGCCCATACGTGAAGAAGTAAAATATGCTGAGTAGGTATAGATGGGGGCATAGGGAGGCGAGGGCTAGAGGCAATGGGATGGGAACACACAGGTGGTGGGAGCAAGAAGACAGACCTCTGGGAGGAAGGGGGCACCGGTGACCCTGACTGCAGGTGGGGGAGTTTCCTGGGAGATCAACTTCCTTGCTGACCTGCCCACAGAGCTGGTGGGTCGGAAAGGCTTGCCGAGGGTCTCTGCTGGGATGCCAGCGCTCCTCTGCCCTCCCAGAGCTCTGAAGGAGGGGGTGGGGCCTTCTGCCTGCTGCTGTCCCCGCTGGTTTTCAGCCAGGGCCCAGAACCAGTCAGAAATCTCTTTAAGTCAGGAGGGAAGGGGGCTTTGTTAGCTCAAAGGACACAAGCAAGGCGAAAAATTACATACCAGGCCGCCCTAAGTATGCTTGTTTAGAGAAACTGCTTGCATTTATGAAGTCTTTGGTGCGGAAAGCAGGGTTGCAAATGACTGCATCAGAGCGACAGTAAAGGCCATTAATTTCCTGTTATGTTTTCCTGTGTTGGGGGCTTTATTAATTTAATTTTACACTGTCGAACAACAGCGAGAGCTGACACTGCCACACCGCAGTGGCTGGGTTTTCTTTTTGTGTGTGTAGCAAGGCTTTGCCTGACATGCAAATCAACGCTATTACCAGAACCAATAAAGATGTGTGGAGAGAAAAGGGGAGGGCTGAGGAGGGGGGCAGAGGAGAGAGCAGCGGACAGCAAGGGCTAAGGCCATCCTCAGCCAGTTCCGGTCTTGCTGTGCGCCTGGCATCTCCTGGCTGATGCAGACATCCTCCACAATCGGCAATTTCTTTCTTTCTTTCCTCCTTTCCTCCTTTCCTTCCTTCCTTCCTTCTTTCCTTCCTTCCTTCCTTCCTTCCTTCCTTCCTTCCTTCCTTCCTTCCTTCCTTCCTTCCTTTCTCTCTGGGGATTCAACTTAGGGCCTTCACCCTGAGCTACATCCTTAGCCCTTTTTAATTGTTTATTTGAGACAGGGTCTCCTTAAGTTCCTAAGTTGCCCAGGTTGGGCTCAAACTTGCAATCCTGCTACCTCAGCCTCCCTCCTTCCAGAGTAGCAGGATTACAGACTTGTGCCACAGGGCCTAGCTCACAATCAGCGATTTCTACCCACCCTTCACGCTCCCTCCTGCCCTCTCGTTCCCTCCATTCTCTGGCTTTGCATCACTCCACTTCTATCTCAGCTGCTTGCGGAACCTGAATGAGGATGTGAGGTTCTCAGAAGAGGAGAGAATTTTCTCACATTCTGTCCAGCTGAGGCATTTCAGAGAAGCCACAGGGGCGAGTGACCTGAGGTTGCTACACCTACCAGTCGGAGCAAAGGCCTTCGTTGCACATTTCACTTCTGGCCACGTTTCCCCTCCCTACTCCCTTTTCCTCAGAAGTCAAGGGTTCTCACCCGTGTCCACACTACTGGTGTGCACACGTACACACCCGTGTGCTTGTGCACAAGCACGAGAGCCTAGAAGGTCAGATTCTCCGACTTGTGTGTAAGTCCCTCTGAGAGCTCCTGGGCTCTATCCTCGTCAGCCACTTATTCTCTTTGAGTTCTCAGGGAAAAAAAGTAAAAAAGCTCCAATTGTCTCTCTTTAAGAGATTCCAATGGCTGTACTCTTTGGGTCTAGATCCGGCAGCAGAATAAAAAGCAGCACCTGGGATACCTGGTGACACCACATGCTGGTGCTTACTCCTCATAGACCTCATATCCACTGCCCTAAGACCACCCAAGCTGCCCTCAATCAGAGCAGCTTCCAGAAGCTGGCTGCCCCAGGTGGTCCACACTGCCCTGGGCTCAGCTGACTCTACAGCCTGTCCACCCAGTATCCACACTACCCAAGTGTCTGAGCTGGCCACGCCGCCTAAGGGGATGGAGGTGGCAGGTGGCAGGGAAGAAGGGAGGAAACAGTAGCTCCTGGAGTCTCTCTTCCCAAATACACCATCTGCATCCTTCTTCCCAGGCTACCGCGGCCCAGGGTGGTGCGTATGTGCGTGCGGGTGTCCGCGTATTGCTCGCTGGCACTGGCTCGCCTGCTCTCCTGCCCACACTTTCTGCTTCAGGAGCCCTGTTTGGCAGGCTCTGAGAGGCTGCTGGATGGAATCCAGCTCTCCTGAGGAGCAAAGCATAAACTTCATAAACTGCATTTACTTTAATGCAGGTTCCTGGGGCTGCTTCCCTCCCCCCGTCTGCATTCTATCTAGCCCTGTCCCTGTGTGCACCCAGACTTCACACACACACACACACACACACACACACACACACACACACACACACACAAGTGCACACCCTACAGCTAGTCCTCCTAAAAAGATCAAGTCTGTGGCTGAGGAGAAGGGAAGGGGTAAGCGCTAGAGCTCTGGACGGGCCCAGGAGATGCCCACGGCCTGTCTCCGGTGGAGACCAGCACAAAGGGTGCTTTCGAGCAGGCGGGCAGCCTCGGCGAGGGAGGGGATGCTGACATTTCGTGGCCACCTGGAGGCTGGGCTGTGGGGCTCCAAGAAAGGGAGGGAGCGAAGCAGGGCCTGTGCGCAGGTTGAGGTTTGTGAGGCCTCTCTTGTCTGGTGCTGTCAAGGTCAGTAGGTTTGGGTTCACCGGAGGGTCAGGATGGTTTGAATTACTGGCGCTGCTGCAAGGCTCTGAGGCTCGTGACTGTCTCCCAGCCCCTGCGCCAGGCTCCACCCTCCCCCAACCTTCTGGCCTTCTCACTCCCACGGGGCCACATAGGAGGCTCTCAGAGAGCCCTAAGGCCATCTTGACCCTAAGGGAGCCAGGGTGGGGAAGGGGTCCTTCTCTGGCCTCAGTGGCTGAGAGGCAACCAGGACCCATTCCTTTGACAGGAGCAATCCCAAATTTCCCAAAACCTTCATGCTTTCCAAACCTGTTTTCCAAGGGTGGTCCCCCTGCCAGCTGCCTGCCCTTCTAGCTGCTGCCCTCTGCTCTGCAGAAGAGGAGACTCCCAGGGAGTTGAGTGGAGAAGGGGGGCAGCCCTGGGCCTGGCCCCTCCCCGCTGAGTCTACAGCCCATGCTGGGGAGAAGGGCAGAGCTGAGGCAGCAGATTCTCGCTTGGTGCCCTTGCTGGGAGGGGAAGGAGAATGGTGTCTACCTGCAGGGCTGGACGGCTATTACTAAGGGGAGACCAAGAGTCAGTGACGTATTCTGACATGAGGGGTGCAAGCACTGGAGGGGGCGGAGAACTGCTGGCCTTGTGCAGTGCTCTAGGTGCTGCACCTGCTGCAAGGTTCAACGGTAGAGGAACACACACAGCCCTCTCTGTGGCAAATCTGCACACGCGCTGTTGGAGGTCCTCGGCCCATCCTGACTTTCTGGTACTATATTAAAAAACATACACTCTTTTATGTGAAGTCTCAAAATACTTCAACATCAACAGCCCACTCTATCTGTAACAGTATGAACTCACTGGGAAACAGAGATAGCTAATAATGTGGCTAAATTCCAGCATTGCTCCACAGAAACATACAAGTCACCTGTGTATAAGGCCTGCAGTAAAGGTCTCAATAAGACATCAGTATGCCTATGTCTGCCTCTGTAGGATGACACGGTCTGTATTCAACAGACTCGTGTCCAGCATTACCCAGAGAGTCTGATTAAAATATGTAATCCAACTAAGATAGAAAAAATCCCCCTGAGGTATGACCAGTCTAATTTGCTTGTTACTAGGAAGATACAATCATTACATCTGTATTTGTAAGTAGGTCTTTTTTCCTGATGTTTTAGCGAATGCTAACCTTTGAATCTTAACTTTTTCTTGAATTGCTGTAGACATTCAGCAGATTTTGATTATTAGTTGGAAACTGAACATAGGCTGAGTTTTGTTCATGCAGTTAAGCTCAGGCATTTGTCTAGACAGCTGATTGCCTCTGTAGCTTTGCTTTCTGGAATTTCATAGGACCTGCCATGTAAGGGGTGGAGTTTGTACCATGTGCTATGCAGATTACTGTGTGGAACTGGAGTCATATTATATGTAATCCCAGCAACTGCCAACAAAGTAACTTAGTCCCTCCTCATTTGAGGTTTTGTTTCTGTGTTTTCAGCTAGCCATGGTCAGCTACAGTCTGAAACTATTAAATGGAAAATTCCAGAAATGAACAATTCATTAGTTTTAAACTGTGCACCTTTCTGAGTAGTGTGATGAGCGCTGAGCCACCCTGCTCTGTCCCACCCAGCATCATCCTTTTGTCCTATGCTGTACCCTGCAGACACGTACTTGTGTCCATTATCGGGTTACTGTCATAGTATCAGTAGATTCCTACAATTGTTCTATTTTATTAGTTATTTTTGTTCATCTCTTATTGTGCCTGATCTATAAATCAAACTTTATCACACGTATGTAAAAGGGAAAAAAAGAGCATGTGTATGCTTGAATACTAGCTCTCAAACATCCATTGGGGGTTCTATTCCCCAAGATCAGGGGGTCTACTGTGTTCTCTGTGAAGGAATCAGATAATCTCTGTGCATACATGAGTGTGTGCATGCGTGTGTGCACGTTTTTGTGAGCGTATACGCATGAGGATTAAGCAGTAATCAGACATACGGTGTCCAAGTGCTAGGTTTACGTTAAGGAATCATCATGTCAAGCTCATTTTGTTTGTCTAGTACAGCGCAAGCCTGTTACGTCTTCCAGGCCTCCTCGGCATCCTTCAGGCTGTGTCCTGTCCCACTAATATAGTAAGGGCTCAGCAAAACTTCCCCATGCTTTTCCCATGCAAAGTGAGCTCAGACCCTTCTCTGGTTCTACCAGCATTCTGCACTGGGGCCAAAGTCCTCTGAACAGTCAGGCCAGGGCCCTGGCCTGTACCTGTACCATGCCTACTCCTGTCTCAGGGTGGGGCAAATCTGTCTGTCCAGCAGCGTTCACTGCACGCTGCCCCCACCAGCCTCTCCCCACAGAGCGGGAGAGCACCCCGTACCCAGGGCAGTATTTCCTCTTCCTCAGGGTCCTTCTTGCTGACTTTTTCTGCTATGGGTTCTCCTCCCACTATCCCTCCACGGAAGAGCCAGGAGGAAAGCTTGGTGACCAGGGCGTGCCCGGTTCCCATTAATGAGATACACCGAGTGTCATCCAGCCATGGAGGCAGCCTACAAAAGGAGGCGATCGCGGGCGGCCAGGAGCAGAGCTGCTCAGGTAATTGGTTTATCTATCTGGAAGCAGGGGGAGCAATCTCAGCACAGACAGACTAGCAGTAAAGTCTCTTCCTTAAGGCTATTTCCTTTGTCTTTTCAATTGCTTGCACATCCATGTGAGAGAGGGAGAGAGTGTTAAAGAGAGAGGGAGAGGGAGAAATGTTAATTTGTGAATTAATGGCTTTTCTCAGCGGAATTGTAAATTCAAATGTCACCTCACACGGTGACACCACGGCTGGTCTGCTGAAGAAGCAATGATAAGATCCCCCACCTGCCTTGGTGCCCCTCCCTCCCTAAAGATAGCTGTGGAGTGGAACATGCTACTTTTAATTTGCAATAACAACACAACAGAGGTATGCAGTAATGACTGCTGCTTTCACCCTCCTCCTGGCTTTCTGCCCCCCAGTCCAGGTGGCTCCCCTATTTCCTCTCTTCCCAACCCCTTCTGAAACAACACCTTCACCTTACCCTGGCTGCCCCCCACCCTGCCCCTACTAGTGCCTGATCACATGGGGGGGGGTGCCTTTGGAACTGACGATGCTGCAACCCTCTCTTCTCCTTCAATAATCAGGGAATTAATGACCCTGAAGTTAAAGTGAGGCTGATACGAGGCCCTGCCCAGCGTTGGGAAAAAGCCTTCATTGTTTTCAAGCAGGAGGCGGGCAGCAGTGAGGGAGATTCATGGATGGAGATTGAATATGCAATTTTCTTTCACCTTGCCAAGAGCTGCCCCTGGGCTGTGCCTGGCCTAAATTTTTCCTTTTACCATCTCTGCCTTATCCGGCCCTCCCACCTCCCTTCCATTCTTTCCAGAAAATTACCTTCAAAATTGATTTCCACTTTTACAAACAAATATAATGGGAACACAGGAAAAAACTTGGGCCGTGATGAATTAGGGCTGTCAGGTGCTTCCAGGTCTCCTTTGCTTTTGTTTTACTACCCGAACTGCTCTTTGTTTTTCCAAGGGCTGGAAAACCTGCCCCCACCCCATCCACCAAGTGGCTGACCCACCAGGCCATCAGGGCCTCGGCCCCAAACCCTCTCAGTAGTCCATAGCAGGAGTGAGTCAGGCCCTGAGACTATTGGCCTCTTGGGTTCCCAGTGGAAGTCTGAGCTGCTGCCTCCTTTCTGCTCCCTGCCCTTAGAAAGCCACTCTCAGAATCTCTAACCACCGCCCCCCAAGCTATTTCCCTCAGCCCCCACACCATGTTCCCTCTGACCCCCATACCTCTTAAAGTCCAGACCAGATGCAAACCTCCACCTCCTCTAATGTGGGCAGGATCAGTGTATACCTCGACTAGAGCAAATGAGAGACAACAAACACTGAGAGATCCTGAAAGACAGTAGAACATAGGCGACCAGACCCGGAAACTGGGGGACTAGGCTTCTCTTCAAAGGGCTGAAAGGGCTCTGAGCTGCCACTCCCATACAGCCAGAGTAGGTGAGGGTTCCCAGCCTCAGGCTCCCTGGCCTTGAGCCTAGCCACCCCTGGAGGCAAACTCAGAACAGCTCATCTATTTTGCCAACACACACAGGGTGATACCAATGGGCCCTTTGGGCCAAACTCTATGCGTACCTGTGCTCAGGACCATGGACCCTCAAGATACTCAGTCCTGGCTCTGAGCTCTCCCTGATCACTGGTGCAAGTGGATATGCACATAGTCACATTAGTACGTCCAAGCACATACACTACCTATAAAACGGCACACCTTCCCAATTCACGACATTCTACATCCCTTTAGATTCAAAGATCTCAGAGAGATAGAATACATGTACCTCCTCACTCTTGCACTAACCACGTTGGAAATATTACAATAGGTCCATACAACAGCATCACTTCCCAAGTAAAGAAATAACTTGCATGTGGGAGCAGAAATGTACACAGATGAGTAGGGGAACAATGCTCCATATCGGAGAAAGAAGGCGGGTCTTGCATCTATTCATATGTATAAGAAAAATTTGTGGAGCTAAAAGATGGCATGCCACCCAGTGGGTAACCACAGAGTAAAAGAATAGGTACGGATGGACAAACTCTGTCCCAGTTACAAAGGTGAGGTTGATTGGACTGATCCCTTCGAGATAGTTTATTCCTGGAGTCATCTAACGGTTGCCAGTTACAAGCTGCTGAAGCAAGGTTAGGCAGTCTGTGCCCACATACGTTTCCTTCTTGACACAAACTTGATTTCCCCCCAAAAACCTCAACCTACCAATTAGGCTTTGTTTCCCAGATGCACAGTGACCTGTTTTCTAAGATGGAGCTCTGGATTCATGATGTCAGAATCTTCTCCACAGTCCTTATGAAGCAAGAGTTGTTACTATCTCCATTTTACAGAGGAGAAAACTTAACTGATACGGGTTGATTTGCCCAAGGTCACCCAGCTAATGAGTGGCGCTAGGATTCAAAGCCAGCTGTGTAGACTCAGGAGCTCCTCTTCTTCCTGCTAAGCCCCCCGGACATCTCAGCCAGGTTCCTGGGACTGTACTCCAGCCTCGACTTTGCCAGAGTCCTTCTTATGGGAGTCTTGGCAACTTTCTCTTGCCTCAAACTGGGGTTCACAGACAAGAGCAGGTGATGTTCATTTCCACAGCTTAATCCTCTTGTTTGCTTTCAGGCTAACCTAAGCAACATTTGAGGACTTCTTTCTAGGATTGAACTAAGAAAATAAACTGTTTCTTCCAGTTGTAGCTTCATCCAAAGCAGAAAGGAGCCACTAAAGGCAGTGATAGGACTCGGCCATTTGTAGCCATGCACCCTGTCCGGCCTGCAAAGGTGCAGCTGCACTAGATTTATACCGCTCAACTGCGCCACTCACTGTGTACCTAACTAATGGAATGCAAAATCACAGCCTCCTGCGATCTCACACACCAACAGATGATACCACTACATCCCCCCCCCCCTTACACAAATCAACAGATTCTCACCATATGACTTCACTTGGGTTTTAGGACAAGTTATGTAACTGTTCTGTGCTTCACCACCACCCCCCCTAAGAAGAGCAATGCTCTGGGCCACGGGCAAAAGCAAAGGGGAGAAGGCAAAGGACTTCAAAGGTTTTTGCTTGTTTCCTGATAGTGTGGGGGAATGGAACCAGGGCTCCATGCCTGCTAGATAACTGCCCTACCACTGAGCTACATTCCCACCCCAGACGTCAGTATTTTTTTTCAGCTGATTATGAATAGGATGGCACAAATCTGTGTCCTGTAGCCACAGAAGTTGGGGCACATGACATTAAGGAATCCACGTTCCTTCACTGTCCCAGAGAATTCAGCTTTAATATTCCCAGCTGTAATTGTGGTGAAGAACAGAAGATTTTAGCAGAGTTCAGAATGAGGAGTGGTGTACAGTCACTCTCTCTGCTAGATGCTTTACGACATGACTTTCTCATCTCTCCCTATCCTGTCTGCCTGTCTCCTTCTGGGAGCTCCCAGCCTTCTCAGGGTAGAGTTCTAGCTTCTTTCTTTTTCATTGTTTAGTTAATTTATTTATTTTTGAGACAGCATCTCACTCTATAGTTCAGACTGGTCTTGAACTCACTTTGCAGCCCAGATTAGTCTTGAACTCAAGGCAATCCTCCTGCCTTAGCCTCCTGAGCGCTAGGATTACAGGTATGCACCACTACAGCCAACTAATCTTTATGTGTTGCTGGGGAATTGAACACAGAGCCTTGTACATGCTGTGCAAGTACGTTAACCACTGAGCTATGCCACAGCCAACAGTTACAGCTTCTTGGGTAGCATATTTCTCCAAGGAAAGTCTGAGTTTTTCCATAGTCCCATAGGCCAGGGCATGGGAAGAAATCTCAACCAGCAATGGTCACTTTAAGCTTCCCCCAAAGTCACAGCTGATCGGCCCTTTACAAATATCCATATAGATAAGATTACTGTAGATACGAGTAACGCTGACCATATTCCGAGTGCCAATGCCAATAACGCTCTGAGTATTATCACTGTGAACACCAATAACTACTGCCGAGATTGTCTCCCTAATGCCAGCACACTGTAGTGACTGTTCTCACTAATGCCCACCACCGGGAAGTTGTTAGAGCTGAAGAACAGGCCATGCTGTACCCAGAGGCAGGAGCTGGAGCAACTTCTTGGAGGGTGGAGAAGGGCTCAGCTTGCCCTCAGGGTAGGATACTTCTAGAAAGATGCCACAGCGCCTGAGGTCAAGGGAGAGCCAGCCTGGTGAGGACATCCAAGGTAGTCCTGGAGGGAGACACGCCTGGTCCCCCACTCCCTCTAGGGTCTAGTTCCTGGACATGCATCCCTGATTCCATTTCAGTACTCCTGTGTTCCCCAAGTCACTTTCTGTTTCCCCTGTAGTCCTGGCCCAAGAGCTGAAGGGCACACCTGGGTGTCTGTGCAGCCCTGTGCCCGAGGCTGCCTCCTGTGACTGGCCTGCCTGCTGTTTTGCTACCTTGGCCTGACTGCAGAGTTGGGCTACATCATCTTGACACATAATTATCTCCCCTGTTCTTAATCATCTGAGCTGTGTTCCCTAATGCAAACTGGGCCTGGCTGCTTAGAGGCATTCAGAGTGGGGGAGGGGAGAGGGCTGCCACAGATGTACCTTTGCTCTGGCCTCTCTGCTCCTGTCCCTTACCGTGTGGGTCTCATGGATCAAGAGTGGGGCAGTGGACAGGGAGAAGTGGCCTCCCTCAGAGGTCTGGCCTTCAGGGAAAGGACAGTTCCACTTGGCCTAGGGTTAGTCCAAAGGAGTATGCAGTCAGAGCAAGAGAAGCTCCACAAAATGGAGCAAGGCTTCGGAAACTACCTGGCTAGGCCAGAGGAGTGCTAGAGGATGAGCTTCCACACTCAGGCCTGCCCCTCGCCCTTCTCACCCACACCCTACAAGGACCCCTGCCGTGGCTACTCTTCCTTTCAGAAAAAAGAAAAAGTCCATGGCCCTTCCAGGACCCAGCCCTGGCCTGCTCCCTGGGACCCCGGCACACCCCTTAGTATTGCCTCCCACCACTTCCCTCTTGTCTGCACATTCCTGCCAAAGTTGCCCTGCACTGCTGGCCACAGGGCCTTCTGGTCACAGGACTCGCTCCATCAGGTAGAATTTCAGGTTACCGTTGCCTACCCTCATTGTCAGACATGCCAAAGCCCCTCCTCCGAGAGGCCGTCCTGGCGGTGAACTCCCGCCCTGCCTTGGAGCTCCATCAAGCACCATGTCTGATGGGCATTTCTGCTCTCAGAGCTCAGGGCTTGACACACCTGCCTAGAGTATAAGCTCCTTAACGACAGGAATCATATTGTGTTCCGCTTAGGAACCCTTTGCGCCGAGCCCTTTCTGCAGCTGATGTACACAGCTTCACTGAATTGAACTGAATCGAAACAATGAATGTGAGCAACTGCTCAGAGAGAACACTCTGTCCTGGGCTGCTGGGCCCAGCCCTGGGTGGCCGCGGCCTCGGGCCGGTGGCTCCTTATCCCTGGCCTCCCTTCATAGTCCATTGGATCCCAGGCAGTGAAAGGCAGGCCCAGCCCCAGCCTCGGGCTAATAGGAGAGAGGGCAGAGGAGCTCCCATGGCCTCCCCAGCCCTTGGACATCTTATACACAAAACAGTAAAGGTGGCCAGAGAGAACCCTTTAGGATTTGAAGTAGGTTCTACCACAAGCAATCAGGGTGCCATGAAGCTTGGTTAAATGTGAATATTGGAGCTCCCGGGAGAGGGGGTCATAGAGTCCTTCACACAGCCTCCCCTGCCTATCAGGGGCTTCCGCCAAAACAACCACAATGAAATTTAGTGAGTGGCAAAGGCTGTGGCAGCCAAATGGGTTTGGATATTTTGGAAGAAGGAAAAATAGAGCCAGACAAGCTGTTTCCCTGTGAAACGAGGCCATTAGGGCTTCTGGAAGGAGGCCAGCACCAGGTCATCACTGTCTTGCCAGGCCTAGGCCTCTCTTACTCTCTGTCCCTTCCACTAGGGACCAAGACTCTCATATTTTCTGCCCAAGTCCAGGGAAGCCAGACTGTGGCCCAGGGAATGTCAGCTCTGTCCCTCTTCTCCATTTTTTATTGCCGCAAGCTTTACCCATCAAGAGCTTGTCTATGCTTAGAATGATCATGGAATGTGTTGTGCCATAGAACATTCTTGAAAGAAAAGAGATTTTGCCTGGTCAAGCTGCAGAGACAACAGGCATAAATTGGGACTTCCTGGACTAAAGGGATATATGGTCACTCCCTTTATGTTTATCTTAGAGGATTCTATTTCATGGCGGATACCTTTATAATCCTACATCCTGCTAAAGCCAGAAGGTTGCCACTTCCCCAGTTGGGACCATTAGAGAGTTGGGGCAGAAAGAGGGTCTGGGATACTGGTGTCTCTCTTGTCTGGGTCTGCTGGCCACATGCCTGGGCCTTATGAATCAGAAGAGAACTCAGCGGTCACCAAGGAACACCCAATGCCACAGCATTTGAAAGGATCAGAGTAAGGATCGAAGCTCATCCATTCTTATCTCTCTCCTTATTTTCTCTTTTCTCCTATCCTCCTTGTTTGTCATTTCCTTTAACTTGCAGCTTAACAATCTGGCTCCGCTGCGAGCCTCCAGGGGCAGGAGGGCGAGGACCAGCAGTGAGCGCGCATGGTGTTTGCTCTCACAGGGTAGAGAAAGGGCTCTCGTCCAGCTCCTGTGCAGTTCCTATACGGGCAGTGTCTCTGTGTCACGAAGACCCATCACCAGCACTGGCTGTACGTGGCATCTCTTCCTACCTTCTGATGGGTTAGGATCAAGTGAGGACAAAGTAGGCTGGCCTTTCATCCTCGGGTCAGAGACCAGCTGTCCCCCCAACCTCCCAAACCTTCACCAGGTAAATGGCTTGTGCCACTCTTCCTGACATCCCACAGGGATATCTGGGGTGAGTCCTAGCGGAAGGTGAGGCTGTCGGGGCCGAGCAGATGGTAAAGCTGGTGGCCGCATCAGAAGCCTCCCTCCCTCTCTCCAGGAGCCAGCAGGGCAGTGGGGGGATCTGGGCTTTGCTGCTAAAATTGATCTCACAGCAGAGCAGCTGCGAGGCCGGGAGGAAACCGGAGCTCGGAGCCCAAGGACAAAGCGTGCAAAGGGGAAGCCAAGCCACTTCCCTCCTCCTACCTTCATCACGTTTCCTCTTCTCGCCATTGGAGCGAGGAATCCCCAGGATCCCATTGATGGAGTAGGATCCCACTGGGTCATTGGAGGCGCTGGAAACAGGAGGGGAGGCCGTGCTGGGAACTAGATGAGAGTGAGGAGAAGATGCCGTCAGGAGAGCAGTTGATCACAGGCCAAAGGCCTGGGGCTGGGACAGAGAGAAGCTGAGGAGAGGGGATGGATGAGAGAGCCATGCTTCCCGTCTTCCTCTGAGGTTGAAGGGGGAAACACATGGCCACATACAGTACAGGTTATTCTTACTTCTGGCTGGCCCTGCAGTCAGGGGTGGCCAGTCAACTCAAGCCTCCTCTACAGACTTATGACTTTCATCAGGGTCCTTGAGCTCCCTCCCCTGCAGATGGATAGATTACAGCGCCGGGAAATATCAAGACTAACTCCATCTGGAAAGCTCCTCTGCAGCTCTCTAGGTGGCAGAGCACCCAGGGTGCCTCCCAGCACCACTTGCTCAATCCCTGGGGCTGGCAAATCCTTCCAAAGCCTCACTCCCTTTTCTAGTTTCTTGGACAGTCTTTACCAACACTGATTTAAAGTCTGGGGCTTTTAAAGATCTGTTTGATTCTCTGGGGGATACAGACTGGTCCTGATGCTCTTAAGAGCACCTGGAAGTTCTCTCTTCCAGTAGCTTCTGGTCTTGAACTCACTTGAGAAGTTCCTAACTTTCCCCTCAGGGTACAGACTAGTGAACACATTCACTCTGCAGTGGTCAGCTCAGGTACAGCCCGGCCCAATGTTCCATCCCAGGACACGCCATAACCCAGGCCTGATAGTAAACAAGGGCTCCTGCCAATTCTGGTAGGCCTAGGACCAGCTATTTCTATTTCCTACTGGTCAAGAGAGAGAGGATTGTTGCCATGAGGGGCAGCAGGAAAAATTTAACCACATCACAGTCCCTCATACCCTGATCCTCATCTGTGATCTCAGTAGCACCAAGTGCTTTTGAATAATAATAATAAAAAATCAGCCTGTGTGTGCACAAGGGAGTGAGAGAGTCAGGGGGGCTTCTTCCAGCAGGTTTTGGGCCATGTCTTGAGAGATCTGAGCGCATGTTGAGAGCTAAGGAAGGTAGAGATAGGCAGAGAGCTACAGAGTGGATGAGATAGACAAAGAGGCCACAGCAGGTCAAAGGAGAGAGAGCGAGAGGAAAGAAAGAGAAAGACCCAGAGTCACACAAAGGAGGGAAGAGGCAGAGGAGAAAGAGCAAGAAAGGAGGGAAGAAGGTGGAATCATTTTAAAATTAAGAAAACAAAGACGGAATGAGAAGGTAGATATGAAAGAAAGGGGCATATAGGGATATAGAATCAGATAAAACAAAATATGATAGGTAAGGAGAAGAAAAGAAGAAATAGTAGGAGGGAGAGAGAGAGTCCTTCCTTCCTCTTGACCTGCTACGGTCTCTGTTCACCCACTCTGCAGTTCTTGACTCTCTGTATCCTCCTGAGCTCTCAAGACCCGCTCAGGTCCCACAAAGACACGGCTCAGGCCTCCAGAATACCTGCTGGCACTCTCTCTCCCATGCTCCCATGCGCTGACTTCTCCCTGGTCAAGGCAGAGCAGGGACCAAGAGGGAGGCAGAGACTACGGCGAACTTATCTTCCTCTGGGGCATCCTGTGCCTCTAGGAGCTGAGAAAGAAGTAAGACTGGAAACATGGAGGGCCCTGGATCTCTGGAGCAGGCAGTTGTGACTGTGTCTCCTAGACTTCCCTGTGCAGGGCTCCCTCCCCCATGTCCCTGAGCCCTCTTACCAATGGTGTGGCCAGGGGCAGTCACTCCTGTCCCTGTCCCATCAGGCGTTGGGTGGAAAGGCTGCTGAACTTTGGTCCGGATGATCCTGCAACAGCACCACAACAGCATCACACATCACACACATGTCCTATGTGCCAGTGCGGAGGGGCCCTCCCAAGCTCCTCAGCTCTGTCCACATGCATGTGCCCCCGGCAACCCTGTTCTCACTGACGGCTGCTGCAAGGCATGAGTTTTCCCTCCTGCCAGGTCAGGCGGAGGCAGTCTGCAGTCTGTGGTGCTGACTGCATCACTGGATTGCAGCTTGACTTTTGGTAGCAAAGAAGGGAGCAGGAGGCTGAGTGGGGCACAGAGTCTTGTCTCTTCTGGGAAGTAAGGATCGCATTGGTGGCGTGTCCTTCACCTTTTCCTCCTTGGCCATCAATAGGTGCTACCTGGTGTCAGGACTTCCTGCATCTAGAGATCATTTTGAAGCTGGCTTTCCTATTGGAACCACATCAGAGACTTCCAGAGCTGAGGGGGGAAATGCGTTTTCCCCATATCCTGAGTCAGGGAGAGTAGTCAGGGCAGGCTGAGGCTACAGGTAACACTCTACTCCCCAGGATTCCAACACAACACATGGTCCCTTTGCCAGATGTCAGACTTTATACAACCTCCTTCTGAGCCCACTTACTGTTCCGAAACAAGCCAAAGCTCCACCCCATCTGGCTGCTGGCTGGATGGCCTCCTTATCAGAGGGAAAGTCTTACTTGGGTCACAGCTTCCTTACCAGCTGGGCTGAAAAGCCTGGCATCCAGGGGCAAGAGGCCAAATCAAATACTCCATGGCTGGTATGAGCTTGCCTTCCAGGGATGCAGAAAACCCAGGGCTCAATGATGTAAAAGACCAACACTGTGTCAAAGGCTAAGAACACTATTCTCCAGCCACTGGCCCAAGTAGCAGCCCTTAGAAGCAACTTTTCCAGCAGTGTTGCTTCTCCCTTCAGAAAGGTGTCTGGGCCAAGTTCATGTAATCAGCCAGGTGAGTCGCAAACTACGAGTCAACTCAGCATTAACCAGCTTTGCACTGAGCACTTGCTATCAACAGAGGTAAGATCCCAGTCTCCCAGGGGTGAAAATTTGGAGGGAGAGGATATTTATACCTAAAGAAAACTAAGAAGACATAGAGAATCAGGCAGTCAGTGCCAGAAGATGCAGACGTACTTCTCCCTTGCAAGTGGGAGGACTGGGGAAGAAGTCAATAAGGAGGAGAATTTAATGCAGACCTCCGAAGCAGAGTTGAGCTCTCAGAGGCACAGAGGGCATTAGAAGGACACTTGACTACATGGCAGAGCCCCGAGTCTCTGTTCTGCCTCTGCCATTAAAAGGCCACACAGCCATAAGTTCATCACTCAACTTTTTTGTTCCTCCGTTTCTTCAACTGTAAAATAAAGGTGTTGGACGACAGGATCTCTCAGGTCTCTCTGATAAACTACCCTGACTTTTAGATGAATAAACAAGCAAAGGGGAGGGTGCTTAGGCAGACGGAGCCAAGGGAGGACATGGCTGGGGGGTTAATGCTTAGACTCATCAGCCGGGGGTAGAGGAGGTGTATAAGCAAAGAAAACGCAACAAGGTGAAAACTTAGATGTAATGAAAAAATTTTCCACTTACTGAGCTTTTGTGATGTGCCAATATTATACATACTTCATGTTATTCATATATACTTTTTCTAATATTCATGATAACTTCCAAAGTAGATACTATTATCCTCATTTTGCAGGTGGAAAGCAAAGCTGACAAGGGTTACATAGCTTCCTGAAGATCGCAGTGCCACTTAGGGCACAGTCTGAATTCAGTCTGCCTTTTGCTTTTTTTTAATCACCTTTTCTCCAAAATGTAGAAACCAGGTTCAGAGAGTCTCCAAGCCACTTTCTCAAATTAGCAGGGACATATACAAACAGATCTCAAGAAGACAGTATGTAGGCATGACCTGACCAGGAGCTGGGCTGGGGAAAGTAAGGGAGGAATTTGCAAGACAATGAAGGTAGAATGGTCAGGGCAGTAGGTGTCATTGTCGAAAACAAGGCTAGGAGGAGGTGATGGACTTTGGAGGGAAGTGGCAAGATTGGTCCCAGACATGGGCAGGCACAGCACAGACACTGGCCAGCACAGCAGAGGACACTATCTGGGAAAGGTGTGTGAGAGGGCTGAGAAGCCATATGATGGATGCGGCAGAGCTTGTGTGGCAGATGTGTCCCACCTAAACCAACAGAAAAGAACGTAACCTGCAGTGCTGATGGCGACAGGAAGACTGAAGGGAATTGGCATTACAACAATCCACACATATGGGATTTTGGGTGGCCATTATGTTGGGTAGAAGAGTGTCAGTACAGTGATTGCAGCAAGAGCTGGGCAGGACGGGGATGGAGAGTGAACGGAAGAAAGGGCTAGTGCTTAAGTCACAGGGTAGAGCTGGCCAGAGAGCAGAGGAAGAGAGTTCTAGGTTAAGAACCTGGATAAGTAAGTCTGTAGGCTGAGGAGGATGACGCGCGGAAGAGGGAGAGATTGACACTTCCAGACAGCAGGGCAGCACAGGTGTTGCAGTGGAGAACTTAGGGAGAAGGTGGCTAGAGAAGGCATTTTTCCTTCCAGATGGCCTAGAGCTCTGAAAATGAACTTTTTTTTACTGCTGGGCATGGTGGTGCATGCCTAGAATTTCAGCACTTTGGGAGGCTGAGGCAGGAGGATCTCAAGTTCAAGCCCAGCCTGGGCAATTCAAGGATTTAGCAAGATCCTTCTCTAACAAAAAAGTAAAAAATAAAAATAAATAATAAAAGGTCTGGGGATACAGCTCAGTGTGAAAGCCCTTCCCCCAAATAAAGAAGCTTTTCAAACTTTCAGCTTTCAGTCAAGCAGAAGAGAGGTCATCTCTAAAGAGGTGAGGAGAAAGTTTTGAGTCTGGTCACCATGGGGAAGATCAAACAGTAGCTGAGTATAATCCAAGTGTATCCACAAGAAAAGTACAGAAAGATGCTGAGCAGCTCAGAGCAGCTGTTCTTACTGGCTACAGCACAAGCTTCCAGGTTCTCACTGGGCCTGTGGGAAGCTTTGGTTGAGGCCTGATGGGCTCTGGACTAAGGGAGCCCCAGGGTTGGGGTGGGTGAGACAGATAACTGCGCTTGTGGAGTTTCTGTCTTTGTTACCCGGAGCCTCTGACCCCCAGGGCACTGGTGCAGATTTAGCTGAGGCAGCAAGTGATGGAAAATCACTATTCCCTGACAGCGGCTTGGTGGTGCATGGGAGAAGAGTTGGGCAGGATGCCTGCTGCCAGTTACTAATGCTTTTGGGGTCCACCCATGATCTCAGGCAGTGAGTATTTGCCAGTTCCCAGAGGTGATTGTGGGGAATTTAAGAACCAAGGCTGTAGAAATCTGGTGAGCGCCCAGCACCCTGCTGCACCCAGTGTACAGCCGGTGACTCATGAGAGCACTCCCGGGAGCTCGGAGGAGACTGCCTACAAAGCTGCCGATGCTACTACCCACGTTCAGCCTCTCCTCCGGCTCTTTTTCATTCTTGGCCCCTTAAACAACCACACATGGTGGTGTCCTCCCCAGCTCGAGGCCGAGGTCAAATCCCTAGTTATGGCTACTTGGAAGGTCCAGATGGGACCTTGAAAGGCATATCTCCACTTGGGTGCTAGGTGCCATTTCCTATTTTTCATAGCAAGACAGAGTGCCACTCTTTCCACTTCCCTCACCAGCAGATTTCCTTCCTCCAACAGCTGACCCAAAGAGAGGTTAGATCACAAGGACTCTCAAGAAGTCAGGGCCCCTCTTCCCGCCCATCTCAGTTGAGAACTCACGGTTCTCAGGGCACTGCCTGTGTCTAGCCTGGGGACTTCCAGGCTCTTAGAATCTCCCACACTCACGAGGGTGAGTATAGCCAAGGGAATTAGGACTCTGGGTTCTGGACTCAGTCTGCCTGAGTTGGAATCCCAGGTCTGTTGCTTACTGTCTGGGAAACTCTTGGCAGTTTCTTATTCTCTTTATCTATAAAATAAGATAGTCTACTCCGTACTGCCTAGGAATATAGCAAGGATTAAATAAGACAATATATATAAAGTGATTAGTATTATATTTAGCTCAATAAATGCTAGCTATAAAAATAATGCCTCCTAGTATTCTTATTCCTGTGGGTAACACCTGGGCCTAGCTGCTTTCAACTTAGGTGCTGAGCCTGGTGCAGGCAGAGCTCTTCCTCTCCCCAATACACTGTAGCGTGGTCAGTGCATATGTTACCAAGAATATATTGCCTGGGAAGAGCGTCACAAAGGCAGGAAATAGCAGGACCCAAGAAAGGTTATATCAGAAAAACGCAGGAAGACAGACTAGGGACTGGACCAAGCCCCACTTGGGTTCAGTGACAAGGATCTACAGAGGACCCAGGAGATAGCAGGGGGTTGTGGCAGGATCTAGAACAAAGGATGATGAGGCCAGTACAGATGGAGAGGTCGTTCCCTCTTTGGTTAAATTCCCAGAAGGCCCCTTCTTGCCACTTTAAAGATCACAACAATCTCGCGGTTGCTCATGAGGGAGTTTCCCAGTAAGTCTTAAACTCATGGTGAAAGAGAGGCGGAGCTCTCAACCTCCCAAGGAGGCACTAGGGGCAGCTTGGCTCCTACTTTCACCTCCGGCATCTCTTCCTCTTTCTTCTCTTGTTGCTTCCTGTTTTGTTTTCTCTCTCCCTCTCCCTCTGCCTTTCTCTGCCTCCCTCTCTCTTTGTCTGTCTGTCTGTCTCCTTGCACCCTGAAGTCCCACTCTGGCTGTGCGAGTTTATTGATTCCCTGGAGCTGGGGGAAAGTGGGAGGCAGGGCTGGGGTTCAGGCTCAGGGATGGAAATAGAAGACTATAAATTATTTGTGACAGGAAAGCAATAGTGGCAGAGTGCTGAGCACAAGTCCTGTGTCACTATTAGATTCCTTTTAGCCTGATGACACTGTAAAAAAGGTTAAGTGTCTGCTGGAATCGTACACCTGGGGGGCCGGGGTAGCCTGGGAGCAGAACAAGCCACTGAGAGCAGGTATATCAATTCTCCAGGCCAATAATATTCCTCTCATTGATCGCCACGCAAAGTTCAAAAATCTCATTACAGCCAGGCAGACCAGGAACTTTTTACAAATCAATAGAATGATATAATGTATGTATACTTAGTACAAATGTATCTATTCATCTATCCATCCATCCATGGTCTGCCTCAGGGTTTCCAAGTTAACCTACCCATCATATTATGTTATGTTATGTATGATACAATACTGCATTATATTATATGATAATAAATGGTGTGCAAAAACTCCCCCTGCGGTGGAGACGGGAGGCCCTATTAGCACTGAGGTGACCTCAGACACCTCACCTTGGAAAGTAAGATGACAGGCAACATTTCTAGGACTAGGCTGGTGGGAGGTCTAGGAGCTGTGCTTCTTCTGTGAGGGCCCACTGATAAAATCTACCATTTAGGGAGTATTCACTTTGTGCCAGCCAACGTTCTAAGCACTTTAACCATGCAGTTCACTTAATTCTCTCAACAACTCATTTCTCAGGTGGGGCAACTGTAAGTTGCCCAAGGTCATCTGTTTTATAAATGGCAAATCTGAGATTTGAGTTCAAGTAGACTAAATCCCAGGGGCCCATTCCTTTAACCAGTAAGGTCTGTTTCTTCCAGGAAAAGACATCCAAAAACTCAGAATCCAGAGTCTTGGGTTCTATTTCCAGTTCCATGGTCTATGAAATGAAGGATAAGAGCCTCCCTGGAACCTTAATATTTCTCAGTAGAAAATGAGAGCATGACATCTGCTGAACCAACTCTCAGCAGACATGTACACACAGGCTGTCCAAGCATGCCCCCGTGAAATCCTGTCCAGGTAGGCAGGGTGGTGCACGCCTGTAATCCTAGCACGTTGAGGGGCAGGAGTTAGAGCCTAACAAGAACTTAACAAGAACTTGTGTCAAAATTAACTATTAAAAAGGGTTTGGGATGTAACTTCTTGTAAAGGCCCTGGGTTTAATCCTCATGTTGGGAAAAAAAAAAAAAACTACCTAGCTGCCTAGAATAAGCTGTTTTCCAATTTTGGAATTACTTTCTAGAGGAATGACAGGCTGGCCCCAGTCTGGTCATATCACTGGGTTGCTCTAAATGCTACAAGAGAAAGATATCAAGTATCTGTTCACTTGTCTGTATATATTCATTACATATATGTATGAATTAGATTTAATTGTCCTGGGGTATACTGGCTAGTTTAGAGTCTGCAAAAAATACTTAAGCCCTTGTAAAGGAAACATTTTTCCTTATTTGTAAATCAAAGGAACTCCAGGGTACAGAATGTTCCAGATAGCTGACCCCACTGCCCACTGAGCCAGACAGGTGGTAGGTCAGGCCTCCACTGGTGACTTCAAGTTGCTTGAGTATTACAAGTTTGATCATTCTAGAGAACAAAACTATATTTGCGTTAGCAAAGGCTATGTCACCTGATTAATGCAGGTAATTGCTTCAACTGGAGTTTTGAGAGCTGTCTGTGTCAGGCACTTATCCCGGGCGTGGCCCCAAGGCAAGTCAGCTACAGAAACAGCTGGAGACATCTAGCAGTATCTCAAGTGAGATATCAGAGATCACCAAGGAAGTTTTATCCCCTCCTACTTCTGAAAACTCTAAGGAACTAGAATTTCCCCTCTGTATATTCCAGAAACTAAGAAACTGAAATTTGCTTCCTTCTGCCCCCCAGGCGCCCACAGGACGGAGCAGCCACACTGCACATGGCCTCCTACAACACTGCAGGGCTTAACACACACCCTTTTCTTGTGGGCTCTCGCTTTGCAGTTCGTGCAATGTTTAGAGATGTTGACCCAGGCTCACTCACAGGCTCTTCAGGTTTTAGTTTGGACAACTACCCATATGTCAGGGCTCTGTGCATGAGAATGACCACTGACAAGAAGGGTAAGACCTTCCATTCTGGCTATACAACACACAGATGTAATATGTAGATTCCAGGTTACCAGGTTCCTCCCAATTGTGACAGAAGCTTCTGTTTCTGTCATTGCCTTTCAGAAGTTACAATTAAACTTCAAGAGATGAGCGCTCAGTGGTAAAGTGTTGCCCAGCATGTGGGAGGTCCTGAGTCCGATTATGGGGGGTGGAAGTGAAGAACTCCAAGAACCTTACCAAAAAGCTTGCATAAGAGTATGTACTTAAGGGTTTGTCCTTGAGCTACCTGCATTAAAATCCTCTGGAGTATTCGCTAACCTGCGAACCCTTGAGTTTCTCCTCTGGCCTCCTGAATTGGAATTCCAGAATTCTCAGGTGAGAATACGAGTGTAAGCCCAGGAGTGAGAGAATCGTCTTGCTGGCTACACAGTACATAGGAGGTCTGTGGGAGAGCCAAGAGGAGGTCTCAGGGAGCTAAGAGAGCTCCTTACTCATCCTCCATCAACTCAGACTTCTCTTGGTCTGTTAATTATGACTCCAACTCATAATCACCCAAATTCAAGAAACTGTCAGTTTCTTTGTGGAAGCTAAGCTATAGGTCAAAAGTAAAAATCATTTCACATTAGTTGTACATCACAGAATAGTAAACTTGTAGTCGTTTCCAGAACACCAGGAATATTGTCTGTATAAACTCAGTCTTCTAAGACTGGCATTGAATGTGATAATCCTTCCACCACGTGTCCCTGGGAGCCCCGTCCAGAGACAATTTACCAGGCTAGATGGGCCATGGGCCTGGCCCAAGGGGGCAATAGTGATGGTTTATATGATGAATGGTAAGCATATGGATTGATTTAACTTCAAGATATGCATAGGTTTAGAAATTAAGGGGCAATGTGTTTAACTAACCATTTGGAAACCAGTCTGCGGTGCATGCCAAGCCCAGAGCGTGACCAGACTAACTTCTCTCACCACAGGCCTTGCCCTCATCTGTCAGGGCTTCCTCTTGAGCTGGGGTCTACCAGCTGTCCACCCACAGTCCTGCTTGGAAGACTCCTGAGGCCCAAGGACTTCCCAGTGTGATGTGAATGGGTGCTGCTGTAGCGTCGGTGCTGGGACTAAGGCCCCTCTCTGCTCCTGCCCCTTCTGCCTGTCCCTCCATGGGCATGCCCCCTCCTTCTGCAGCTAAGAGGAAGGCTGGAGGGATGTCCCCCTCAGCAGCAGCAGAGGTAGTTCCTGCTAGTGATGGCCTGGCTTCCTTGCCACCTCTCACAGAGTTACTCAGGTATTCATAAACAATCCATCAGCCTCGCTCGGCCTCTTGAGAGAAGGCACTGTGACTAAACCTGCAATTGCCTCCTGCTACCTATAGGATACACGCAGAATCCCTCTGCTGGGTCTTCAAAACCTTCCCCATTTGCTCCCCTCAGCTTTATCTATTTCTCCCTGCTCCCCTTTCACCCTTGGGATCCAGCCCAGAGATGAAACTTTATTGCCTTGCTTACACCATTCAAGCCAAGTCCTCCCCTGTACTCTGAGTTCTGCAAGGGCTGATGGCATGCCTGCATTTCTCACCGCCTAGCACCCAGGCCTGGCATCATGTGATGACTGCTTCATAACTGCTTTTTGAATAACAAATTAATATTATTTTTGTTGTTTTCAATAATGATAAACTAATCTCAAGGAACATAGTGAGCGAACATATTGCTATCTACCAGGCACTGAGCTAAGCGTCTTATATAGGTCATTTAATTTAATTCCCATAAATACCTATGAAGATTATTGCCCCTGTTCTACAAATGGATTGATTTCACTTCAAGATATGCATACAGAAACTGAAGCTCAGAGAGGTTAAGTAACTTGCCTAAGGCCTCACAGCTGAGCAGGAATTTTTTTTCCAGTGCTGGAGGTAGAACCTACGGCCTCATGTATGCTAAGCAAGTGCTGAGCTATGGCCTCAGAGCTAGAATTTAAACCTGGGTGTCTCATTCTAGAACTCAGGCTGCTAACCACCAGGTAAAATAAGGCGTACCAAGAGCAGATGGTAGAAATCATGAGATGCTAGACCTCAGTAGAGGAGCTGCATAAAATAATAGTAAACGTAATAACTATCATTTATTTCATATTCATTATATGACAAGCATTGTAATAAAATGTATTTTCTCATCCAAGTCCTAAATACAACTCCATCAAACAAGCCTACTTTCTGTTTTGCCTTAGAGCCAACAGAGAGGCTGATCAACTTGGCCGTGGTCACTTGCTTAATACTGGTAGGGCCAGACCTCAGGTCCAGGCTTGTGGCTTCAATGTCTGACAGCCGAATAGTAGGCCATCTTCTGGCAATTTTTATATTAATTTCTTTACATTTATTAACTATTTGAGCATGATCAAATTTTTTCAACCTTTTCACGTCCACGACCTGCCAACAGAGCGAATCATCGGTAGACAGCTGGCAGAGCTGGCGCATGGCTGTGATTCTCAACATGCCTACCCTCTCCAGTGTGTGCACCATAGTTTATTTGATAAGCATCATGTTTGTGTAATGAATGAACCAAAATTTCCAAATCATGTTCACAATGACATAACAATACGGCACAGAGACATGTTTCTCAGTTTCTACGCTTTCAGAAACTATGTCTTTGTTAGTGTACCTTTACATTCATGCCTGCTGTAATGCATTGATCTGAGATTTATAACAGTGGAGATATTTATCCAAATGTACTCCATGAATATCTGCCAGGTTATGCCTATTTCCGTTAAATATGTAAGCCCCAGTGAGACTTCACACCCTTCTCTGTTCTCATCTCAGAGTGTTCATATATTGGTTCATGCACCAGTATTGATGTGCATAAACGTGTGTTTGTACACCTGTCTATGGCCAGGATGTGGGGGGGGGGGGTGGAAATGAGAGAATTATGAAATGCCAAGTAGATATGCAATAAATTCCATTGATTTTATAAACTCCAACTTGTCTTCAGTCTCCTTCCATTCTTTATCCTGGGGGCATTGCAACAAAAACCTATTTTAAATACCTTGGTTTCTCCCTCCCCCGCCCCAAAAAAGTGTCAATATTTTATTTGGATTTTTAACTTCGCTCCATAACAGTTGTTTGACCTCCTGACTCGTGCAAGTCACATAAATTCTGGGACTTTATTCAGGAGCCATGTTCCTGCTATTGAATAAGCAATTTGGGAGGGTGAATTAATGACTTGTGCTGTTGCTGGAAAGTCCCTGAAGAAATATTAAAATTGCTTGCAGACTGAATCGATACTCAGTGATCACCCAGCAAGAGGGTTTTGGCTCTGGAATGGCCACAGAAGGCAGGAGTCGGAGGGGAATTCCTGCACCCACGTTGGCAAGCTCCCCCCAACCCCACCTTTCCCTCCATCCCCGGAGCTCTGTCATTTTCCGTAACAGCCAAGTCTTATTAAACCCCAAGCAGGATAGAGCTGATTTGTCTTGTCTCAGGAAGCAGACTCGGGGGACAGTTTACTCTCTTACTAGCAACAAGAGCCCAGAGGCCTTAGCGGAGGTGATGGTTTAGAATCACCCGCCTGCCGGTGAGACAGGATGGCACCTCTGCTGTCTGGCAGGCTTGCTGAGCTGGGGAACCTGAAGCCGTGCCCACTCTGTGTGTGGTGGGCTTGGGTGATGTCACGTGTTCTCCACTTCTGTATGTGTCTCACCAACATTCCCCACTGCTTCGGTGGCCACCTGATTTCAGCCTTTGTGCACAGGCGTGCCTGTGGGGTGGAGAATTTGAATTGTGCTGTCTGTTATTATGTGTCGCATTGTGTTCACACATTCTGGCAGCTGCTGCTGGTTTGTTACTTGGTGTT
Organism: Ctenodactylus gundi; assembly: GCA_004027205.1. Taxonomy (NCBI): domain Eukaryota; kingdom Metazoa; phylum Chordata; class Mammalia; order Rodentia; family Ctenodactylidae; genus Ctenodactylus; species Ctenodactylus gundi. Next base: position 283,306 of record PVKB01000334.1, read on the forward strand.
TGTGTAGTATTATATTGAGGTGCCCGCACTTTGTGTAACACTGAGTTGGAAGAATTTGGGTATTGTTTGGTGGCAGCGTCTGTGTTTCTGCTTTGAGTTATTGCATTCATTGATCATATCTACATCTTTTTATTCATAATGTATGTCTCAGAGATTAGGTTAATGGGTGTCTCCTTGGTGATGTGGGTTGAGTAATGATATTGGATCTGGGTGGTGGGGCACGATTTGGCAAATGCTTTAATCGCCTTCTTGGCGTGGTTGTGGGTGAAAGGGCCCATCTTTGGCTTTTTAGCTCACTCTGGCCTGGTCATCGGCATTGTTCCTTTTCTGGGGGAAGACTCTAGAGATGCATGTCAGTCTTTTCTTGATGATCAAATACACTGTTCTGTTTTCGGAAGCAAAGTGCCCCTGCTCTACTGAACAGTTTGACCTTACCATACGGGCTCGGCTCCTGGGCCATCCTCTCTACATTTCCCTTATTTGGAGAGTGTGGGCCCAAGGCAAGCACTGTGTCTGTTAAGATCCCAGTGAGGGCCAGAGGAGGATGGATGGGGGTAAACTTCCAAGTCGCAATGGGAATAACAACATGAACTCTAGTTGAAAGAAATCCCATATTTTCCTGCTCTGCGGCACTGGTCAGCAGCAACCACAGGAGGATACAAGTATGTGTGGTAGGCATGACTATCTATCAGGACTCAAGAGCTTTATTGTGAGCGTGTAAGTCAAAGTCTAAATTCATTGTGGGACATGGGAATGAAAAATAATGAGTTCTCCAAGAGAGTTCCCATGCCTGAACTTCCTTTGATCCAGTACATAGTGTAGCATAGTGGATAACCATGTGGGCTTTCAAGCCCATACTACATAAATTTGAAGACTGTGACTTTAAGCAAGTTATTTAACTTTCTTGCACTCCAGTTACCTCACCTACAAGCAATCTTGCAAAGCCCTATGGGATTGTTCATGAGTCTTAGATCAAATAATGCATATAACAAGCTTATAAGATTTCCTAGTCCAGTCAGCACTGGTCAGCTATATTTGTTATTATGATGGTGATAACCATAGGAGCTTGTTGGATAAAGCAGCCCTAATTTGGGCCAATATGTGTGCATAAACGTGCAACCAAGTGTGTGAATGCACCAAAAATCCTAAGATAAATCAAGGTGTGTGGGCTTTAAGCCGAGAGTGCAAAAACTGCCATAGAGTAGTACAGAGGCAACAGCAGCTCCCTCTTGGCTTCTGGTTTATTTGGGCAATGCAGGGGCTGGGGGCTGATGGAGGCCACCAGAGTCCATCTCTACCCCAAGCTGGAGCCAGCCCTGTGGTGATGAGTAGGCAGAAAGAATTATGGCAGCCTTTGTGAAGACTCTACACTTATTTAAAACAAAAACAAACAAAAACTTTGAGAATGACTGAGCTCTCAGGATTCCAGTTAGGTCATTTAAAGTTTTTCCTTTTTCTTAATTTAAAAAATCTGAACTTTTACCAGCTAATGTGTATAAACAAGGAATAGCGAAATGTGGGTGTTAAATTTGAGGACTGAGGATGGAATAAGAAAGTGACTGTTGCATTGCCAGGGAAGTCACTGTAAGGCAGCTGTGGATCTGCAGAAGATCAATGAGCTGCACTTGTTACTGACCTAAGTCCAAGGGGCAACGAGAACTTTAGGTAAGAATAGGACAAGACGTCAGCCTCATTTCACGGGATTTCCCAGATGGGAGACATCATCGAGTTTGGGAACTCCGATTTTCATCTTTGCTCTTCTCAGGTACAGAGTAAGTAGAATCTATTATTATCCAGTTACTTTGAGCTACTGTACCAAACAGGTCAAGTCCAAAATAAATTCTACTTTCTAAATTTTTTTCCTTAAAGTCACTTTCCCCTTAATAATGGAAATGACAGCAATGCTTCCTAGGACTATCCAGATATTAGGATAATAGTCAAGAGATCTGGCTTGAATTAGTCAAATATTGGCTCGAAGTTCTCGCTTTGTCTTGTTTTATTTCCATTTTCTCTTCTCTATTCCTGTTTCCCTCCCTTTCTTCTCCTCTGTATGACATTTAAGAATCAGAGGAATCCTTCAAATTTATCACATAAGGATTTCTCCCACTATTTCATTTTATCATTAAAGAAATGCTACAAAATGCAAAGCACCACAACCCATGAAAATGACATGAAGCCCAGAAAATGCCAACCATCAACTCCTCATCCCAGAGTACACAACACACACACACACACACACACACACACACACAGTGGGAAGTTGGTCTCACAAAGGGAAATATTATCTGTCTCCTTTGTTCAATGGTCAGAGAACTGAATCACAGAGGTTTTTTTTTCTGAAAAAATACACAGAGCAGCTCCTCTTCCTTAATCCAGCTAGATACATGAGACACCATAACCTTGCTGGGACTCATACTGTACAGCTCTGTCTATAGAATATTCTTTTGGCTTTTCAAGCTTTCTTACTTAAAAGATTTCAGTGTTTATGACCACCCAAACCAGAATACGCACACTTACCGACATAGACACATAACTAGAAATATACACTTGATCGTGATTATTGCAATAAGAATAACTAACATTTATTGAGTCCTTAATATACGCCGGGTGCAATTCTAAGTAGGTTTAAAAGGGTTGGCTCACTTAACCGTCACAAAACATATGAAAGATCTAGGCAATTGCATACGTGTAACATGAGTGAGGAAACTGAGGTTCAGAGCGGACATGAGATTGGCCCACACTATGTGGCCAGGGAGTGGGGAAGTTACACACAAGGTCTGACAGTTTCTCTCCACATCCTCCTTTCTGCAGTATGCCACACAGTTTTATGCAAATTTCCTGGCACATAGTAGGTGCTTAGCAAAGGTTTTCGCAACAGGTGAATAAAATAAAGATGCTTGAAAGGCCATATCTCTTAAGAACCTGATATTTTCCCCATATGATGGGAAAGTGGACTCCCAGGTAGAAACCAGGCCTAAAATACAGCTTAAGCTTAATTGAACAAGGTTCAGGAAAGGAAAGAGCCCCTGGGTTGTGTTGTGTGGACACTAACCGCTCCCCCACCAGGCCCAGGCCAGCCTCCCTTTGGACTAGAAATCAGACCCAGCCACATGCAAGATGCTATCTAACTGCAACACTCTGTCTCTGAGAATATTTTTCTCTGAGAATAAGTGTCTCCTACTGTATTAATTCTGTGCCAGGGTAAAAACTGAGAAACCCAACCAATTAAGTGGATGTTTCTAAATCACCAGATTTTTGGTGTCATATAGACAACCTTTATAGATGACTGACTAAAAGTTTTTGGTTTTCATCCAAGTGTTTGGGAGTTGTTGTGGTCATTAGCCTGTTTGTCAGCAAGCACTCATGAATTTTTAAGACACATAAGTGAACACTAAAGAGAAAAAGAATAACCTAGAATAAAAGAGACTAAAGAGGACAGGGTAGCAGCTAGTCGCGAAATCAGTCAGGCAAACGGCGGTGTTCCAGGAACGGGTTGCTACCTCGGAGACCCATTAGGATGTGGATCCAGTTCACCAGAGACTCATGTGCTTAAAGACCTTTAAAAACCTCACATGGCTGCATCCTCAACTGTCTACAGAACTGACCCAATCAGATGCCTGCACCGTGGAGCTGGCGGATCAATCCCAGCGTCCAGCACAGCAAGCAGCCTGCCCACGGGGTAACCAATCCTCCCTCTCTGCACTGACGCTCTCGGGATGCCTGCCTGCCTGTGTACTCAGTGTGCCTACCTCCTGTCCATCCGGGCTGTAGGTTTTATACAGCTGGGTGTAAACCTGGTTTGTGACTTTGTACATGTATCCCCATTTGTGATTTAGCATTCTGCCTTTTCCATCTCTCCTACCTCCATTTCCTTTCTCTCTGTGTATTTAAATGCTATTTATAACTTCCCTTCTCATAAAGCGGCATAGCTATCTTTCAGTGTCTCTAACTAATATACTCAAATGATTTTTCTTACTCAGGCTTTCTCTCCGCTTGACTTAATTTATATTTTAGTAAATAGAAACTTGAGATCATTCCATTCAATAGCATTTAGGGTTACTGCTTTTATCAATGGGATCACAGCTCTAAAGCACTCCTTGCGAGGGACATTTGTTTCTTGTTATGAGCAACTGGCTCTCCCTCTGTGTAAGAAGGCTGCGTGCGTGCGGGCAAGCATGCACAATGTCCTCCTCAGTTTGTGCCTCTATGCTCCACTGCCCCGTATCAATGCCACTTGGCACCGGCAGGAAGAGCCCAGCAAACCCCTTGTATGGACAGCAGCCGACTCTCAAACTGCTGGAGAGAAATCCAGGCCACAGGCCCTCCCGGTTGATGGCCAAGGAGTTCTTTTAGGAGCAAACTCACATATGCCTGGAAGAGTTGTTTCTTCCAAATTCTTCCTGCCACACACTACAGAGAAGGATCATGATATTATACAAGCAAAGTTTAGAGAATCTATTGCCCTAGAGGTGTGAGTTGGGGTGAAGGCATGGAAATGGGAAATCAGGACACTGCCTCCCTGGGTTCTTGAGCCATCTACTGCCTTCTCTCCTCTGGTCAACTCTTCCCATACCTTTTCCACATTCTTAACTTTATATATGATTGGATTCTGGCCTCTCTCTTCACACAAGAATCTGTTACAAGGAAGATAGAACCTTCAGAGAAGCGGTTACCTGGCCCCACAGGCCTGGACAGTGGTAGCCAGAGGGGGCAGCCCATCACTCCACTCTTAGAAATAAATCCCATTGTATTTGCATTTTAATTTTCCACATAAACAAAGGCCCAGAGTACTCGCTTGGGCAGCATCACTGGACGAATTTAATTAGAATTGAAAAGTTTATAGGGCCCTCTTTAATGCGATTAATGCTCAGTTAACATTTATCACATTCGTGTGCTGGAATCGCCTTCTCTAAGCAGCCACTGGCCATGAAATGAATTTCTCCCAACTTTTTTTGTACCCACCCTGGGAGGTCATCTCCTGTGGAGTCTGCATGACCTTCCAAACCGGGGCCAGGAGCGACTGGTCCTCAGAGTCAAGTTAAGGGGAAACAAAGAGTGGGGAAAGAAACAGATCCTGCCTGCGAGCACGCAGGGAGCAGAGACTGAGGGTGAGCACTGTCCACGAGGGGCTGCACCTGAGCCAGGATCACACCCTCTGCGGGGGGCTAAGCACTTGGCCCTGCAATCTGGTCGGAAGGCTTCAGAACCTTTGGGCACTACTCCTCCCCAGTCTTTTCTTGTGGCCCAAACCCAGATCCTAGTCGTAGCTGGCGAATGTCACATCGGGCTCTTACTTCTCTCTTCTTGTCTTCTATGTTTCTCTCTTTTTCTTCTTTTGTACAGGATTCTGTTAGGCTTTTTCAGTACCATAGTGATCGGGTCAGGAACCCATGTCCCAACCCTGAATGACTTTGGCTTTCCCAGGCACACTCAGTCAGAAGGCTGTCTGTCCTTAAAGAAGCAGAGGGCAGAAGGGAACATGAAACCTCCATTGGTCCCGAGAGGAAGGGTGGCCTTCCTTATCTTATCACATTCTCTTTGCTCTTCAATTAGAGTCAGCTGAGATTGGCCTCCTATCTTGAACCAGCTACCCTGAGTGATGATGAGGAGAAAGAGGAAGAACAAGAGGATTTGGGAGGGAGGGAGTCCCTACTCCACAGATAACAGAAAAAGATAACCATAGCCTTTTGATCACATCCAAACATGTGCTACATGTGTTCCCTTTGAGGACACAGGCAGACACAAACGAAGCAGCTGCTACCAGTTCTTCTGGACCACTACCGCTCTGGCCGTCACATACAACTCGACACAGACACCTCCAGCAAAGCAAGCGAACACTGCTCACAAGTGTTTGCACCCCTAGACATATGTGCCCCCAGACTGACTGTGTCGGGACCCAGCTCTTCCCTGAGCCAATGGCCTTTCTACCTTGTGCTCTCAGGATAGCATTCACTGTCCCCCTAAACAAGCAGGCCCTCCGAGTGACGGCACGGACTCCGACACAAGGATCAAACACTCTTTTCAGCTAGGAATCTTTCAAATAGCAAGCTGCCAGCTCCTGGTTTGACAAGCCTGACTGCTCCTGAGACCTCTTTGGGATGCCAGGGCCATTTAGACAGCTTCCCAGGGCACGGAAACCAGGCTTAGCTAGATGTCACCAGCCCACATGCTCTGCAAAGCACAGCTGCACAGAGCTCCCAAACATGCATTCTCCAACTTCTCTTGGGATACCACACAGGCATCAGAAATTGCCCTTAGAAGTAGGACAGGAGCTGGCAGAAAAAGAGGTAGGATAAGGGTCTTCTCCCTAACTATCTGTGAGCTGTCAGGCCCTGCAGTGCCCACAAGGCTCCTGATCTCCTTCAGTTTCCTTCATTTGCCGTTTCCCAGAGCTGCGTATCTGGGTCCAACAAAGACCCTAGAGTCAAGACGGAGTGCCTGGATCAGGGAGAGTACCCCAGTGCTGACTCCTTTTGCTCAAATTCTGGGATCACTTTGCATCCTGTCATCTGCCCTAGTCTTTTTCCATCCTTCCTCTCCGATATATTGGCTCCGCTGTGCTTGTGAGGTAAATACGTTTCCTTTCAGCCCCTGCCTTGTCTCACACCCTGCCAGGAGCTACCCTGCATGTCCTCCAGCTTTTCTGTTCCTGGGTTGCTGCAGAGGAAGATGACTACGGGTGGAACCGGCAGAGCTGAGGTCAGGCAGAATAGTGCGTCTGGAGCCAAGTGACCAAAGGCTCACGGTGGAGGAGGCTGTAATTTGGAACCCCCAGGAAGTAAGGACTTCCCTCTTTTTCTCTTGGTGTTTCTCCCACGGTGTCTTCACAAGCCTGCCAGGAACCAGGCTGGAGCACCTGCACTGCAGCAGCCCTGTGGTCACTGCTGGTATCTTGCAGCATGCTGAGGCAGGCTGGTGGCCATAACCGTACCTGACACTTCTTGACTCTCTGTCAGGAAGAACTGCACAGCTCGTGGCACTACAGTTTAACCCCCACCCCCACCCAAGCTGCTGCTTTTGCTCCACCCTCTTCTCAGAACCTTGCTTACCTTTCCTTCCCGCTGGCCTCTCCCTCTTTCCTATAACAATCCTGGGCCTCCGCTCAGGTGCCCATTGCCCTGTACTACCAACTGACTGAAACTCTGGCTCACCTCCAACCGTCTTCAAGACCTTGCAGCATACCAAAGGCCCCTGACTCCAAAGGGCAGGATCCAATCCTTTTTTCAAGCTCCGTAGTTGCATGTTCTGCTACATCCTCCAGCCCCAAACCACCTGATACAGGTCAAGGCAGCTCCTGCATTCTCCCTGTCACTGCTCAGCTTCTGGTGTCCTTCCTCATTCTCGCAGACTGAGTCCTCACCTCCTGCCCTCGGACCATCCGGGTCTCACACTCTCTTTCCTAACTGGAGGTGTAGCTATACGTTCCTCCTTTCCCTTCCCCAGGAGCTTCTGGACTAAGGGGTTCCTCTTGCACCTGCATTGAACTGACTGTTCTGGCCTAAAGCAGAGATCAGCACATAGAGTCACATAGGCTGATGACCAGTGGCCAGGACAGAATCAAGTCCAAAGCTATATTTGATTTGGCGAGCACAGAGCTGTTAAGAAATCGTCCTCCTGTGTCAATGCCATGTGCTCCAGCTCCCAGAACCTTGTGCCCACCTATCCATCAGTGCCCCACAGCTTTTGCATTTACGGCCCCTGGGGGCGCACTGTATCTCCATAACTGCCCATGGCGATACCACTTTGGGCACTACTTTTCTTCCCTAAAATAATCTTGAATCTCTCCAAAGTAGATTGCCACCTGACTCTCAGCACCTTTTCTCAGAACACAAACTATCTTTTCATCATATTGTCTCAAGAAACATAAGGAAAGCGTCCAGCAGGGAATGAGCTGGGAGAGGAGTCTGGCTCCACTGCTGCTCCTCTCACCCTCTCTCATAGATAGATTCTCGTTTAAGAATTCCGGAAGGTGAAACATCGAATAGTCTCTCTGATATGAGAAACCCAGGTCACAACTCTTATGGAACTTAAAATGAAAAACAAAGTGAAAAGGGGGTAGGACAGGGTGGGAGGGAGAGGAGGGGGAGGGGAAAAAAGGAGAGAGGGAAAGTCCTTGTCACCTTGACAAGATAGTAGGTGCACAAAATGCTCAACTTCATTGTAAACCTTAAAATTTGCATTTATGCATATCAATAAAATGGGAGGAAAAAAGAATTCCAGGTCTGCACCAGGCCTGCTGTTCCTCCTCCAGGATGGGCCATTCTCCTCTTTTATCCCACATGCCCAGACTTTTTCAGGAGGCTCCAAGGTGGCTGCCTCTGCCACGGTGCCCCCTGGGCCTCTAGACCTTACCAAGTTTTAGTCATGGGTTTCTCATCCACAGCTTCTTCCTCATTCCCTGGCACCGGGACTAGTGGGGAAGCCTGAAGGCTGACGCTGAGCTGGGGCCTCCCCATGATTGTGCCAGTGCTGCTGCCACCATGCCTCTTGCTTGGGGATCTAGCCTGTGGGTCACCGGACCACAGCTTGGGAGAAACGGTGGCACCAGGGACAGCATCTCCTTGGCTACTGGTGTGGTTTGGTCCTGATAACTAGCTGTACAAATTGGGCTGGGCTCAAGAGTCAAAGTGAGGATGAACGTACAACAAACTCCCCATCACAAAGGCAGCGTTGGAGTAGTGTAATCCCTTTTACTGGGGACTAATGAGACCACAGAGAATTATAATGCAAATACAATCAAAGGGAAATTTGGCTCCAGTTTGCCTAAATTATAAAATGAGACATCCTTAGTCAAGCCCTTCTGCTGCTGCCATTTTGCCCAGCGACCCGGTGGCTGCCTTGATGATTGGCCTACTGGGGCAAGGTCAAGGTGACTGGCCTTGGGCTTGAAGATCATGTCTCACAAGCCTTACTCTCTTTCCTCCTCTTGGCCTGAGAGCCGACATAGTGGGGACACAAAAACAAACTAACACACAGAAGATTTTGACCTTTACAGCTATATGCCATCATAAATATATTCAATCTGTACCTTAATAGTACCAAAACTAAAAACCTGACAACAGAAGAAAAACACCTCAGCCCAGTGGCTCAATGGCAGAAGATACTTTCAGGTGATTTAACTTTTCATTGTCTAGTATTTCTTTTGGTTGAAAATTGGTGAGAGACACAGCATTTCCCTCTTTTAGAATCTCAGGATACTTCTGTCTTCTTTTTAAAAAAATTTTCCTTCAGTACTGAGGATTGAGCCTTCATGTTCTGCTATATCTCCAGCCAATTTCTATTTTTATGCTGAGACAAGTTCTCACTAAATAGAGAAGTTTCCCAATTGGGTCTGAACTTGTGATGCTTTTGCTTCAGTCTCTCAGAGACCTCTATCCTCTTTAGACACACCCTAGGTAGGCACTGAATATAGCTGCACCTTGCTGGCATGAATCTGAGGTCTGGACTCCTGGCTTGCCAGCAGGAGGTATGACAAAACAATAAGGATCCAGAGAATTGGCAAGTCAGACGCGCACTAATGGAATTACATGCAAAGAAGGACTTCTTTCTAGGATATACACTTTCCTCTTAATATAAGAACTGCCACCCCAGGTAGCAACAAGGAGGGACACAGGATAGACATAGAACTAAGGGGCAAAGTTGCAGAGCAGCCAGAGCTATAGAGTGGGGGGCATAATGGGGTGGACAATGGGCCCCAGGTTTAAGATGTTCCTTTAATCAGTCCTTTGAGAAGAGTGGGAAGCAGGACCCTCAGCTCATGTTTACTAATAGGAAGTCCCCTCTTCAAATTGCATTACTTTTTAGGTAGGTGATCAGTCTTCTGACTGGTTTCTCTATAACTACTCTCTGTCTGTAAGTGGTAAGATTCCATCACGTTTACAATCACGCCATCCTAGTGCACCGCAACAAGCCCATTCCAGGCATGTCCCCCATGGCACACGTCCCTACCACCACAACTTTCAACGTTGCCTCTCATTCTCCAGGTCCACTTTGCACCATTCCCCCACCTTGGCCAACGGGCAGTATGAAGCCACTGGCCTCCCCTGTCGCATCTCTGTAGCCTCTCTTCTCCCTGCTCCCCTTCTTGAGATACCCCTATTTCCCTCTTCTAGGAGCCGCTCCTACCTGGCCCCATCTCCACTTGGCTAATTCCCCTTGTGGCCCTCTATTGAACTGTTGCGTTGTCCATTTCCCTGTGACAAGGGCTCTGGTTACAGAGTTATTGATTGGTTTTCATGCAGACAGATGGGCCTTTCCTGGGCTCCCATCGAAATCCCTGGCTGTATGGGCTGATTGTTGCCTCTCTGGGTATAGGATTGCACTGGAGACCACCCTCCATGCAGCCTCTTTTGCCCAGGCCATGGACGGTAATAAATGGAGGCAGCTTGAGCAATAATAAAAGCAATTGAATAGGTTACCTGTGCAGACACAAGATTTATGCCTCTTCATATTTGATGTGATTGTTTTATTGAGTTCTCAGAACAGTTGGGACACTATTTATTTAGGGTTTGCCTTCTCTTTTCTTCTTTGCAGCACCCTCCAAAACCCACCTGGTGCTCATTAGGAGCAATCTTTCCTATAGGCCTCTTCTCAAAAGTCACCAGCTGAGATAGAAACATAGAGCAACCAGCCACTGCCCTCACCTGAAGGCCGGGTTATGGTCTGAAACCCACTAGCCTGCCAGCACAGAGACAGTCAGACCACTACAACTGCTGCTCAAGACGCATAGGCTCCAACAACTGAGAAAACAAAAATGTGCTTCTCGGGAAAACAATCCAGTTCATGTTAAAGAATCAGATTAAAGGTTGTGCCTACATCAGGTTACTTTTGTGACCAGAGCTCTCAATAAAGGGAAGCCCTTGCTGGGAAAAATGAGCGAGCAAGGCTTTTTAGACAGAAATGGCTAGGAAGTAGCTGCCATTTGTGACCCTCGTCTGCTGGCTCTAGAGCCTTCAAGACAAGTTCTCTGTCCTTATGTCTCATCTTTGGGTGGAAGTTTTGTGTTTAACTCGTCATCTTGCTCCGGCTCTTGGCCCTGAGACCAACAATGCTGACCGCCAAACAGCTACAAGGACACAAATATATGGCAGGCAATGGCACTTGTCGATCCCAGTTTCATGCCAAGCCAGGTTCAAGCGTCAAATCATGCAGCGTTCTGGAACTTGAAATTTGGAGAATAAGAAACAGACTCTAGACTGGAACTAGTCTGGGACCAGTATTCTCATGACTGGGATAAGTAACCCTCAGCTTATTTGAAAAAACAAGTGGTAGACCACTGTCACCCCACTACCAGACCACTACAAAGACCTGAGGATAACGCAGTGATGGGGGGGTTGGGGTGCGGGCACCAAGATGACATAGGCTGAAATTCTTTAATACAGTACCAGGGCTGTTGCCTTCTTGAAGCCAGTGTTGCCACAGCTAGGAGAAGAATGTGCTCACTTGGTGCCAGAGAGACCAGGAGAAAGTAGCGATGGGGAATGACCAGCAAGACCAAAGGGTCCACTCCAAAGAGCCAGGGGTGAGGGGTACAGAGCAGGCCTGAAAAGTTGGGAAGCGATTTTCTTATTGTCAGCTCATCCCCGTAGATTCTCATGGGGCGTTTGGTAACCCCGGACTCTGTTTGAAGTTTATGTTGTTCTTTTAAAGAAGCTATATTCTCTGCCTACAGCAACACCCAAACCAAAAGACTCAGGTATATAAACAGGACAATCCTTCCTGCATAGTCAATTACTCAGCCACATAACTAAGTGAAATTTCCCCCTCTCAGTAGCACAGATCTCCCTCCACGCTCCAGGCCATTTCCTACACCAAGTTTCAACCTGAAGTCACTTATTTATAAACACCCTCTCTCCATAGCAGCAGCATACAAGATGAAGAGCTGGAAATTCCATGCTCAACAATCACTAACCCAATATTTAGAAAGATTCAGATAAATTCCACCTGCCAAGCAACCCAGTCAACTCTTAAGATTTTAGACAGTGGTGTACGAGAGGAGGGAGGACCGCCTAATCCACTTCTTTGGCTCATAGCAGCGTTTCTAAAAAGATTTGCTAATGGAAAATATGGTTTGGACAGCCAAGCCTTCATCGTGATGGGATCAGAGAATGCCAAAACCATTTTTAAAGCATGAAAGGCAATTTAGTTTATAGCCATAACAGCATATTTCAAGTGCGGCGACAGCATCTGTTTTGAGGAAGAGAAGATGAGAAACCTTTGGCTCAGGTGGGTGACCATGTGGGGACTTCCTTTCTTGCCAGTGTCAGTTCATGTCACCCTGACTCATAATGATTAGAAAGGACCCAATATGAGCAGGTACCTCTCCAACTGTAAAGCTTAGAACCCAGGAACTTTCTGTTTCTCAATACATCCCAATTTCTGCACAGAGGAAAATTTCTAGGTTATCCTTATAGTGAGTGGGATTCTCAAAACAGAAAAAGAACACAGTTTCTGACCTAACAGGTGCCAGTGAAAATGACCTGCCTTTATCAGGCATGAAGGAGAAATAACACATCTCAGACGAGCTTTCGTTTTTAGAGCACAGCACCTATAGGAAGGACCCTAGGGATGGAGTGCCCAGATGCATCCCAGTAGCATATAAGGAAGCCCCCAGTAGACTTTCCAAAATACAAACCGTGGGAAAATTCTGCTCACAGCGAAATCAAGAACAGCCTGACAGTGCCCTCCTGGCAAAAAAAAGGCATCAAGCCTAACTCAGACCCAGAGCTGGCTGACTATGCTGCCAACAGCTTCTCCGTGCCTCTCCCTCCCCAACCCAAGTAACACCAGTGCATGGATGGCTATTTCTCCACACTAACCAAGGCCTCTGCCGCTCAGGTGACAGGGCCCTGTGCTGGGCCGCTTCTGTGGCGGTCAGAGCTGACATCTGTGGCTCTTCTCTTCCTCCTGTTTACCTCACAGGCAGCTCTTCTCTATTTCCTCCCAGTTCTGGCAGGTACAACATACAGCCTCTGGAGCTTAACCCAGGGTCACCTGTCCCCTGCTCTCTATGGCTTTTCAAAATAAAATATCACCAAACTTGTGCCTGTGTCAGCCTTCATAAACAGCCAGTGAGGGGCGTTACAGAGAAAGGGAACAAAGGGTGCCACCTGGCACTGCCACCCTACCTGTCTTTTGGCTCTTCTCCTCTACCCTATTCAAGAACAGATCACCTTAGCTATATGTGTTTTGGTCTCTCTCGCGGATCTCCCAAGCAAACAGGCTTGTAAATCTCATCACTGGCAATGAGCATTTCCTTCAAATGCTCTTCAGAACACCACACCCAGTCAGCCACACTTCTCCTCAGCCGGGGCACTCTTGACCCCAGATGCTGTCATCCCATGACTTCAGTTCCAACTCACCACCTGGACCAGCAACTAGCCAAAAGTCAGAGTCTCATGGTGGTTCCGAAAGCAATAATTTGTCCCTCTTCCCTCCCTAACTGCCTCTTCCCCAAGACTCCCAACTTCCTCTCAACTTGTAAATACAAAGTACTCATTCCTCGCCTCTCCCAAATCACCCAGCGTTGCTCTCCAGCTCCTTTGGAAGATGCCTGAATGTCACACTGCCATGTTTTCAATACCTGGCTGGGCCAGGCCCAGGGAGTTGGAGAGTTTCGGAGGGTGTATAATTAGCTGATCAGTATTATGTTACCCTGTTCGTAACTGAATAACCATTTTAATACAGATGGCACACACTGGGATAATTTCTGGGGTCGCCTCGCAGTACGTTACAGCACAAGTGTGGCAGAGGGAATCTTCTTTAGCCAAGGTACATTCTAGCAGCTAATTCTACCTGCTGTTTTCAAGATGATTTGGGATAATTCCATATCATTTGCAAAATATTTTTTTAAAAACCTGTGATAAGACATGCCAGTTTCAGAAAAAGGCACCATCTGAATTATTAGTTGTCTGATAATAAGCCTATGAAGAACGCAAAGAATAACTATGTATGAAATGATTAGCCCTTTTCTCACTTCAGGAAACCTTAAAATGGGGGCCTAGGGCTGCTGGGACTTGCTTCTGACAGGTGAACGACTTGTATGAGGTTTCTATGTACAACTATCAGGTTGTACAATTCTACAATTGTGAAGCCAGCCTGGGTCCTAGGGTCCACCTGCTACTGTGTGCTCGGTAACTACCCTGACAAGCATGTTGGCATACTAGCCAGGATGTACATGCAGGGAAGGTACGCGTGTGTTCTCTCAGAGACACACTGGAGTCGTTTGGGAATTAGGAGATCCATCCTGTATGCCCAGCTGACTCTGGCCTGTGTCATCTCGACATGCTTAAATCTGTCATTGGTACAAAGACTTCAGACTCCAAAAACCGGTACCCCAGGTATTTAGGAGCATCTCCCAAAGTCCGGTCTCAGATCCCAGTTCTCCCTCCCTGACTGGCATCCCTCTTCCTTGTCCAGCTTCTCTACTCCCTGCCAATTACTAGCTCATGGTTGGCATTTTCTCTGCAGGCCTGGATGCCAGTGCTTCTAGGCCGGAAATTTGTGAGGAGCTGGCTAGCAAGACCTGGGCTCCTGGGAGGCAAGCTTTGTGGAGTTGGCTGCGAGGGCAGGGGAGCCGGGACTGGAGGCTGCCCCTGGGGATGGGTAAACGCCTTTAGAAAGGGAAGTCTGTTTGGAGGCGATGAGTAGACAGTGGTCATTTTAAAGGTTTTGCTATGGGCTGTGATTGTCTCTAGATCCCGAGGCGAGTAATCTTGGAGTCTTAATTACCACAAACACTTGGGTTCATTTCCAGGACGCTGGCAGAGAAGCCTGGCAGGGAACACCCAGCTCTGAACTGGAGACAGCCTTGTCTGTCTGCCTGTCCGTCTGTCTGCTTCTTTGCCTCCTGAGTCCCCTCTCCCTGTCAAAAGCACTTCATGCTGGGTGCTTGGAAGGGTAGGAGTGCATGAAGAGCAGAGATCAGGCCTGTGGAGACCCCCAGTAGTCAGGGGAACCGGAGTCCTGCCACGCACGCCCAGGGAGCTTGCTCACCTGTTGATGGAAGAGACGCTGGGCACCGTATCGTTGTCGCAGATACCCTCAGCCAGGAGCCGGTCGCGGATCTCCCAAGCAAACATAGTTGGGTTTTGCCGCTTGTACTCAGCAATCTTGTCCACCACTTTGGGCGTTGCCACCTTGGGCTTGGAGCCACCAATCACACCGGGCTTGATGCTGCCAGTCTCATAGTACCTGCGCGGGGAAGTCCCGCGCAGGGTCAGCGGCGGGACGCCAGTGGTGGCAAGGCAGGGGGGCTGCAGGCTGCAGTAGCGCTGAGCCACTCTCCTGCCCAACGCAGCAGCATGAAGGAAAAGGCCCAGTGCGGCCGAGCCGGCTTCCAGAGGGCGCCTTGCCCGAGGCCGGGATGCCACCAAGGATGAAGGGAAGGACGGGGGCATGCTACCTCCTGGGGGAAATCCACACCGAGGGCTGGGTCACACTGCCTGGGTCAGGCGCCCTGAGAGAGACCGAAAGCCCAGCCATCTACTTGGGAAGAGCCAAAGGAATAGCAGACCCGAGCTGAGGCACCACCCCCAGCCCTGTCCCGCCAGGCGCAGGGACCTGTGGGAGGCAGGACCCTCCTTCTCTCTCCAGGGCTCCGTTTCTCTTGGGATTTGGTTCTCACTCCATCCCACTCCTAAAACCCTCCAGCATCGCTTAATATCTCTGGTGGAATAAGCCTCCTTTTATTTCTGAAGCCCAAAATGGGGTTGCCTCCCCTCCAAGGCCCTGGTGGCAGGGCAAGCACCAGGGTGACCCTGATCCTCCCTCCATCCCTCATGAGGCTGGACCACCAAGTGGCTGCTCTCCCACAGGGTGCAGCTCTTTGGATCTGTTGACATGGGATGCACATCTCAACTTTTAGATGTCTGGGGAACTTTTCCTGCCTGGGAAGGAGACAGGGCGTCTCCCGGGATCGCTCGGGCCCTCACCTGCCCAGGATTTTGCTGACACAGCCGTGGCTGACCCGCAGCTGTCTGGAGATGTCACAGGGCCTCACGCCCTGGTGGGCCAGCTCCACGATGCGCTGCCTCACCACGTCAGGCAGGGGCCGGCCGTTCACAAACACCCCCCCGAGCTGGTTCACACCCCCGTGCCCTGCTGGGGAGAGACAAGAAAAAACACAACACCCCACACACAGCAGGGACCGGCCATTAGTCAGGGTCCGACGCCGGGGAGTGCTCACGGAGCGGGCAGGGCGGAGGGGAACCGTCCCTGAACTCTCCGAGACAGGTGGGGGCCGGTCACGCCGCTAAGGACGAGGGATCGGAGCCCGCCCCGCCACAGGGTCGCGGGAGCACCGGCGCGGGGCTGAGCGGGGACGCGACTCAGACCCGGGCGACGCAAGCGAGGAAAGGAGGGAAGGGGTGGACGGAGAAAGGAAGGGAAAGGGAGGAAAACTGCGAAGGGGATCAATGCCGGAGAAACGGGTGTAGGAGCGCGAAGGGTGGAAGCGCCGGCCGCGGGCCGGGATCCCGCCCGCGCCGCAGGCGAGCGGCAGCGCAGGGCGCCGGGGCCCGCAGCCCGGGGACGTGGGGTGGGAGGTGGGGACCCCCACGCTCGGTTCCGCGGAGCCCCCGCGCAGAGGCGCCAGGCCCCACACACACACCCGAGGCTGCCTACTTCTTCCCCCTGTGTTTATTTTTAATCGGAATGGTGCTACCTCTTTCCATAGATTTTTTGAATTGATTCTTTTTCTTGGTTTGGTGTGGCTCCCGATCAGAAGGGTTTTTTTCCCTTTACGTTTTCTATCTTTTTAGATATTTGGGAGCCCTGTTTCCCTCTCACCTCCCTAGTGCCTCAAGTGGAAAGAAAAACCAGGTAGCGAGAGGAAGGACTGCGTGAGGAGCCAGAGCCGCAACCTGCCGGGTGCGCCCGGGCACCGCCGGGGACGCGGGCTGCCTCGGGTCCCCGCCTGCCCGCCGTCCCGCCCAGGTCCTCGGGCGCCGGCCTTCTTGGAGCAACGAGGACCCGAGGGGCGACCTGTGTAGCCGGCCCACGCCAGTTCGGGTCTCTGTCCTCCAGACCTCGGCAGCCGCCCGCAAAACAGCAGCCAGGGAGCAGCCGACCCGGGAGGGACTAGGGCGTCTAGACCGTTCGGCCGGGCCTGTGATCCCGGAGCCGAGGCGACCGCCCAGTGCCAGGCCTAGGAACGCTGCCCGGTGCCCTATTCCTCCTGGCCTACAGCAGCCTAGAAATCGGGCGCCCAGAGGTGTCAGCCCGCAGCCGCAGTAACGCAGCAGCGCCGATGCGGCTGTCACCCGGCCCCGCGTGGCACCCTGCGGCCCCTCCCCTCCTGGCCTGACGCGGGTTTCGGAGAAAGCGGGGACACCTTGTGTCCCACTCGTTTCTCCCCGTCCTCTCCTAGGGGGCTGGAGGAGGCCCGGAGACCCCCCAGGAGGGACCTCTGCGGCCGCTCGTGTCCCCCACCCCGTCCCCGTCGCCTCCCTCTCGGCCCCACTCGAGTCTCTCTCCTAACCCCGACTATCAATAATTTAGGCCCCCGGAGAACTCGCGTTACCGGTATGAAAAGGCGGCAGCTGCGGGCAGATTAAAGATGAATAATTCAGCCTTCCCGGGCTCCGGGCCCGTCCCCTCCGCCCCAACCTACGGGGTAGGGCCGAGGAGGGGGGCGCGACGGGAGTCCAGGGCCGGGGGTCCGCCGCGGCCGCCGCCGAGCTGGGCCTGGACTGCGCCACGGCCGCCAGCGCCTACCTAGCTGCGGCGGCTCGCCCGCCGGCCCGCGCTGCGGCTCGGTCTCTTTCTTCGACCGCCTTCCGATGGCCTTGCTCCTCCGCTTTGGATTAATAGCGATCGCCGGCACAATCTGCCAGAGATCTGGAGCAGAGGCTGCCGGGCCGCGGAGCGGGCGGACCGGGAGAAAACGGCATGGGGACCCGGTTCCACTCCCTCCGGCAGGGAGCTAAGCTTCTCGGCAAGATTCGCCGAGACCCACGGCGGCCTGAAGCCTCGGGCTTGGGTTGCTAGTGCTTGGAAATTATTTGGCTAAATATATTTATTTATCGCAGCCATAGTTTTTAAAAGATCCCCTTGCAAAGCTAAATATGTGCTTAGAGAAATACACAGCCTTTCCTGCTTTGATCTCGTTTAAATCATGGATACAAGCCGGGTCTAAAAAGTTTCCTTGTGAAAAGTTACAAAATAATCCTTAATTATTACTCTCAGCTAGGGAGAAGATTTCTCTTTAGAATCTTATTTATCTTTTTTCAAGAGCCTGCTAAATTTTTCACCAACAGTTTTCCAATCTAAAGACATAATATAAATTAGATAAATTCGATTCTTACTAAAACATTTCCCTATTTTTTCTATTTCTTTTCTCCCTTTTTCTGTAACACTCTGGATTTTTTCCTTTGCTACCCTTCTCCTTGTTTTTATTCCTTTCTTTTCTTCCCGGTTTTGGCATTTGCCTTCCTTTTGTTCTTTCCCACTGTGTTTCCCCTTCCCTAACTCCTGGCCAGGGCACCGGCTGCATCGTCCTTGCAGGGAGCGGGAGGCCGGCAAGGAACCTGCACAACTGAGGCAGCGCTGCCTCTTCCCGGGCTCGCCTGGCAAGCCCCTGCCCTGCTTGCGAAGGTCCCCTGACTTTGATTTCTCCTCGAGCCCCTCTTTGTTTTTAGAGCACATCGTAAGACAGAGGTAGGGAAAGGTGACCGCCACGTCCTGCCAACCTCAGAGTTCCAACTCCAGGGACAGAGAGGGAGAAGAAAGGAGAAGGGAGGCAGGAAAGAAAGAAAAAAAGTAAGAAAAAATTTCAAAGCTGCCCACAAGAAACCTTGCCTAGGCTAGCAGCACCAGGGTGCTGAGAGCTGAGGGCCAGAAAGGGGACACCCCACCCCCACACTCATCTGCGCAGACTGTCCTGACACTAAGGTTGCCAAGACCAGGAGTCTCCTCCCGGACACCCAAAAGTTGGAGAAAGGTAAGATGAGCGGAGGGAGGGAAGAGTGAGGCAGAGGAGGAGAGGGTCCCAACGCAACTGCCTGCCCAACAGTCCTTCCGCCCAGGGCAGGGGGCGGCTGCCGCGGCCCGGGGCGGGGGACGCCGTGACCGGGGAAGGAGCGGGCCAAGGGGCACGGGCAGGTGACGCGCACCGGGGCAGGTAAGAAGGCGGGCAGAGGGGTCCGCGCGGGCGACGGTGACGGGAGGCGGGCAGGGCGGAGGCTGCAGGCGGAGGAAGCGCTGAGCGAGGGAGACGCCAGAATGGAGAGGCGAGACGGGAACGGCCGAGCACGGCCTCCAAGAGGGGACGCGCGCGCAGGGGCCGGGCCGCGGCGGGGCGAGGCGGGGCTGCAGCCGGGCAGGAGCCGGGCGCCGGTACTCACGGTGCATCGCGGAGAAGGGGTCTGCCTTGCAGTGCATATCCATGGGGAGGCGGAGGAGCGGGAGCAGCGCGGCCGCCGCCGCCGTGTCGCCGCGCAAACTCAACTTCAGGACTTGAGGAGAAAAGGGAGGGACGTTGGCGGAGGGAGGGTGAGCGGTGCGCGGGCGCTGGGGGCGCCTCGCTGCGCTCCCTGCCGGCACGCCTCCGGGTGCCCCCGGCTGGCCGACCTCCGGGCCGCGGCTTCGCCCCGTCCGGCGCGGGGCTAAGCGGTCAGCAGAGCGGCCCCGGGGCGAGGGGCCGGGCCGGGGGGCACCGGGGGCGCATGGCTCGCGCGGGGACCGCGGCCAGAGCGGAAGCCGGCCTGCGAGGCGACTCGCTCAGCTACTCCGAAACCCCGTCATCCAAGAGGCGCCGGCCGGAGAGAGCGAGGGGCGGGGGCGGCCCGAGGGCGCCGGGAGGGGAGCGGGGCCGCTCCAAGTGCCGGCGAGTTGGCGAAGTTGGCAGAGAAGTAGCGGTGCCGGGGCCGTCCGGGAGGGGAGCGCGCCGGCCGGCCCCGCCCGGGAAAGCCGCGCGGGCCGCAGGGAGGAGGCAGCCGGGCGGCGCCGCCAGCGCCGGGCTGGCCCCAGGTGGGTTGCGGCCGCGAGAAGGCTCGGCCGGAGACTGGAGCCGCGGCGCCCGGCGTGTGTCTTTCTAAAAGCTGCAAAGCCCCCTCCGCCCCCCCCCCCTCCCCGCGCCGGGAGATGGATGACTTGTCAGACAAAGGCAATAGATTCCACCACTCTGTGATTCGCCAGCGCCGGAGCCCCGAGCCTGGGCGAGGAGGGCCCCGCGCCTGTCACGCCGGTGCCGGCGCGGGGAGGGGACCCGGGAGGGCGGAGGGAGCCGCGAGCGAAGGGGGAGGGAGGGCAGAGAGCGGCCAGGGGAGGAGGAGCGGGACCCCGGGATTAAAACTACAGCGAGAAAAGAAACTCGCCGATGAGATAAGCGTTAGATAAGGATAAGGAGCGGCCGGGGTCATGAATATTCAGGTACGGCCAGCGGACGCGGGCGCACCGCGCGCCGAGCCGGGCGCTCCGTCCCAGCCGCCCGGCCCTGCCACCCGCCGGCTAGCGCCCGGACCCGCTTCCTCAGTCCCAGTCCCGCGCCCCTGAGCTCCGAGTGTCCTTCCGCTCCGTCCCGGCCCTTCCTTCTTCTCTCTCTGGTCCTCCCTTTTCGGCTTCTCTTCCCGAGGCCCCTTCCCCTCCGCGCATCCCCGATTCCCATGCCAGGGAGAGACGCCCGGCAGTTGTCCTCTCCCGTCCCACACGCACGGGGTAGCGGGGCCAACCCGACTCCTCGCCCGCCCGGGTCTCGGCAGGCCAGAATGCCGGGTTTGGAACCGGGCCGCAGACCTCCGGGGAGGACGCACCTGCCTCGGTGGGACCCAACAGGCGGCCGTGGAGCCCGGGACTTGGCTCCGGGACGCCCCTGCAGCCAGAGAGGGGACTGGGAGGGGGGACCGGAGCTGGCAGGCCACGTCTCGTCCTCCCCGGTTGGAGGCTGAGAAGAAGAAGCCGCCCGCCGCCCGCCGCCGGCTCTGCGGGCCCCGAGCGAGCGCGGCCCCGGCCGGTCCCCGCCCGCACCCGAGCCACCGGCCGGGCCTCCGCCGCCCGCGCCGCGCTCTCCCTGCCCGCCGGCTCCGTTCGCACGCACTACGCAGGAGAGGCCCTTTGTCTCCTAACTGGTTAAGTACAGAATATCCGGGAGATCTTTATGAAATATTTTCCCCCGTCTCATAAATCATCTTGGCACTTCAGCTGATGTTTTAACTCTCCCTCCCGTGCTCCCTCCTCCCCCGCTTCCCCGGATCTGCGGAAGGGCGGAGTGGGGACCCCGGCGCGGCGCCGCTCCTGCTGCCCCGACCTGGGCTCCGTCGGCCCGGCCTGCCGCTCCGGGAGCGTCGGCGAGGGCCGCGGGCGCGTGCGGCCGAGTCCCTGGCAGAGCCCTGTGGCAGCTAGGACGGGGTGGGGGATGGGGGGAATGCTGCACCCGTCTGACTCAGGCAGGGTCGGCCTGACGGAGCATCTGGTTTTTAGGGAGCCCTGACTCCTCGATGGGCCTCAAGCCAGGCTCAGCCTGGCAGCGGTGTGGGCTTCCCACCGCTCAGGAGGCTAGGTCCGGTGGGACCCTGGCCTTTACCCCTCCCTCCCGATGGTTCTGAGCCCGATTCGCTTAACCCACCTGCAGAGTAACCAACAAGAGGGGGAGACCCTCGCCTTTTGGTCCCCCATTAAGTCCTTGCCCCCAATCCCCTCGGACGGCGGTGCAGGGTCCCCTGGGCAGGAGGTGGACGGCGAAGGGTCCAGCCGGAAGGTCAGTCTCTTCCTCGCCAGGCCTGCAGATGGCGCTCCTGGGTTGGCTTTGGCCTCACGGCCCCCGAACATTCACTAACTTGGTATGGGAGTGAAAAACGGAAAGCAAGAGTTCCCGCAGCCTAAGGGGACCAGCTCCGGAGCCTGGAAGAAAGGGACTTTCAGGCAGCGTCCGCTGGTACATCCTTGAGCATCGAAGAAGGGAACCTTACTGAGAGGAGCTCAGAACCAAGGGAGCCCTTGCCCCAGTTCACATATGTTGGTGGTCCTGATCCTGTAAATTAAGTCCTGACAAGTCCCAACTATTGGAGAAACGACACTGTGGACAGAGTTCCCGCTCTCTTGATAGGCAACGTTCAGAGTCATCCAGAACTTGATAGATATATTATGTTACACATGCTTTCAAGTGCGGGCTTGGATAGCAGGCATTCCCACATAATGGGTCAGGGGGTTTTCACGTTTTGTGAAGAAGGGGACTGACTCCACACACCTGTTCCTCATATTACCCTTAGAAGTGAACACCTTTCCATGAGGGCGCAATTCCCAGGTTGCCCTGAGAGCCCTAACATGTCCCTGCTCCTGGGGACACACCCTCCAGCAGAGACAGCCCTTGGCACCTTCCTGCTTTTGGAGTCTAGAAAGTCTAAGAGCAAGGCTCACTGATAATTCAGAAGCCCAGTTAGCCAAGGCTCTGATTTCTAGGTTCCAGGGTGAAGGCTTGGCCTGCAGACTTCTCTCCACTCACTGGCCTCTCCTTCTGTCTCTCCCTTTCCTGTTCTTCTTTTTCTTCTTGTATAGAGTCTAGTAAAGGGGGAGAGCAAGAAAAGAAAAAAAAGAGGAAGAAAAGAGAGGAAAGAAAGAGAAAGAAAGAAAACCCAACTCCAAACACAACCCCGGCTCCGACCTGTCAGGGTTGGTTGCTTTTCCAGTCTGCCTCTAAATGAACCTTTTCTCTCTGGTGTTTCCAAAGGAGCCCTTCCACCCCCCAACCTAGGGGCATTTACACTTCAAACAAGGCGCCCGCCTCCCTGCGGAAATTTAAAGGCAAATAAACTTTTGGGGAGTTGCTCTGATACCCATCTCGGGATTTGCTTCGTTAGCCGCCTCTGTGCATCTGATCTGCCCAATAAATCTTACTGTGGATCTCGGCTCCTTCGCCTTTCCCGCTCCCTTCCCTGACAGGCTTGCCTGGCGCCTGGTGGCCCTCGGTCTTGTGTCCTCCCTCTCTCAGCCGAACCAGGGTCGGCCTGGTTCTCTGGCTGGGCAGTGCCTGCCCTGTGGGGACGTAGGGGACCAGGCAGTAGTGGTCTGCAATAAGCGTGCCTCTCGGTATACCCAAGACTCGTGCCTCCCAAGGCTCACATGAGCTTCTGGGCGCATTGTGCAGAGGTGAAGTGATTGTGCACACTCCAGCCTCTGCCCTCCTTGTACCCATTTTTTTCAATACCCTTTTGCTCATTTTCTGTTGTTCCTTTCTCTGTCGCGGGGAGAAAAGGCAGAGGCGTGGCTGCCTCCCCTCTGCACGGAGCAACACTGAGGGGGGGGGGTGGCGACAGGGGACCACTCTTCCCAAAGCACTTTGGGAAGCAGGCTGGTCTGCTGGCGGGCCAGCGGGGGTGTGTGGCGCCCACGAAGGCCTTGGGCGGCTGCCCTAGCATCCCAGCCGAGCCCCTCCCCCGTGGCCTGGGCCTCCTCCTTCCACCTCCCGGGAAGCAGCGAGGGGAGCTAGGGCCAGGCTCTGAGAGAGGGGATTAGAAATTCCGAAATTAAATGTATCTCCCCAGGAAATGCTCCCCACAGCGCGGACCAAATTAAACGCATTAAAGTTCAGGAGGGAAAAAAAAAAGCTGTTTAGAATCAAGGGGGAAAACTAGTCCGAAGGGAAGAGAAGCAGAAACGGAGGGAAGAGCGGAGGCTAGTACACAAAGCAGCAGCTTCGCAGCCCAGCTCCTTTTCTGGATTATTCCCAGTTTGGGAAGTTGCCGTCAAGACCAAAAAGGAAAGTTCTTCTGACAAACTCCAGAACGGTCTCCCCGCAGCCCATTCGCGGACTGGTTCTCCAGGTCCGGGTGCACCTCGGAGGGCACCCCTCCTGGCCTGATCCCTGGCAGCCTGCGCACGCACCCAGGCCCAGGTTCCTCCTTGCTGGGCCTGACCAGCTCCAGCTCAGCCCTTTCCCCTCCTCCTCCTCATTCGTTCCCCTCCCCTCCCCCTCCCTAGCCCTCTGGTCACGTTGGAGGATGGCTTTTTTTTTTTTTTTTTTTTTGGAAGAGCTTCTGGTACAATATGGAGCACCACGGGCTGCAATTTCACACTCCACAGCACATTTCCCCTAAAGCTACTTTCTTTTTTTTTTCATCTAAGACCCCCTAATTTCTGCTTCCTTGCTCTCTCCCTTGTTCCCTCCCTCCCTCCTGCTCTCACTCCTCTTTTCCTGTTTTTGTTCCCAATTTTTGGGTACCTCACGTGGAGCCCTGGAGACCTGACTCCCAGCAGGCTGGTCTGCCGGACCTGTTGGTTCTGGGGAGGCAGTGTGCACGCGCTGGACCTCCCTCCTCTTTGGTGTCCCCCCCCCCGCCCCGCCCTTTTAACCCCACTTCCCCTCACTAGAGCTCCTTGCAAACTGCCCAGCCCTTTGTAGCCCTTTGAGGGGCCAACAACAACAACAATGCGAGCCACTTGGCCACCAAAGTGGCCCCTTAGCAGCAAGGGGCAGGCAGGTGGCGGCTGCCTGGGGGCCACCAGACTAGACAGCTAAAGAAATGGTCCAACCAGGAGAAATTGGTCCAGCAGGCCGACAGGATGAGGTCCTAACCAAAGAAAGCAAGCGAGCTTTGGGGGTGGGGCATTAAGGCCCTGGTCCTTCTGGCCCAGATCCAGACACAGGCTGTCCCCCCTCACCAGACACCCATTAATTGTACACCTAAAGGGACCACTCACTCCATAACCTCCAAACAGAGCAACTATTATTATCTGCATAGTTCCTTTGCTTCTTTGGGCCTCCAGTTTTCTCATCTGTAAAATGGGAATAATTACACCCGTCCTGTCTACTCTGGAGCAAACCAACTGCCATTTTGAAAAAAACAAATATTTCTGTAGTAGATGAGGGAATGATTGTCAGCCTTTCTGAGTCTTGACCTTCCACAAAGAGACAGGAGGGATCTGAGTTCTCGAGCAGGGCAGAGAAGGTAATGTTTTCTACCCGACTCTTATCCTATTAAAGTTGCTGAGGTTCCTCCCCCGATCTAAGACCTTCCCTTCCTTTTGACTGTACCAGACTTCCCACTCAATTCTAATCCTCCTACTCTTCCTCCACTCCTACTTTCTGTACCTCCCCTCCACCGAAAGGTCAGTTAAATTCCTCACTCCCCACCCCCACCCCAAACAAAAGAAATGCGGGGCTAACTCGGGCTTCAGGCACAGTCCCCTTCTTCCAGTCTCCTAAAACCATTGGGAGGAGCTGGTCCTTTGGCAGAGACTTGGGGAAGGAGACCCTGACTATCCCTGTGGCATTCCAGACAAAGAGAGCTGGGCCTCCTAGGACCTGCAAGCAACGTCTCCAAGCCAGGGCAGAGATGAAAAGGTGCGGAAAGGCTGAAGGAAGGAAGGAAAGCGAGGAGCGGGGAAGAGAGAATGTGAAAGGAGTGCCGAGGCAACCGGAAGGCCTGGAGAGGCCGGTTTGGGCAAGGCCAAAGTCTGCCCGGCCCGCTGCCCTCGCCTCTTAAATCGAGTGAGGTGGAGTGCTGGTGAAGTAATGATTAACTCTTCTCAGCCGGGCCAAGCCCTGGTGGATGGACACCATGCTGGCGGCCCGCAAGGTCCCCAGTGCGACCCGCCACAGCCACCCACAAGACCGGGACTGCGAAGGGAGGGGCATGCGGCCGCGGGAGGCACCCGACAGGGAGCGCAGCGCCGGGCCGGGCAGCGCCCCCAGCCCGCACGCCGGGGACCCGCCGGGCGAAGGGACAGCCGGCGCACGGGGAAAGGGAAGGGCTGGGCGCGGAGCCCCAGGAGCCAGCGGAGAGGGGCGGGAGGACCGGGGACGAGGTGCCCCGGAGTTGCCAGCAGAACGCAAGCCCGCTGTCTGGGACCCCGCCGCGCCACGCCGCCCTCCGGGCCTGCTTTCCGGAGCCGAGCGGGCGTGAGGAGCCGCCGCCGCG
This sequence comes from Ctenodactylus gundi, assembly GCA_004027205.1. Classification (NCBI taxonomy): domain Eukaryota; kingdom Metazoa; phylum Chordata; class Mammalia; order Rodentia; family Ctenodactylidae; genus Ctenodactylus; species Ctenodactylus gundi. The sequence continues at coordinate 309,159 of PVKB01000334.1, forward strand.
GGTAAGGCAGGGGCAGGCCGCCACGCCCCTGGGAAGCGGGGACAGGCGGAGAGGTGGCTGCAGACAAAAGACCTGCGTGGAGGGAGGCAGGGTCACGGGCGACAGGGCTGGCGGAGACGCAAAGACGCCCGAGGAGGAGAGGCCTGTCCCAGGCGTGTTCCTACCCTCTCCGCTGTCGCTCCTGCCGCTGGCCAGCGTTTTGGATGGGACAGGGAGTGTTTTGGGGAGTTGGAGCAGCTATGGGGCCGCATAAGTGTGCCTGTGTCTATGCAAGCATGGGATTGCTGAGACAGGCAGAGACGGCTTAGGGAGGCAAGGCCCGAGCTGCAGGGGTAGGCGCTGGGCCTCAGGAGACCCTGCCTTCCACCCTCGAGGGGGCCAGGGCCATCCATTCTGGAAACAAAAGGCCTGAACCCAGTTCCTCAGAGGCCAGAGCAAGGGCTCTTTCTGGGAGGAGACAAGTGCTTTGATTTGACACCTTAAGAGTCACCTGTATCCAGAATGATCTCTTAACTCTCTGTAACTTCCTACAAAAGCAAAAAGTGCCGAGTAAGTCTTGGAAGGAAGTAGGTGCAGGCCCAGAAGTTTGCCCAGCCAATGCTAGACCCGCGGCTAAGGAACACATCCTAGAAAGTCATGTTCAGAGGAAGACCTGTTCCGCTTCTAAACCACTTCAGGAAAATTTCTGATGCGTCTCTACCGAGGCAGGGCAACTCTTGGTAAGGGGAGAACGAGAGTGTGGTTGTAAGGGCGTGTAAAAAGTGTGTGTGTTGGGGGTTGGGGTGATTAAGGATGTTTAGGCAAACAGCTGTGTTCTAGGCAGGGTTGAGATCGGAGCTCAGCACCCGTATCCAGCACCTCCCCCTCCACCCGGGGTCCTCAGCAGAGGCAGCTCTGAGGCCAAGGCCTCTGTAGTCTCTTCCAGCGGGGTGCCAATCAATCCTGCAGGTCAACACAGCAATTAATAACAGGGTGAGGAGGCTTGGCAAAAGAGGGCTGGGGCATCAGGCTGTGTCTGCCCCAGGCTCTGAGGACTTGGTCGCTGCACCCGGGAGAGGGATGGTCTCTGAGAGTAAAAGAAACTGAGGAACCCAGTGTAAGTCAGGGACTGAGGGAGAGACAGGGCATCAGTGGCCGGAGGCCTGAGGGCCACCGAGAAAGGCCAGTGGAGAAAGAAGGAAGACACAGAGGACATAAATACATGTCTTATTTTTATGGTTCTGGGGCTGTAGACGGAGATAGCTGACGACCACAGCTGATCTAGTTGCTGATTCTCTCCCGCTCTCCCTTCCTCTCCCTTCCGCCTTCCCCCTTTCCTCCTCCCTTGCCCTTCCCTGAGGTTTTTTGTTGCTAAGAAGTAGGCACGATGAGACTAGAGAAACCCCGCATCCTCCGCAAACCCCGCTGCTGCAGTTGCGCCTAGGCATCCGGCCAGCAAGCTTGCTCGCTCGCTCGAGCCTGTTAGTATCATTTTGAACTAACTGGATAAGGCCGAAAAGGGGCAATGGGGCTGCCTGGGAGGGCACAGGGCCCCTGGGGGGTTGGGCCCGAGCCTGCTGCTTCTAAAGAGAAGGTGAGGACAGGAGAGCAAAAGGGAACAGTGAACGAGGAAAGGAGGAAAAGAAAAAGCAGTGGGCCGGGCAGATGATCGTGGCCACAGGAGCATCTTGGAAGGACGGTTTCCTTCTCTTTAACACCGCCCTGCCTCTGGCCTGGCTCCATAGTTCCCCTCCATCCTTGCCAGGAATATGAGCCCCTTTCTGGTAAAGAAGGGAAGCGAATGTGCACGGCATGAGTCCTGTCCTTCCAGCGGCCCTCTGAACGCCAGGTACCACAGGTGCCCGGCACGCAGGATGGGCCCTGGTCCTTTCTGGAGTATCTCAGTAACTTGGGATGAAGACTCTAACAGGCACATGGATATCCTGATCACTCTGCCTCTGCCTTCCTGATATGCTGCGGAGGGGCCAGGATGGGGCTGCTAGGACACAGTGCACTCACCTCGGGCCAGACAAGCCATGGGGAGCTAGCTGCCTGCGGGGAGTCAAAGTGGGAACGTGGGAGTATTAGGAGCCTGAGCAAAGGGGACAGAAAAAGAAGGAAGGGTGGGGGCAGAAGCCAAAATAGATTCTGAGAGAGTGGGGAGAGAGAAGCCCCCGCAAGAAAGGGAAGAAGGGGGAGAGGGATTCCTAGGAAGACCCAGCCATTAGGTCTGTCCTTGGGATGCGTATTTATACGGTCGAGGGGGTGCACAGATGGGCTCTCAATTGAATTCCATCTTCAACACCATCAGAGATTGATTTTGTACTCGCTTTTAATTTTGCCATAATTAATTAGATCATTACAACTGTTTGCTATTGATCTCCCTACTTAAACCTCTGGTGCAGAGGGTCTGCTCAGAGCCCTAAAAGCCCTAGAGGCTACAGTTGACACCCCCGGGAGCCAGTTTCCTCAGTGGGTTCGAGACCTGGGAGGGTAATGGGGACAGCCCAGGGATAGAGCCAATAAACTAGAGAAGGCAGTGCTGGGGGAGGGGACCTGAGTGATCAGCTGAAAGAACTGGAACTTGAGCTGGGAAAGCAGGGAGCGGAGAAATGAGCTTTGGGGAAGGTGAGGAGTGAGGCCAAAAAGGCTGAGTTAGGCCTTGACCTCTATGCAATTATTTGGAAAAATCTGGAAACCTGATCCAACCCTCTTCCTCTCTACCAATCCCAAACTAAACTTGGGTACTTGGCTTCCTACCTCTGCACTACACCAGGACCCCTAATGGGCAGCTAGAGCTCAGTTTAGGAAGGAGGGGGTTGTAAAATAAAAAAAACAGCAGCCCTTCTGGTAGACAGTGTCCTGTTCTCCTACCACCTGGTTTCCCTGGGGCTTGCCACCTTTTCCCTAGGCCTCCCTTGAATATCTCTTGACTTTTTTTTGCCCTGCGCCTAAGTGTTAGACACTAATGCTGTAATCAGACACGAGACACACACACATTGTGTCTGTGTGCACAATGTCTCCCTGCCTCTAGCCTAGTCGGCCACACCCACACCCACACCCTCTTCTGGCTACAAACTAAAGCCTCCACAACACTCCCAACTTGGAGGAAGTTGTACAAAATACTCCCTGAGAGAAAGTGGAAAGATCGAGTCCTAATCGCTCAACAGAAAGGAAAAGTTTCTCAAAGACAGCAAAAGAAGTTGTAAAACTCACGCTTTCTAGTGGAAAGTTTTCATTAGAGCATTTGGAGGACATCGGGAGGGAAGAAGGCCCAGGAGGCCCCGGCGGCGGGGAGAACCTGCAGAGCTTCTGTCCCCCGCCCGTACCAAATTGCCCACAGGGTACCAAACCCGGCAAAGTGGAGCGCGCCGTGCGCCCCGGCCTGGTCTCCCTCCCGGGGAGTCCCCGTCGCCCCAAGCCCTCCCCGGCCTGCGGCGCCGACGGGTCGTCCCGGCTCTTACCTGCCCGGCCCGCGCGCTGTTCCATGCTCTGCTCCCGGCCGGCCGGAGTCCGGCTTTCCGGCTGCTCCGCGGCCCGGCAGGACGTCTCCCCTGGGCCGCCGCCGCCCGGAGATCTGGAAGCAGCCACCCACGACCGAGCGGCTCAGATAACCCGGGCTGCCCGCCGCCTGGGCGCTGCCCTCCGCTCGCGCCCTCGCTCAGACGCCCGCAGAGGAGCCCGGGTTTCCGCCCCGCGCACACGCGGCCACGCACCGGGTCCCCAGCCAGCCGCAGGCCAGCCGACACCCTCGTCGCCCGCCGGAGGCACCGAACGACCGAGTCCCCGGTCTACACGCCGGCACACTCTCTCACCCCACCCCCTCTCCTCCGCTGTCTCGGCTCCCCGTCAGTGCACAGCCTGCGCGCGGCGGCGGCTTGGCAGCGGCTGACCCCCCAACTTTGTGCGGCTCCCCTTCCCCACGGCCTTTGCTCCTGGCCCCATCCCGCTGTCTCGGCCACCAAGCTCCACAGCCCGCCGCAGCCTCGGTCGGGTCTCTGGCTCAGCCTCCTCCGAGATCTGGCACCCCCTAGTTTTGCAGGTCACACAGACATTCCCTGAGGTCTCTGTCACCAGTACATTGGTGTGGAGCTGCTTCCTAAATACACCGCAAGCTTAGTGATCTGCATTCTTTTTTTTTTCTTTTTAAAAATTCAGAATGAAAAGAGAAATTCCTGGCTTTCTTGCCCATGAAGACATAATGAGGGCCATGGTGGAAGAAGGGCCCCATTCCCAGCCACCCACCCCAACGCTGTTCTCCCACAACCTTCTGGTCTGTTCAGGCCTCTGGCCCCTCAGGCGCCCACCCTCCCTGAGCCAGATGAGGCTTTCATCCCTGGTGGGAGGCCCACTCTACCTCTGCCCCCACCATGCCTTACCAATCTGGCATTTACATCTCTCGCTCCAGTTGCAAATTCTCTCTCAAGCCTCTCTCACCTCACTTTTCTCACATGCACCTGCTTGTACCCCTGCTCCTTACACGCGCGCGCACACACATACACACCCTTCATGTACATACAATCCTCCCACAGTCCCCTCTCTCATTTCTTCTACTTTATTCTGACACCTGCCTGTCTGGGCCTACCACGCTTGTGATTGCTACTCACACACCAAAGGGCTGTCCAGGAAAACACTCAGAAAGCCCCTGTGGCAGGCAGGGGCCTGTGCTGGCTTCGTCTCATGAACATACATGAACTTCCCAAGGCTCAGGAAGATGGTCTCCAAGGCAAGGATGGCCGCCCAGGTTCATGTGGCCCATGGGCCTCACCTTCCTCAGGAACTGGAAACTGTCTCCTGGGACACTTCACTGAGCTTCCTCTGGAAAGACTATACAACTGGGTACAAAAAGCTGGAGGGGCACCAGGGGTGAGAAGCAAAACTGGATCAGGTTCCTCAGCTTAAGTTTTAGAACTATTTCAACAGAACTATGACTTTCTTTTCTTTCAGAGAGGAACCGTGACCAAATTATCATCTGATCGACTTTTTTCCCTTCTGTGGACTGAGGATCGAATCCAAGACCTCAAGAATGCTAGGCAAATGCTCTAGAGCTATGCCCCAGCCTCACCTTTCTAACATTTTAAATTTAAAACATCGGAGTGTATTGATTTGGGGGCTTTTTTTCCTTCAACACTGATTTCTGACTTAAGTGCATAAGAGCCTAAAAGTAAACACATATCCCACCCGCCTTTTTTGCTACACACAGAACATCATTTCCAAGGCAGAAAAGTAACTGTCATGTGGTCACTCCGCTAAATACATGTGAGATGATCTCACTGTCACCTACTCAGATCACATCCCAGCTCAATAGGGGTCGTGACAAGCTGAGTCACACCTTCAGAGCACAGCTCTTCCTGCCTTTGTTTCTTCTTCTCTGAAATAGGATTATAATCCTTGCCCTTCTCACAGGTTTCTTGGGAAACAATGTGTGTGCAAATAATTTATAAAGTTCAAAGTATGACTATACTTACCCCAGGTGTGCTTTTTCTTCCCCTCTCTTTATTGTGGGGATTGAACTCTGAGCCTTCACACTAAATTACTTCTCCAGTCTTTCCTCTACCTTTTAAAAACTTTAAATTTTTGAGACAGTGTCTCAAAATTTAGCTAAACTTCTAAATTGTCCAGGCCGGGCTTAAAGTTGTAATCTTCCTGTCTCAGCTTCCTAGAGTGTTGGGATTCTAAGCACGGCTAGCTACATCAGCTGCATTGATTCTCTGTTATCAGAGACTGAGACCTAAAGTCCCAGACACACATGGCAAGGAGGTACCCAAGGGGGATCCAGGTGTTTTGAACTGGAGACACATAACACTCAGTTCAGTGCCTCCTGCCTACTACTAAGCCAGCTGGTCACAGTTACCTAAGCACAGGGCCCAAGGTTGTGGCGGTGCCAGGGCCAAGGCCTAAGCCCTGGGGAAGGCAGCTGAGGCCTTTGTGCTAAGCAGCCTGTCACAACCAGAGGGACCATGAAGGCGACTTCCTAGTTCTTGGCTCGGAGATATTCTTCCTTGGGAAGCCAGCAAAGTGATGTCAGAGTCCAGACTTGCACCTCAGCGTCTCTCCCGCCTTCTTCTGGAGGCTCTGCCTCTCTTTGTCTCCTGGCCCTCACTTCTGTCCCACACTGTCTCTTGGGCCCTTTTGCTCATTGCCTGCCCCATTGATTGAAAGTCTCTCTCAGGTTCTCCAAGGAGTCTCAGGAAAAATGATCCGCCAGCCTATTGATTCTTCATTAGAATTACATTTTCACGTGTGCTAAATTGGTTTTAAAAGCTTTTTCTGTTGTTATTGTCTTGTCAGACCCTGCGGTCCAAGGCAAACCAAGTCTAAATGTTGTGGCTTCTTAGGAGAAAAAAAAATCACCAGGGCTGGGTCTGTGATTATATGTTTTTTTTTTCCTGTCTTATTGTTGTCATGATGACAATTGTGATTTAGTTTAAGTATCTTTAGGCAAAGGGCGCTCAGGAATATGCTCAGGTCAGGCTAGGGTTGGCCAATGAGAGATCTAAAGACCCTGAAGAAAAGCAGTCCCTCCCCCCGAAATAAAATTGAACATTTGAACTTTATTAATTTATTCTGGGACAAGAGGGAAGGGAAAAGTTTTGGAGATCATTTTTATTTTCTTATTTCTCTTCCAAATTAAATAGAGAAGAATCAGAAAACATAAGCCCACTTTTTCTAGCCCTCTTCCTTACATAGCCAGGGTGTGAGTGTGTGACTTTCTTCTACAGGGTGCTTAGGGGGGTGGCCACAGTCTCTTGCTTTCTAGCAGACAGGGCAAAAGCCAGCCACAGGACAGGGGCATTCTACTCTGCATTAGTGAGGGAGGAGCAAATCCAAATTAGCAAGAAGTGCGAAGAGAGATATGGAGACTCGATAGAGTAAAGGAGAAGGGAGACCCAGGGAGAGAAGGGTTCAAGCTGGCAATGATGGGGAGGGAGCCAGGGACAGTCAGATGGACAGAGATGGAGAAGCAGAGGACAGAAGAGGACAGGGGAGAAAGAGGGGAAGGGAAGGAGGGAGGATGAAATAAAGGAGAGGAAAAGGAGAAGGTGGGTGAAGGAAATGTACAGAAGAACAGAAAGAGGAGAGCGAGGAATGGAGAGAGAAAAGATCAAGACAGGTCGTGGTGGAGCAAGCCCCAGGGTGCCCCCAGGCCCTGCAGCCCCTCTGCCTCCAGCACCCACCCTTCTTCTGGCTGGCATGGCAGCAGGCAGGCCACACCTGAGAGTGGGCACCGGCTGGCTGTGCTGCCGGTGGCGCCCAGGCAGGAGAGCCGAATGTCTCCGTGATGTGTTTATCCCCTAATCAGTTCATTAGTTATAAACAACATGACATTAGAAGTTAGGAGGCAGTTGATATTAATTTTTATTTAACTAGTTGATGTTTAATCCGTCACGCCAGGCTGGGTAGCAGCGAGAAAGATCTTCCTGACACAAAACCAGTTAGAACTTCATAAGGCGCAATCAGTGTCCATGCACTGAAACAAACAAGAGAGACAGAGAAGGAGAGACAGAGATAGGCTGAGGTGGCTCCACCAGCAGAGATGGGGACAGGGGCAGTGGGGAAGACCTAAGGGTGGGAGGGGAAACTGGGAAGACTCAGAGAAGGGAGAAAAGGCGAGGCAAGAGGCTGGCAGCCCTGCGCTCTGCTCAGTTGGCTTGATGCTGTGACCGCGGGCTAGCCTCTGGCACTCTAGGAAGGCCAGGCCGGGCCTGGGAGCTCTGGGGTGCAGCCAGGACCCTGCCAAGTCTTGCCGCAGCAACCACTATGGCCCTTTGGCTAGGAATGCAGTGTCCCCAGATGCCGCAAGTGACCAAGGGCTAAAGCAAGCCCCTGCCCCTTCCCTAATTTTTTCCTCTCCCCAGTCTAGAGGCCCAGAGCTCCTCCCTCCCTGCTCCAGGAAGAGCAGGCCAGGAGGCAAAGGAGGAAAAGGCCCCGAGTTCGTGCCCAGCAGCTCCAGTTTGACAAAGTCTGCGCGGGTCTCAAACCAGAGCTGAGTGTGTGTGCACGCGTGTGCTCAGGGCAGCTGACGGCGGCAAAGGGCACAGAAGTGAGGGGCAGTGTCGCCCGACAGGGTTTCCCCCCCGTTTGTGTTTGCTGTCTTGTAAGACTTCCAGCAGGCACCAGGCTGTGTTGGTCGCGGTACTGGCCGCAAGTTAGGTAAGCTCCGCGCTCGACCCCGCCCCCAGCACCAGCGCTCGGCTTTTTCCACCTGCACTCGGGGCACCGGCCGGGCACTGCTCGGTCACGCCTTCGTGCGCAAGCCGGGGTGGAGGGCCCGGGCTGTAGTTTTCCGTTGTGGCGTGGGACACTGCTTGGAGAGGCAGAGTCATCCTCGCCCGTGCGCGGGCTCGAGCCCGGCATCTCACCGTCGGCGCGTTAATCGGCCTCCACTGCGAAAAGGAAATCGCTGAAATTCCGAAGAAAATTGCCTCATGCCAGCGGTTAATAGTTAACTCAGACAGGAAAGTTCCCAGAGAAGGGCCAAAGCCGGGGCGCGAGGCACCGGGAGGCGCCCAGGGCGGCGCCCAGCCGGGGCCGCGGCCGGCCCCGCGCTGTCCTCGGCGGGGCGTCCCTTTCGTCGTGAGCCTCGTTTAGTTCAAGAAGCCCTTCCTGCGGAGGAAATCCGTCCCCTCGTTCGGGGCTCGGTTCGGCGCCCGATTCCGCCGGCCGCCGGCCGCCAATGAATCACGGCGGCGGCGCAGGACCCAAGCCCGCCGGACGGGGCCGGGGACGCCTGCCAAGTGCGCGGGGGAGGGGGCGCCGCGCGACCCCGGCCCAGGGAGGGCGGGGCCCGGGAAGCGAAGCCCGAAGAACCAGGGGGACGCCGACTGCGAGGAGCGGCCCAGATCTAGGAGAACGGGAGGATCGGCGGACGAGAGGGAGCGAAAGTGGGAAGCAAAAACGAACGGACGGGAAAGAACACGAGGCGAAGAGAAATTAGGAAAGAAAGCGCGGAGGACGGAAGAGAAGGAGGGGCAGGAGAATAAAGAAAAGAGATGGAAACTAAAGAGCGGGCGCTGCGGATTAGCTCTGCAAACTGCGCTCGGGGCGCCGGGGGCAAGCGCGCCCCGCTGCGGCCGCACCCGGGCGGGAGCCGCGCACACCTGGCCGGGGGCTGAGCGCCGGGTGCAGGTGCGGCGCGGCGTCTGAGCGGGGAGGGCTGGGCGCAGCCGGGCGGGCGGGCGGGCGGCGGGGCTAGGCGCGCACCGGGCGCGGCGACTTCCAGCTGGGCGTCAGGGAGACGGGTGGGAGGGCCGAGGCCGCCGGGCGCACACCCCAGGTGTTCCCGCGGCTCGGACCCCCACTCCTCAGCAGGCCCTCGGGGGACTCCCCCTGGAGGATCCCCAGCACCCCGGCGGGCGCGCCGAGCCACAGCGGCGAGGGGAAAGTCACGCGGCGAGAATCGCGACCCGGCGCCAGCGGAGGGCGCTTTTCCTGCGCTGCCTCCTGGGATCAGGACGGGACGCCGCGCGCAGATTCTATCTGCTCTGCTGGCCAGGTCCTGCGCTGGCTGCCAGGCCTAAGGGTGGGCGGATGGGAGAGACAGAGATACAGAGGAGGGGGGAGGGAGAGAGACAGACAGACAGACAGGCAGAGCTGATGAACTGAAAAGTGCAAGCTGGAGGAAAAGGAGGGAGTAAAGATGTAGATTCACCCCTCCAGCCTGACCAGTCTCTGCGGGGACGGTGGTGGGAGTGCCCTCCTCTCTGGCCTCACCCTTGAGAGTCCTTAGGGTTTAGTGCCCCCAGGAGGCCTGGCTGAAGACTTGAGACCCCAGTAGAGTTGCTAGAGATCTCTGCACATAGGATCAAGGGTCAGGAAAGGAAAGCTTCCCCAGCCCTGAGGTGACGGACACCTGGACATGTTCCAAACTCTGAGAGTCTGAGTTTGTATGGCCCAGCTCACTCATTGTTCTTCCTCTCTGGGTCAGTTCAGCCACAGAGCCAGTAATAGGTGTGTGGGTGTGTGTGTGTGTGTGGGTGTGAAGACCTCCAGGAAGAAGGAGAGGCTTAGTTCTTAGTTCTGTACAGAGACAACATGTAACTGATTCCTGAACCAGATTTTTGTTGAGGGGGTTACTGGGGACAGGGCCCAGGACCTTCACGTTGAGCTACATCCCTAACTTATTTTTATTTTTGATTTTGACAAAGTCTTGCTAAGTCATTACGTGGCCCAGGCTGGGCTTGAACTCTTAATCGGATCCTCTTGCTTCAGCTTCCCAGAGTTCAGGAATTATAGATGTGCACCACCATGCCCAGTTTAACCCAGAGTTCTTTATGCTGGAGATAGTGACCGAGCTGAGCCAACTCAGGGAGGCAGAGCGCTAATTAGTAAACCGAGGTGTATTGTGCTGGCCATTGAGGATTTAGAAGTAGATTCCACAGTCTTTTCAATGAGAGGATTGCCTGCTGGTAAAGAGAAACTCATGTATCAAGATGTAGGGGTGACGGGACACAGGGAGCACAACTGGGAGTGCCAGGGAACAACTGGAGAAGGGTCCTGCAAGATGATTAAATGTTCCCATATTCCTAAACATAAGGAGCATGAAGAGTCATGGGGAAGCTGAGCCTGGTGGTACAGGCCTGCAATCCCATCACTGCCGGGACTGAGGCAGGAGGATCACAAATTTGAGTTCAGCCGGAGCAGCTTTAGAGAGATTCTGTTCTAAAATCAAAAATAGGCTGGAGGTGTAGCTCAGTGTGAAGGCCCTGGATCAATCCCCACTACCACACACACACACACACACACACACACACACACACACACACACACACACACACAGCTTAGTTTGGAACTAAAAGGGATTCTGTAAAGCCAGTATGGGGTTAGGAGTGAAGCCAGGGCAACAAAGCAAGAAAAAGGGGGGTTGGAGTTTTGCTAAGGGGTTTTGATGTTCCTCTTTAAACCATGGGATGTGTGGATTTTAAACAGGGGAATGAAAATATCTGATTTGGGGAGGAAAGGTCATTCTAGAGACATGGACAATGGGCAGGAGGTAGAGAGATTAGCAAAGACTACATCTCAGGCAAGAAAAGATGGAAGTCTCAAAGGAAAAGTCCCAGGGAGATAAGAAAAGAGATTAGATGTAGGAGGCAGAGACAACATGGTCATTGGCTGTGTGTGTTTGTGTGTGTGTGTGTGTGTGTATAATCTTTCCTCAATCACACATGTGCTTGACTAGCGGTGGTGAAATGGTGACCTAAGGCCGCTTTAGGCTTCTGGCAACTTTATTCCCACCTCATCCTGCCCTTGCCCCCTCCACCCACTCTCCCTTTGCAAATCCTCCCCTACAAAGATTACTGAAATGGAACTCAAGTATCCTGTCTGGGAGGGACACTTTTCTCCCCACCTCATGTACCTTTACCTGGCAGTCTCATACAATGACCCATACATAAGGGAACAATATCTCATTAATCCAAAGACATCAGTGTGGCACCAAGAGTGGTAAGAGGAGCCACCTTTTTCAGATCTGAAATGTGTCAGCTATGCAACCTTGGGTGAATCCCTCAAAGGCACTGTACCCAAATATTCTCATCCATAAACTGTGGATAAAAATTCTGCCTTGTTAAATTGTTGAGTGGGTTAAATAAAGTATCCCTGGCACCTGGATGTCTGACCATGTTAGCTTATTCCCCACAACCACCCCGGCCTGGGACTTCTTTGTGCATTGATTAGGAGCTATCTCCTGTGCAGGTGCAGGATGTCAGAGCACAGAAGTGGTAACATAAAAATGTTCTGGAGAAGCCCATCTGGAGGACAGGCCTTGAGCCACACTGATGCAGGGTTAGTGATAATAGCATGAACAACTAACACGCCTGAAACCTCACTGAATGTCCGCATTGCTCTGGATGATTTATCTGCAGTAATTCCTTTAACCTTCAATATTATTAATTCCATCTTACAGATGAGAAAACTGAGGCACAAACCATTTTAGTAATCTTTCCTCAGTCACACAGTAAGTATGTGGAGAAAGACAGGCTCTATGACCCACATTTATAAGCATATGGTATGCTAGAAATTTCTGGTCTCCAAAGGGAAATCAGAGGAGAAGAAACCATTTTGGCAGTTGCTGAGAGGACATTTTAAGAGTTTCTCTTGACAAAACCCAGGAGCTCTCTTCTTCTCTCCTGCCCAGATCCTTATGCCACTATTCCCCTTCTCTGTCTTCTTTGCCCAGGACTCCTCAACCTGGGAACATGGTGCTGGCTGCAGTGACCAGCCCAACCAAGACTGTGGAGCCACCCACCCAGCCCTTGCACATCCCTTCAGTAAGCTCAGAGTCTATAACACAAGAACTGCTCTTGTGTTGGAAGAGTGAATTTTCTCAGCTAGGCCCTGTCTCTCTTTGAGGTGCTCTCAGGCTTTT